>JAUPMG010000014.1:12973446-13008497 GCA_031762675.1 Pachysandra terminalis | reverse complement strand
TTATATGTATTGTTGGAAATCCGGTAGACCTACCGGATATCTCATTGTTTCAAAGCTATGTAACCACATCCTTTTAATCATATTCTGTTCATTCTGAGTTCTGCTGTGCTTTAAGAACTTTAAAAAAAATTTAATTAGTAAATATGACGTTTTATCACAATATCAAACGAAGAGGGGCTAGCCCAAGTACAAATATATGAATATGACCTATAATGCCTCTTGTTGATGTTTCAACTTTCAAGTTTCAACAAGCATATCAAATGTTTGAGAATGATCATTGATGTAAGGAAGAAGCACCCAAATCATCAAAGATCTAAATCACTACAAGAGTAAAAGTAAAGGGAAATAAAATCCTTGTCTTCAAATAGTTACACCAGCCACGGTACTCATTGTAACACATCAGCACACAACAACATTCTAATGTGAACTGTGGGTTGCACCACCAAAGTCCTAGATATCAGAACTTGAACACCAATGATGGCGAAAATGATCTCCATGACAATGGAGAATCGGAGGGTGACATTGCCGAAGATGGAAATGGTGATGACAGTGGAGAAGGCGATGGGGCTGATATAAAAAAAGTTTGTCGTGGCTTTTTGTTTCTTTTGGATTTTGGTGGGCGGGGCATCTGACACTTGCAACAGCGTTCATTGAGCTACATCTCCTGTTCCAGCAATGTTCCTATTGTAGGATGATTGTTGTGTAGCATTGTTAAGCTGGTTTTCATCTACCTGAAATTCTGAAAGCATCTGAAGCTCACGAAGCTCCAGAGATATGCTACCAAGGTATTTGTTGTTGTCGAATAAACTGGAAGCCAAAAAAGAAGAAAAAAGATGGAGTTGATACAAGAATAGAAAAATGTGATGAACTCGATAGTAATTTAATTGTTCGATAGATAATACCCACAGGTAGCAATGATCGGCGGTGAGCTGAATGGTCAGCAACGATGATCGGCGACGAACGGTAAGCAGAGAACAATCGGTAGCGAGTGGAGAATATTGGGGAAGAAATGCCCTAACGCTAGATGGAGAAACGATTGTTTCTCCCAAATTTCCCAAGCGAGATGGAGAAGACGACCAAACCCTATGCCCTAAATGGCATTTTTGTCAATTGCGGGTTCCGGTTCAACTATGGGTTGAACCAAAGGTTTAAAACCAAGGCTATTTTCATCTTTTTACCAGAAAAATTAACGGCGTTAAGATTTCTGTTAGTGTAGGGGGTATCTGAGACCTGACAGTGAAGAAGAGGGGGGACAGTGGGATTTCAGAAACAGGAGAGTACCTGACTGAAAATGTTAGAGACAAAAGGGGGTCAAAATGAAATTAACGCATGAAAATATAAATGAAATGATGAACGAGGCTTAACGTCCTTTATAATCTAAACCAAATTGAACCGGATTGATTTAAACCGATCTCAACCCAAAATCAAGTCGGTTTAATTTGATTTTATAATTTTAAAACCAAAATCAAATTCAAAATCTAAAAATCGAACCAAAACCAAACTGAAGACGGTTTGACATAACATAAATATGGCTTATGGTATAACGGCATATTTTGAAATTAAGTTCAAGATTCTTATGATTTTCTTGCTAACCATACGCACAATTACATGATTACCATTAATAGTCGTGCAATTTTCTTGCAACATCCAACCAGCATTAGGAAAATTATTTTCACTTTTTTTTTTTCTAATTCTTTTCACAATCTTTTTTTTCTCAACCAACTTTCTCACATTTTCTTGGTATCCAAACGCAGCCTTAATCTTATTACATATGATTTTTTGCCAACTCAATTGCTAAAGCCAAGGAATCTTGCCATACGAGGATTTTTAGTTCTTTTCTTTTTCGTTTGTGTCCTATTTTTATTATATTTAGCTCATTGCTTTAACAAATAAGACCAAGTGGTTGTTTTTTGTTTTATTTTTCCATTTAAATTCACTACTTTAACAGAGAAGATCAAGGGCAATCAAATTTCCATTGATAACCCTCGTTTGTGACTGTGTTCCCAGTCCATTTTCGGATTAATTAGAAGTCCGGTTGAAAAAAAAAATGGTCTAAAATGTCCACTTTAGTCTTCACTTCAGGTGAAAAAAAGAAAAAAAAAACAGAGAAACGTCGACAGCAGGATTCGAACCTGCGCAGGCAAAGCCCAACAGATTTCGAGTCTGTCTCCTTAACCACTCGGACATATCGACGCTTGTGGAAATATTTTGGATAGTAATGATTAACTAATTACATGAGCATTATATATTCACAATTTTAAAGGTCACCATCAACAAACTGCCGCACGATTCGGATCGAACGGTAAGAGAAAAAGCAGATCTCTCCTCTCAGACATCAGAATTGCACGTGCTAACCAAACCTTCTTCTTCCTGGATTCCAAATGTTAAATGACACGTGGCTACTTACCTTGTAGAGAATCTAGTCATTTAACTTAGTTAGGCATCCTCCCATTGAAACTTATTCTATTCAAAAGCACTTTTCCTTCCCGACTTCTAGCAGAAACGCTACCTGCTCATTTCGAGAAATAATGGCGGAAGTCGAAAGCGGAAAGACCTTAACCCTACCTCAGTTACGGCTCTTAATCCACGTAATCTGATATCTTCCATTGCAGTTAAAACGAATGATGAAGATAAACTGTCTCGATTTCTTCTTCTTCGTCGTCTTCTCCTTTGAATGGAATTCGTCATGTTAGGGTTTCTGTATACACGAAAAATATGGATTTCAACATATTATTATGGATCTGAATTCGATTTGTTATCGTAAGGCAATTGTGTGCAGTTGATCGAGCATCATTTATTAACATTCTCACTCGAATTTACGGGTTGGTTTTTTTAGGAAATGTTAGTAGAATGGATGCATCGATAGGAATTAGTTTGATTGGTGAGGAATTATAGGAGATGAATTAGTTTAGTTTCTACTCTTGTAACGATGATTGGATCTGATAGCTTATTAGTGGGGAACTCTGTTTGCTAGCTTCATTTGGTTGGATTCTCTGCGGTTTTTAATGAATCTAGTATTGTTTAATGTGTGTCATGTTCATCAAGCAGGGTGTGATAGATATTAAAACTCATTTTTGCTTTTATTAAACAGACTTAATGATAGATTGCATGCTGAAATTATTTTATCTATATAAAATGAACCAGATGTAGACAATCTCAGAATTTGGGTGCTTAAAAGCATACAAATTTGGTAATAAACACTTAACCACAACAAATTGTGTGTGTGCGTGTGTGTGTTCACGTGTGCATGTGCATGCTGAAATGCTCATATGAGAGAATTGTTGTTGAAAATATGGGAGAAGTTAACTGCTAGCTCAATTTGACAGTCTTTTATATAAACAGTGAGGGGGAGGGTTTCCTCTGTGTGTGTGTGTTGAAACACTCATATGAGAGAATTGTTGTTGAAAATATGGGAAAGGTTCAACTGCTAGCTCAATTTGACAGTCTTTTATATAGACGGTGAAGAGGAGGGTTTCCAATTCCCTAGTTTATATGGGACTAATGGGAAGTGGGAATAAACTTAATATACAAGAAATGTCCACCATGACTCTTTCTTAAAGCCCGGTGTAGTACAAACAGTTGAGGGAACACGCATAATATACAAGAAGCATCCACTCTATCTATTTATAACAGTCCAGTGTAATACTAACGGTTGATCCACTAGGTGGGCCTATTTAACCATTGGTTTAACAGTTTGTTTATGTTGATAATAGATTTTTAAACAATGTTACGTTGTAATTGAATATGTGCTTGAAATCGAAATTGAATTCAGTTGAAGGCTTCAAGATCTGTTGCTCGAATTCGCTAATGAGGCATGAGATCCATTGGGTTTCTAAAATGTGTAGAATTTTAGAAGATCCTTTTGGGTATTGTTGAATACGAATATTTCATTTAAAAATCCAGTTCAAATTCGGGGTATGTTGGATTAAAACCTTATTTTCCCCGATGAAAACTCTCATTGGGGTCAGCAACAGGAATTTTGTTCTGCTATCTCAATCTGTAAAACCATATCTTTTGTTGAATATGTATTTTCAAATCATTTTGACGAATTTCTTCTGGATACTTTTTGGCCTTCTCGTCCTTTTAGATATTCTTTATGCAGTATCTTCATCTTGCACCTTCTCACAAGCACCTTCTTAGATCGATGTTTAATATGATTAAACTTTTTAAAGACTTGACTACTTTTGTGTTATCTCCTATTGGGGCTACTCCCAGAGAATCTTGGATATGTTATTCCTTATCCCTCCTACTCTTTCCACACATCCATCTCAGCATCCATGTCTTGTAAACACTCATCCTATGAATGATTTGCTTCTTTATTGCAGAACATTCTACTTCATACATCATAGCAGGCAGAATAGCTGTCCTATAAAATTTACATTTTGTAATGGATTTGTCTATGCATAAATCAAATGATTAAAGCTTAAGAAATATCTAAGTATGAGTAGTTGTAAATGTTACAGTTAGTCATGATAGAAAGAGAATGCTTTTTGATCGTAAATTGTCTTCTTGAGTGAATTATTCATATCAAAATTAATTAAGGAAATTACTAGAAATTAGTGATATTACTCCTTATTTTTACATTTTAGGAACAACAGCAACATCTCAGCACATGGTTCCAGGTGCTAAGCTTTCAACATGCACATACACCAATGATTCCACAATGCATCATACTCCAACTTCTACTGTGATTTCTTGTAAAGCTGGTGCCAACTACTTTGTAGATTTTGCTGTTTGTTACTGCTTCATTGTATCTAAGCTTTAATTGTTCGAGTAAGTGTTTTACTTCTTCTATGGACTAAGTAAGAGAAAGGTGTTCTCTGGCATAGCATTGTTCTTAAATGAATGCTATTATTGACATTGTTACTTGGATGTTCATAATAAATTCACACATTCAAACTGCTTCTAATAAAGCTGCACATAGTTGTTGAGCTTAATAATGCTCGAGGCTTGTGCTTATGGGATCTTAAACAAGGTTAATGCTTTAAGATTTGTTGAGCATTAAGAGGGGTTTATAATTATGAAAGCATTTGCAATTGTTTGTGAATGTTAACATTGGTGGGTATTTGGACTCTGCAATTTAGCTTGTTTGATGCCATTTTTCAGGCCTGATATTACAGCAAACTGGTTTTGGTCAAGGTCTTTTTATATGTTTAATGAGAATATTATCACATGCAGCAATACACACTACAAGAGAAAGAAGAGCAGCCGGATCAGGGCGAAATGTCTGCTAAAGCAACGGAGGTTGAGAGTACAACAAATGCTGCTTCTGAGGAAGGTGTTTAGAAAAACGAAGAAACTCCTGCTGCTATTGAAAGGTCTGAATCTCCAGAACAGGAAGAGTCGGGCAATGAAGAGGTCACTGAACAGACATCTGAAATAAAGGTACAATTTGACTAGACCATATATCATCGATCATTATATTGCATCCATACTATAAATACCGATATTCTTTTTCCATCACGTGTTGGACTTACGACACATTGTGCATTAAACATACATGCTATTACTTAAAACTGAGCAAATTAGAGGTTTCATCCTCCCATGATTTTGAAGCATTGACAGTTGATTTCTGTAGTGGATCAGATGATACATATTGGATCGTCTGATCTGACTCGTCCGAAACTGAGTAAGATCAATCTGACTTGGTCTCAGATTGAGTTGGAGAACTTTAGCAAATTTCGGGATCGGCTTGGGATCGTGACTCATTCCAAGCCAATCCCGAATGGTATCGGCCAATCTGACTCAGGATCGGCCGATACTTAATACTATGGTTTGGAGAGCTATGACAATAATTATTGGTCCCAGGAGGTACTATTAGAGAGCTATTGTACACTAATATTTAAACCTAGTAATATCTAGCTTTGGTTGCTTTAATTTTTGTGCTTGACCATAACAGAATGCACAACTCACCTAGACAGAGAAGCAGATCTTATTTTTCCAATTGTACTAAACTCTGGGAATCCTAGACTAAAGTTTCAGGTTGTCATCGAAGACTTTGCCCAACTCTTTGGTTAAAGTGGGCTTTGAGATGACCCAAAACTGACATATATGCCGTTAAAATTAGTGAAACGAGATTCTCCCATGGAATGGAATGCTAATGTGATACCCATAGTGTAAAGTATCGGTAGATCCCGAGTCAGATCAGCCGATACAACTCGGGATCGGCTCAGGATGAGCCATGATCCCAAGCCGATCCCTAAATTGTGAAAAATTCTGACTCGGTCCGAAACTGAGTTAGATCGTCCAACCCAGACGACCTGACTTGGTTTCAGACGAGTCACCCCTAAAAAATTCTGATAAATTGGGCCATGTTTTGGATCAGTCATATCGGATCGGGATGATCCCAGATCCGATGCCGAGTTTAAACACTATGGTGATACCCAGACTAGTGTCTCTTACACGGGATCATAGAGACAAACTTGCATCAGCTTTCCCTTATTCTCTTCCATGGAATCTCACTTCAAAACCAGTTATGGCCAGTTAATGATATTTTTGTGTTTCAGTTCAGTTCTACTAGGTGTACTACTGAAGTAAACCGTATTACATTGCATTTGGTTGCAGGTTGACAGATGGAATGAGCAAAGGGCTAATGGGGCCTTTCCAGGACCTTTGTGAAAGAAAATGGATATTTGACTATTGCCATTATTTCCATGTTTTTTCTGTATCCGGGAGATGCATTTGTCAAAGTGCAGTGGAAAACTATCAGGAAGAGTCAGAGTTCACGACGGGGGAAACGAAAAACAAGTTAATAAAAAGTTCTGGCTTGTTGCTACACTAATTTAAGCGGGAATATTTCCTCTTAAAGCAATGCTGGTGCTATTCAGCACCTTTTTGAAGCTTTTTTTCTGTTTCCTTTCAACATTTTGATCTTTCGCAAGGCATTGAATAGGAAGAAAAAAGAAAAAGTACAGCTGAGATACCAGTCTATAAAACGACACTTCAGCGTCTATTAATGGCAAAAACTGCAATAGCATGGTTCAGTTTCATATCAAATGGCCACCGTTTTCTCAATAAATATTTAATTTGAATAATCACAATTGTATGAGCAGAAATCATCGCTTGCAAGAACCCAGAACGTAGCTCATCAGAACCTATCCCAACTTCTGATCTTTATATCCTCTTTCTATTTATTTGGGCTTCCTTCTGACCTTGCTGCAGCTGAAGAAGCTAATCGATCTGACTTTGCATTTCTCGGCCAGTGGCTGTGCTCTGGCCTCCATTGGCTATGCCTTTGCTAATCACAGAGCTGCTCTCTTACAATGCACATCTGGTCCCTCCGGTTTGCTCCCAATGTCCAGATGTAGAAAAGGTTCCAGACTCCAATCATGCACGCATCTAGCCAATCTTCAGAATTTATAAGCTTCCTGAGAAAATAACATTTTTCTGATCTTCAAACTGTATCAGATGCTTGTCTCTCCTCATTTTGCACTTCAGGGTAATCCCAGTTCTGTATACAACCAATCATTCAAGAAAAAGAGAGTAAACATTGGCAGCCTAATATTCGATGTCTTTCAATGTAAACTGCTCTACACCGATAGAATCTCTGCAATATCATCCGCAATCTTCATCTGCGAACCGACCCTCTTGAGCTCCAAGTGAATTTTATCGATCTCCGGATGAGATACATCTCCAACCAAGAACAAATGTATTTCATTTCCAATCTCCATCCAACTGTACCCTGCTTGCTTCTTAACTCCTTGTCCTTTCAACATCCCCCTCACTCTTGAAACTTCCTTCCACATCCCAATGGCTGCATATATGTTGGATAACACAACATAAGCCCCAGAATTCTGGGGCTCCAATTCAACAATCTTCTTCGCTGCTAACTCCCCCAATTCCACGTTCAAATAAACTCGGCAGCCAGCGAGAAGAGCACCCCAGACCCCCAGCATCTGCTTCGAAAGGCATCTCTTGGATGATCTCGTATGCCTTTTTCAACTGACCGGCTCGACTCAAGATATCAACTAAGCCAGCATAATGCACAGCCCTAGGAGCAACTCCGTAATCGCTGACCATTAGACTGAACAAATTCAAGCTCTCTTTAACCTTCCCTGCATGAACACAAGCAGATAACATACTCAGAAAGGTTATCCCATCTGGGTTAAAACCGTTCGATCCCATCTCATTGAACAAAAATTGAACTTCCTCATAGTGGCCATGCTGGGCAAATCCTGCTATAATCGTGTTCCATGATACAAGGTCTGGACTCCCAATATGTCCGAAAGCTAGCTCGGAATCACAGATGCTACCGCATTTGCTGTACATGGTAACCAAAGCATTACATATGGAAATGCTCGATTCGACACCATATTTAACGATAAGTACACGTGTTTGTTTTCCTTCTTTCAACGACGCGTGACTAGAACATGCAGTAAGAACTGAAACAAGCGTTGAACGATCTGGTTTCATACCCATTTTGAGCATCTGTGAATGTAATTTCAGGGCTTCCTCCCCACTTCCATTTTGTGCATAACCTGCAAAATATCCAAGGACATGGTTTTATCGCTATTAAGGTATTTATATTATACAACACTAGGCAGACTTGAGCAAGTCAGAATCACTAATGGGGTCAGGTGCTTAATGGTCAGTGAAGCCATATACTCTTTCCGCCCTCTTTCTACAAGTAGCAAATCTCAGTTTCTCTACAGTTTCAAATCCAGAATTCTTTCAAAATAGGTTTCTAGTCATGATGGCAACTAATTAGAACATATCTGACACCAACACCACCAGCAAACACCAACCATAATGTCTTATCAGAACAATCCGAATACATCTGAGAAATTGAAAAGAAAAATGAAATAAATGGTTGAAACCCAAGGACAATCAATCCAAGAATGGTGTTACAGAACATGATTTGATGTACTGCAACAAACTTATTGTACTTAATAATTTGATGGGCCATAGATAGGTGATATTTAACACCACACAAACCCAAATAGATGGTCATAATGTCTGTTGTTAAACTCTTAGGATTCATTGTATGAATCTTATGATTCGTTTCAATTTGACCCTAAATCGATTCAAATCAATGAAGAAATCAGTTTATGTTTGAATCTTATGATTTGCGATTTAATCGCAGAATCATATGATTCAAATGATTCAATTTTGCAACAACAAAGAAAAATGACCTTTTTTATTGATCGATTTCCCTTTTTTCTTGTTTGATCCTTGTTTATATAGAATATAATACTCTAAAATAATTAAATATACATAAAGAAATATTATTTACGTATTTTAAACAATAAAAAGCCCATTTCCTAAGAGAAATCTCAAAAACTAAACCCTTCTAGTAAAATCACTATGAATCTTACGATTTACAATTCGATTCTAAGAGGCCCCTAACGATCTTCAATTCCATTCATGATTTGACAACTTTGGTCATAATAACTAAAATTTTCAAATCTAGTTGTGTGAGAAATTGCACAAAGGAAGAACCTGGATTATCACAGGTTAGCTCAATTGGCAGACTCTCCAGCTTAAGAATTGAAGGTTCCAGGTTCGAGTCCCCGGGCTTACCTGATATATGGTCCTTGTGGGTGGGGTCATGTATCCGGGGTTTAGCCTGTCCCCACTAAGTGGGGTTGGGGATTCCACGTCACCACCAAAAAAAAAAAAAAACTAAATTTATCAGATCTAATTGTGTGAAAAAATGCACAAAGGAAGAGCCTGGATTATCAGTATGAACTTAGCAACTGGCTTCCCTATAGATTAGCTACTACCATAGAAGTATTGACTTGGGATATAGGCTGGGCATTGGGTTCATTGTGCATACCTGTTATCATGGCATTCCAAGAGACAACATCTCTATACTGAATTTCTTCAAACAGTCTCCATGCATCCTCCATCTTCCCCTCCTTGAAGTAACCCGTGATCATCGCTGTCATTGCAACAACGTTCTTCTCAGGCATCTGATTAAAAAGCGCTCAGCGTCAGCAAAACAACCGGTCTCCACAGTCCCAGTTATCATCACCGTCCAACTATAAATAGGTATAAGATTAATAATAAGGAAAAAATACACTTTGACCCCTTGAAGTTTTTAACAATTGTAGTCAAACTCCTGAGGTTTTTGAAACTACAATAATACCCTTCATCAGAAATTTCAAGGGGTCAGTCAACTAACGACAGTGAGTGATTGACTGATATACCCGTTATAAAGAATTGAATGACGTGTAGATAAAGTGGATAAATCTTAAGTCTAATATATCCCTCTTAATCTCTCAACTAAAGAGAGTCTTATTATAAAACCTAACATACCATCGAAAACGATTCTCCATTTTCATCTTCACGGACCCTTCTGAACATAACGGAATATGACGGTGACTTTATAAGGGGTATATCAATCAATGACACTGCTTTACCGGCTATGTTGAATTCCATAGGTGGATCTAACTAGTGCCTCGATTGTGTGTGAGAAAGCTTGATAGCAGTTCATTTCTCATGAGGGAGATTGGTCCTTTTTGTATAATCAGGAGCACAGCTTTCAAGGGGGATGGTGCTCCTAATGAATGTGAAAAGTTTGCAAAATATTATCGTTCTCTTTGCCCTGCTGAATGGGTACGTTCTTTAAATGCTTTTATAATCCTTGTGCTTCTGAAGGTTCTAGAGGTCATAGGTTCGAATCTCCGAGCTTACCTTATGTATGGTCATTGTAGATGGGATCATGTATCCGAAGTTTATCCTGTCCCTCCTAAATGGAATCGGGGTTCCACATAAAAAAAAAATGGAAAACTAGTTGATAAAAAGTTCTGGCTTGTTGCTACACTAATTTAAGCCCAAATATGAGAATTTTTCCTCATAAAACAATTCTGGTGATTTTAATCACCTTATAAGCTTCCTGAGAAAATGACATTTCTGTTTTTCATGCAACTGTATCAGATGCTTTTTTCTCTCTTCATTTTGCATTTCAGGGTAACCCCAGTTTTGTATATAACCAATCATGCAAGAAAAAGAGAGTAAACAATGGCAACCTAATATTTGAGATTGTCTTTCAATGCAAACAAGCTCTACTACACCGATAGAATCTCAGCAACATCATCCACAATCTTCATCTGTGAACCGATCCTCGTGAGCTCCAAGTGAATTTCATCGATCTGATCTCAGAATGAGATACATCTCCAACCAAGTGAATTTCATCAGCCTCCTCACTCATGGAACTTCCTTCAACATTTCAATGGCTGCATATATGTTGGATAACACAACATAAGCCCCAGAATTCTTGGGTTCCAATTCAACAATCTTCTTCTTAGCCGGTAACTCCCCCAATTCCATGTTTAAATATGCTCGTCAGCCAGCAAGACGAGCACCCCCAGACCCCATCGTCTGCCTGATGCAACATGTATAATTCAAGGAAGAAGTACTGAAACACTTGATATGCATCGTTGAGCCTTTCTCCAACAGCCTGAGCTTTTAGAGTAAGTGGTGTTTAACGCGATATCAGAGCGAGAGGTCAAGTGTTCGAATCCCAAGATATAGGTTTCTGTGTTCATTCTCCCATGAATGTGTAATTTTCGTACGGTGCCCAATGTTCACTGATGGATGTGTTGTTCCTTTCTCTAAGAGCTTGAGCTGTTAGAGTAAGTGGTGTTTAACAAAATAAGACTTGAAGGAACTTCCCACTTGGAGGGAGAATTTTTCAAAATATTATTATTAAAGAAGTAAAATACCAATCGAACAATTCTTCAAATTAACTATTCTCTTATAAATCAAGAAAGAATTTTCTAACAGCTTTACTCTCTTAACATACATTCAAAAAAAGAGAAAGCTAACAACTACTTAGATGATAAGAACAAGACTAACACGTGAAGATCACAAGATCAAAGGATGTCCATGCATGGCACCTACACACGTAACAAAGACAAGTTCAATGAAATTTCCACAAGTGTAGCAGGACAGACTCTCTCGCTTTTAACGAGAGCATTTCGCCCGGACGATTTCCTACACCTCGTGTTGAAATGCTTGTACCCAACGCTAAAATACAACGCAAGGTACAAGCATTTCAACACGGGTGCAGCAAATCTTCTAGACAAAATTCCCGAGGAAATGCTCTTCTTTTTAACCCCTCCCGATGTTGGAACAGACTTGCGCGTAAAATAACAAGAATTTCTTGGACGATGCTTCTTAGGAGCCTCTTCTTCCATGGGCTTGGGATCAGTTTCCCTTTGTACGAGTCAAGATACATACTCGATTTTTTTTGCCCTAATTTGAAAACACATGGATTTTTAAGAACAATAGAAACAAATCAACAATTTAAAGATCAAAATCTAACAAAATTCTAATAGTTATTGTACAAATATATACAGCAGCAGAAGCCGAAGCATACTTGCTTCCTATTGGGTAAACCAATTGAATCCTTTCAATGAATAGGAATAAAACTCATAAAAGCAACTTAATTTTTATTTAATTACCAATTTGGACTTGATATGCAAAATTCTAAATTTGTAAATTATAATTCACTAAATTAAAAAACAATATTTTGCTTGATTTAATTAAAATAAATTGGACATTGTTGAAGAATTTTATCAAACAAGATTGTCTTCCAACCAATGGAGGTTGTCCCGAGTGGAAAGGGCTCAGGTCCCTTAAGCAAGTGGTCTCAGTATCGAGTCCTTATGGATGCAACAAATTTTGTTGGGAGAAGTCCCCGCTTCGGCACTCGACCGGACCTCGGAGGAATAGTCCTACCGTCGGATACGTCAAAGACGCAAATCGAGGGTCGAAATTGACAGTAGAGAAGCGATGTAAGAACCCTATAAATACGTGTCATGTGAGGAATCTGCTCGGGTCTGAATTGTATTGCGTTGGTTTGAAATTTGAATCGAAGGCCTTTCACTCGCTCTTTCCCTCTTTCAAAGCTCCGCTCGTCTGAAGAATCAGAGGTAAGCGTTTTAATTATCTTTTCGATTTTGGTTGTCTGAAGTTTAATTTTCTGATGATGATATAGGGTTTCTGTTCACGGTCTTGAGGGCAATTCTTTCTCTTGTTCTTGATTTCGTGCCATGATAATGATTTAGGGTTTGTTTACCAAAAAGAAGAAGAAAACAATTTAGGGGTTTTCAGCTTGTAATTCTTCTCTTATTGATTTCGGATCAGGATGCTTCTGTTTGGTCTTTAGATGTAACCTTTCTTGATTTCGGATCATGTGCGTTCCGACATCTTAAGAAAGTTCTTTTGTTATTATATTCTTCTTATTTTTTTTCCTGTTCTTAATTGGTGGGAAAATGTATTTTTCGTTTTCAGGGCTCATTCTTGATAATCATCTGTTTTTGTTATGTATTTGCATATTTGGTTGATGTTGATCTTGCATTTTTTTTTTCTTATTCTTTTAGGATTTATATGTAAGCTCCACCTATTCTCTTAGATTTCTTTGTTTTACGATTTTTTGTTTTTAATCTTAATGAATTTTGCCTTCTGTTTTTGCTTTATTCTGTCTGATTACTGATAATTAGAGGCATTGCTGTTTACTTCCGAAAATTGGTCTTGGATTGAATTTCCCAGGAGAAGTTAAAATTTTAAGGTACACTTGGGGCCTGTTTGTCGTAGCTTCTTATAAATGGAAGGGCTTCAATGTGAAGGAGAGTATTTCGTATGGTCCACGAAGCTGGACTGTTGGCTAGAGCGCATGCTATAATGCTTGTACTCTATGCATTTTAACCAAGGTTTTAAGAACCGAACCGGTCGGTACAGAAAACCAAAACAAAATTAAAAAATTTCAGTCCGGCGCTGGACCAGCCGGAACCAGTCGCCGGACCGGAGGATCGGTGGTCGGAGCGCCCAAACCGGTCACCGAACCATCGGTCCATAACCCGGCGATACAAAAGGTTGTATCACGGGTTGGAACCGGCCAGTCCCATCTGGTCCCGGTCCGGACCAACCGGTACAGACCGGTACCGGCCGATCCTTGAAACTATGATTATAACGAGGTACAAGCATTACAGCATGGGATACAAGCGCGCTCCAACCTCTGTAGGCAAATGCTCTTTGAAGGGCTTTGTTCGAAAGTGCTTTGAATCAAAGCCTTTGGCTAAAAATTACGTTTGGTGAGAAAAAATATATAAAAGGAGACTCATGTACATCATTTTAGGCTTGATGGGTATTTTTTATCTTTTTAAAAAATGTGTAATAGAAATGAAAGGGTAATTTTGTCATTTTAAAAGTTTTACTTAAACTTAGAACATAGCTAACTGCTTTCCGCAAGCTCAGTTTTTAAAAGCAGCCCCACACTTGCTTCACCAAAAGACTTCCTAGAGAAGCGCTTCCGTCCAAAAGAGTTTTCAAAAGTATCACCAAACACCTTAGCATTAGGTAAGAAACCCTTTTAGATTTAGGAAGGGCTTCTTGGTCCTTCGAAAGCTATGCCAAACGGGGGCTTAGTTTTGGAGTGAAGCCTCGTTGGATGGTTAGGATTGCTTATGTAAAAAAGTGGCCTAAAATTGCAGATGGCTCGTACTAAGCAAACTGCCCGGAAGTCCACCGGAGGAAAGGCTCCTAGGAAACAGCTCGCTACCAAGGTAGGTTTATTTTTATATAGCTGTTTGGTTTTCAATGCTATTCTTGTGGGTAAAAAAAAGCAATAAATGTATGCTTCAATGATGTGTGTGTTATAGGCTGCTCGGAAATCTGCTCCAACAACTGGAGGAGTGAAGAAGCCTCACAGATACCGTCCTGGAACTGTCGCTCTTCGGTATGTGATAGAACTTTGTAATTTTTTAATATGCTTGATTTTTCTCCCTTTTGCTTGTTGGTTTGAGTTTGTCTTTCTCTGTTTTGTTTTTTTTACTGTATTTTTCACATGTTTTTCTCTTCTATTACACAGTGAAATCCGTAAGTATCAAAAAAGCACAGAGCTTCTGATCAGGAAACTGCCATTTCAAAGGCTGGTCCGGGAAATTGCCCAGGACTTTAAGGTAATGTAGAGCATTGAGTTTAAACTCGGTATTGGATCGGAGATCATTCTGGTCCGATACCGACTTGGATCGGTGGATCCAAAACATGTCCAAGTTTATTTATTTTTATTTTTAAAAAGAAAAAAGAAATTTTTTGAGGGGTGCCGGATCGTCCGATACCGAGTTGGATCAGCTTGGGATTGTGACTCCTCCCGAGTTGATCTGCCGATCCTTGACACCATGATGGGGAGAGGGGATTTAAGTGATGATATATCTTCTTGTATCCTGTTGGTTTTTTTTCTTTAGATGTTTGTTTCAACGGTAATTTTATTGTAATTGATGGGTGCAGACAGATCTGCGCTTCCAAAGCCACGCAGTTCTGGCCTTGCAGGAGGCAGCAGAAGCATACCTAGTTGGGCTCTTTGAGGACACGAACCTCTGTGCCATTCATGCTAAGCGTGTCACGATCATGCCTAAAGACATCCAGCTTGCTAGGAGGATTCGTGGTGAGAGGGCTTGATTGGTGATACATGCGTGATGAAAACAAGTGTTCTAGTTCTTTTTTTTTTTTTTTTTTTTTAAAAGCAGTACTACTATTACTGCTTCGTTGGTCTGTTCTCTTTCTTGTGTTGTTCTTAGTTTCTGTCTGTCATGGTTTCACAATCTGAAACTATTTTGTTGCCCCCAACTGCTTTTGTTTTACTTTTGGCAAAGCCAGCTGCATTTGAGTTTTGACACATCAATTGTGAAGGAGTTGGTGTTCTTTCCTTGATTTCCATATGAATTCTACTTTGTTATGCAGTTGGTAGATAATGATCTTTGTTCCTTTCAGTTTTACAAGGATGCTAGGAAGCAATGTTCAGTGCAATGCAACTTTGACAACTAAATAAATGAATATTAAATAATTTTATCAATATGGTCGTAAGAAGAATGTTTTCAAGGTTACAAAACTTTGGCAACTAAACAATCAACTCAAAAGAAGAGAAGGGATTCTAAGAATCAAAGCTCATCAAGTTGCAGATAAAGCAGAAAGCAGTTTTTAACTTATCTCTTTCTACTTTCATGAGTTGGGAGTACTTACATGGTAACATGATTCTTCATCCTCTTCCAGTAATTGCCTGAAGAATTCTTGAAAGCTAAATGATTCTTCATCTCTTTTGGTATTCACCAAAAGAGAAGTATTTCCCCAAAAGTGCTTTAATAAGCTATTAAGCACATAAAGTATCTGTGCATGTCATGCGGATAAAAAAGTAATGGAGAAGTGGAAAACTTCGTGTATACTCTGTACTGATTATTGAATCACATATATTGAAAGAAATAGTAAAATTATTTCCCAAAAACATCAATATCCTCGCTGGCCCAACCTCTCCAAACTAAATACATGCATAATACATTAGATACAGATAGAACAGAAAGCTGTCTAAACAGAGCAGCAATTCCCCAACCTCTTCATGTACACTTAAAACTTGCTTCCCTCCGGTTACCTAGACTCGAGATATACACATATTCTGCAGGTATACTACTATAATGGCAAACCCAGCTCCAAGAGCTTCAATAAATAAAGGAATGAAATATGCTTTGCTGACCCATCAGCGAGGAAATCTATGTCGGCTCCTAAACAATTTACACTGTCAAATAACACGAGAAATGTTCATGCTGGGCGATTCTCTCTGACACAAACAATCCGGTAGAGGGTTCACGTAGAATGCTTCTTCTGATCGGAACCGCTCCTTACCCTTTGTTCCTGACACGGGACCTTTCCTCTTCCGTGGAGACCCTTGCCTGTCCAACCATCTTAATCAAACTTTATATCCAAATAATAAAAAATTGGAAACATAATGTTTTCTTGAAATATTGGAAATATAGGAGTCAAAATTATATTATATCCAAAGAATCAACCGATAGACTCGTACATAGGAATTATAATCCAATGCAAATTAGGGTGTCCGACTCGGTGAGCTGAAAAAACTGGAAACACACCGACTCACAAGAACATATTTTGGGACGGACTGGATTAAGAACCTTGGTGATAGATTTCACATGTAGATGATGATTTTGGCGAACCCCACTTGTCCATGTGTACTTCCTCATGAACCCACTTAACATACTAATTTTCCGCTTCAAATACATTAGACATATGACAAAAGAGCATCTTCTAAATCTAACGTTTCCTTGTAGAGAACTCAAAAAACATTTAAACAATGGGGTTTGTGTGGGCTGAAATATTCTACAAGTGGCTTATCAGAGGGTACCAAATCTGACACTTCAATTTATACCTAGAAGAAATAGTTAAAAAACATAATCCTGTGGAGTAACTGTTAACTGACAGTGGTCATACACACACACATGCACGCAAGAAGAGGTAGATTGTCTAGATTTATGTCTGGCAGAGATACATCTCTCATTCAGAAGAGTCCATGCAACAATGCCAATAGGCCAAGACAGGAGGTTTACTTGTCGAAAAAATGGTCCAATCTATTATGGACGGTCGAGGAAAAACATTTATCAGCAGACAGCAAAGCTGTAGGAAAAAGGCATTTATTTAAACGCTAGAATTAACTACCAAGTTTATTTTTGGTTTATGTGGAGCAATGAAGTGGATGGTATGGAAGTCAAATCACTTGCATGATAAGCACAATAAGATTGTTATATCCCATCATTTGATTACATCTGTGAAAACAGTGATATTAGCATCCACATACCTTCGTTTGTGGATTTCTATAATTCGATCTGACAGAGTTTTGCCTTCTTTGAGTGATCCACGCTCAATTTTGTCGAACAGATGAACAAGAGCTTTTCTGTTAGATGAAGTTATACGGACAGAATTTCAATAGGTCGTAATTTTTGAAGTAGCAATGACAGAAAAAGAAAAGATGCTTCAGTCTGCATGTGTCAACCTTGGCAAAAAAGAAAAATATCTTACCTGTCAGGAGATACTGTTTTTCGATGCCCCAGAAAACGACGATGACCTTCAACTGCTCTTGCCATGTTTCCAGAGTATGAAGGAATAAAAATATCACTTTCAACTGACACAATGTAATCAAGTGCAGCCATTTGAGATGCATGACCAATAAAAGGCTCAAGCTCATCCACATATATTAATTTTTCCTGCCAAAATAATCATGATTTGGATAAATCTGCTTGCCCTCCACCCATAAAGTGCTTTACCAAAAAAAGAAAAAAGCCCTAGAAAATTGAGATATTAGGCATCCTTCCCTTCCCACTCCTCTCTTTGCTTCATTGTAACTTCAAATGGATATGGTTATAAAGCATGCCCTTATTAACAGCAAATACACTGCTCAAACCATGTCCTACAGAATATACCATACAGGGAATGTCTTTTCTAGTGTTGCATGGGACAGTGTTCTCTAAATTCATTTCATTTGACAGAATCCTAGGATATGTGTGGATATGAAATACTTTGGTGTTTCCACAGAAACATGTCTGCAAGGCTCTTTACTATTGCTTTCCCTTTCCAATTAACAAAGAAACACTTCAAGTAATACTGGACACAGCATGCACAAGTGCATGTGCATGATGTTCTTCAAAACTCATTAGATACTATCCTATGATATGTATAGGTATGTGATTCTTAAAATGTTAAAATTGACGCTTTTTACCATTGGTTTCCATTTAACAAAGAAAACCCCTCAAAATAATTATGGACACGCATGCACAGGCACACACAAATTAATATGCAACACATAAAACATACAAACACACATGCACACGCATGGACACTTGATTCTCCCCTGGCTAAGAAAACATATTTAAATCAACTCTTGACGCAACGGAAAAAAAATCTCATAACTGCTAGAGATCTATCAAACAGGGAAAGTGCTTTTAGACATCCGTTCCTTTGTCCTGTATACACCTCACTGATCGTGAAACTTGTCAATTTGGGCCTTAGGGGAAAACTTGGCATGCGATATTCTTTGACATGTGAGAATGACAATCATTTCACCTATGGATGTCAACGGGTCAGGTTCGGGATGGGTCCAAAAAGTCCCAAAACCGAACCCTGTTATATGGGACAGTTCCGGGTCTTGTCGGTTCTTTGTCGGGGGTTGTTACCCTTAGTCCCAAAACCAAACCCACAAAAACCCGGTTCTTAACAGGTACCCGTCGGATACCGATACTTATTACAAAAGTATTTATTTCAACTATATTAATATTATTTGAATATCATGATAATGATCTCATTTCAAAAACTTAGATTTATCTAAATTTAGATAGAATATTTGCACCAACATATATTACACACCATCCATAATAAAAAATGAATGTCTAATACAAATGGATATTTAAAAATAAAAAATTTGTAGATTAACTTTCGTTTAGTTTTGATTAGATTAATTATCTAATATTATAATTATTGATTGTCGAGAATTTAATTAATGAATTATTTAATTATAAGAAAAATTATTTACTTTCAAATATCTTATCATTAAAGAAGAATTAATGAATTATTTAACAAATCGAAGAGACCTGATACCCGTCGGGCATACCCTCACAGACCCGACTCTTAACGGGTCCAACTTTTATAAAACTAGAACCGAACTATATTATGAACCAGGTCTATAAACCTGGAACCGAATCCTTTTAAACTGTTCGATTCTATCGGGTTTGTTGGGTATCGGGGGTACCCATTGACACCCCTAATTTCACCTGACCGAATCGGATCCAAAAAATATGGATTCAAGACATAATAAGGATTGTGTCATATCGAATATGAATTTTCGGATTAAAAAAAATGGATACAACTTGGATCTATATTGGTTCAATCTTATCCAAAAATCCATACTTTTATTTGCTAAACACTACTTGAATTTGGTTGTAACGTTATATTATATCTTTTCCCTTCTTCAGAGAAAACAAATATTTTTATGAAAAAAATTCTTATTTTATTATTCTAAATATTATTTAAGTCCTGTTTGAACTCAATTTGAATTAAAATTGCATAATTTAAATCACATTTGAACTCGATAGGAAAATTTGAAGGATCCATTGGACTAGGAATGAACTCAATCCTGCAAAACTTGCAGAGTTAGACCCATTGACGACCCTAGTTGTTTCCACCAATACTTGAAATAAACCCCATGCAAGGTTGTAAATGTCACTATCGCAAGACATGTTGATGGACTTCTTCGGGACATGTCAGCGCAAACATGTCGCCGACATAGTGGGAAAAGAAAAAAATGAAAAAGAGAGAGATGAAAATAGAGTTTTTTTAAGTAAAACTTTGAGGGGAATCTAACTTAGAACTAAATACATTCCAATAATCCAAAATGTAATAAAAACGATGCATGTATAATGATTAGCATTTATTTACGAATGTATTGTATCAACATGTGAAAAAATGGAGCAGCCATCCACAATAATAGCCTAAATAAGACATGGACATATCTAAATAAACAAAAGATAATATTTAGCATATATTACATAGAATGGTACCATCATACTATGGATTGGGCCCAATGTTGTCACTACATAGAGACGATGCAGTATGGTTAGTATAGGGATGATGGAGGTGATGAGTATGACCTTGAGCCGGGGTGCTACTCGTTATGGATGTGATGCACTAATGTCTCTTCGTTGTATTTGCTCATTTCATCTAATTGTATTATGTCATTTGATTATTTATTGCGTTTAATATATTTAGATATGCTTATTTTTAGTGAATAACTAAATATATTTGATTCACTATATGTGCATTTTCTTTGGTTGTGTTTTGATTATATAAATGTATTAGCTCTACATTAATTGCAAAAGAAGATTCATTAAAAAATAACTCATTTTAACCATTTTTTCATGCTTTTTTTTTTCCCACCATGTCCCTTGTATGTTGCTGAAATGTCGGGAAATGTCACGACATGTCAGAGACATTTGGGCGACATGACAGAAAAATCGCTAAAGAAACTTCTGCCTATATGTCGTGTCAGTCATACCAAAAATGGGGACATGTCACGACATTTAAACCACTGACCCCATAGTAACATCAATAGCTTTCTATAAGTTGAACTCGTTTCTTGCTTGCCAGAAAAAGGTTAGATTTTTCTCCACGTTCATCTCTTGTCATCCAATCCCATTTGATTTGAGGCAAAAATGTGGGTGAAAGACAAAATTATCGTACAAAGGTTCACCGCTACTATGGTGCCTTGTCAACCTAGATTTCATTAACTCGCTCCTCTAAAGCACTCTCTTTTTCACAATTTCATGCCCACATTGATGTAGGATGGAAAGATATGCTAATGAATTCTTGTATGATTACAACAGAAAAAGAACGAGAAATTTCTAACAAAAACCGTGGGCAATTAAAAAGAATAAAGAAGAATAAGAACAAATCTTGATGTAGAAAAGAGTAGTTATCAATTCACCTAGGGTTGGACGTGAATCTCACAAATCAGACAGAATTCTAAAATCTGGAAATCTTCACCTCCAAACTCAAATCTCAATGATCATATAAAATACTTAATACAATGTTTGACATCTAATCTGTTATATAAACTAGGACTTTTTAAATAAAACTAGAACTCCTATTATGACTTGTAATAACAAACCCATCTTTCCTAAAATTTACTAATTTAAAAATAGAATTTTCTTCCTAAACTATGACTTTTAAACATGGCATGAAAAGCACAAAATACAAACTTTAAACAAAACTAAGAAATCCAACGTGGAGTGACACCTATATTATTTTTTAAGATAGCTTTCTCAGATCACATCAGAATCATATGATGTAGGGTTCATTTGATAAATAACCAAATAACATAAACTCTGGGCTTCCGTTCCATCCCATTAACGACTATGTCTTAGTTAACTCATGAGTTTACAAATCCTTGTTCACAAACTCCATGCCTCTGTGACACCCCCTCACCCTTTTAGAACCTTCCACTTAAACTCTCACCGCACAATCATCAGTTCATCACCATTGATCTTCGTTGAAATGCCCAAACCATCTTGGTTGACTCTTGTACTATTCCCTAGCAGATCTACCACCAAAGCACCTGAAAGCGATTGGTCTTATCATTCTCTTTCCTTACATTCATCCATCTCACTATCTTCAATTCAGTACACTCATCCAGCAAATATGTTATTTCTTAGTCGTCAAACATTCTATTCTATGAAGAAAAAGCTGGTCTTATATTTATCTTATAATAATATTTAACTTTTTTGCTTTCATGAACATGCACTGCTTACTTGACACTGAAAGCACGTCTCTAATTTGACTACAAAGCACCTGAATGCACTCAATCTTATCATTCTCATTCCTTACACTCATTGATCTCACTATCGTCAGTTCATCCACACTCAATCCTACGAACATATTACTTTTTAGTTGCTCAACATTCTGTTTTGTAAAGCATAGCTAGTCTTAAATTGTCTTATAACAAAATTTACCTTTTTGCTATATCAAATAGCACTGCTTGGATAGCACTACGAAAGTACATCTCTACTTTGATCACACAGCTATACTTTTCTAAACAACAACTATCAAATTCCCCTTATCGATCAAAAAAAAAATTAAAAAATCACATACCTGTAGCTAATTTTAAAGATGTAAAGCTCAAAACCTTGTCTGCCTCCATTTTATAAATTTCCTAAATTACCAATGAGTTAGTTAATTGTATTCTTGTTATGGAAATAAATGTTTGGAACACATAAGTCTCCCACACGAACTTTTCAGAAGATCAAAAGAAACATGGACATAGTATATAGCTTTTGAAGGGCCGCTAGTTCAAAACACAAATATGAATAGGTGTATCAAAAGGGAGGATAGGGAAGCAAGATATATACAAAAAAAGTTGATGAAATATATTTTCCATCTAAATGTTAATGGTGATATGACTTTAGGTTGGCTAGACTTTGAAACCATGAAATATGTGAAGGCAAGTTCATCCAACATAATTCACCAGAAAAGCAAATGCAATTTTTCAAACAAACAGGAAAATGGGAAAAATATTTCAAGCAGCCATTGCAAGTTCCAAGAACAGCAGGATGGACATATATGAGCACAAAAAACTGGTCTCCCGTCACCATTTTAAGTCATTACTGCTAGACTTTCTGAGTAATGTCTCGTCTAGAAGCTAATCATACACAATCCATGGGATTCATGATCCATTGAAGCTAGTTAAAAGATAGTATACGAATGAATAGAAAGATGGTGGCAAAAGGCATTCAGGGTGGTGGCTTGTACCTACAAGACAGTACATTATACATCAAAAGTCCACCATCTTGTCAGGTTGCACCTATGACCATTATTAAAGTGAGATAGGAGATGATTCTTCTAGAGAAAATGTAAAGAATCAATGGCTAAAAAAGCACTGATAAATAAGACAAAGATAATGAAGTTAGTGTCACTGAGGACAGGATGCACCATTCCTAAGCATGCTTGGTAGATCAAATCATGATATCAAAGGAATCAAAATTAATAACCAGGATCATCCACTGAAAGGTCTAGTATTATGAATGGACCCTAAAATCATTTAATTTCACCAATTATTCATCTAGCTATAATAATTCATCCATATTTTAAATTTTAGTTTATTGTTTGTCCTTTCATTTTTTTTTCCTTCTGAAATTAACCATAATTATTTCCTACAGCAGAAACTGATGAGTAACAACCAATGTTTCATTTGTTTGATAATATGTATTTTTTTTTTTTTTCAGAAACCCACTTAACCGGTTTACATCTAAGTAGAATCCTCTTCATGATAGAGCTCTTGCCCGCTCATTTTTTTTTAAATTGTCTGACCAAGTTAAAGTACATTTTTACCATGCGTGGCTTGAGTTCAAAATATCTATGATGCCTCTTTCTATATTGTATATTGTCCTCATAGCTTTGGTTTCACGTTGTATCATTGGAAATTAAATTTATTCTCAATATATTCCACATGCATATTATTTAATTTTATGGTCTGAAGAGTTCCATTGCAAATTTTAAGCATTCCTAAGGCTGAAAGTCAATATGATTCTATAAACCAAATGTTTGCTTATACCCATCCCACCCCCAATCCCACCATACATGAAAAAGTGCAAAGTGCAAAGTGCAAACAGCTTATAAATCTGCAATTCCCAACGCCGAAGAATTAATACATATAAAAGAATTAACATCTAAAAAGAATATGAAATTTGACCAATACAATAATACGGTAGTACATACCTTGCTCATTAATATGGGAAAGCGCAATTGAAGATCAGTCATATGAGAATCACCCCCGTATATCTCCCCTGCAGCAACATATATGGGTGTGTTTGATGGGTAACCGAGAGCAGTGAGAAACATCCCGGCCTCTGTCGGAGTTAAGGGACAATACCCTTTGGCTCTCTGTTCCCTCGAATCAATCTCCTTTACCTTCCAATATGCAGTATTCTCTCTACAGATATAATTAGGCAAAAAAAAAGAAAAATGAGGCATCAGATAGCATATTTGAAGAAGGAATGCTTATTGTTGAAGACAAATTCTTCAAAACACACAAATTAGACCGTTTTACAGCAATAGGAGAAACAACTCTTACCTGATCATAGTTAGTTCATCAGCTTCAATTGGGGACAAACCATGTGTACATCCACTAAAGGCAAGCATGTCCTTCTCATAACGTAAATGTAAAGCAATATAAGGACCATAGGATCTCATCCGCTCCACCAGCAACTACAAAATCAACATGACAGTTAACTTGATGAAGGTCACCATAGCGGCCACGGCAATGATAGAGCAACTTCAGAAGTCAAATGGACATTTAGGTCTGATCAGTTACTTTTCCCATTGCTTCTATTTGAGGTGCAAAACGAAGAGCTTCATAACAAGTACGACATCGCAGCTTCTGAATGTCTAGTGGTAGATTATTATTTGCAAGGCGAGAATCAGATTTAGCAGCTCGAATAATCTACGAGGAAAAAATGAAGTAAATCAGATGGCTTCAGGAATAATATTTCAATCGAGTGAACAAATTCTGGATTATGAAGAAACATCAGACAAGAAACACCTTATATTCTGCCCACATGCTAGCTATCTCATCTTGGTAGTATTCTATGCCAGACCAGCTTCTAAAATGCTTAACTGCTCTTGTAGCTGTTGCCAGTTCTTTTGGAAGTTTTTTAATGACTTTAACGTCAGTGGCCAAAGAACTTATGAAATAATCTTCATCAAAGACATCCGAGAAGTTGCTGCAAATTATAAAAAAAAAAAAAAAAAGATTACAGTGTCAACACCATAAAACTTAGGATAGTACAGAAAGTAGCAAATGAAAAATGATCAGTACCTCTGATTAAAAAAAAAAAAAAAAGAAAAATGATCAGTACCTAGAATCTTGCCAAAACGAACGCTTATCAAGTTCTGGAATAACAAGAGTGGCGTTTATGAGACGGGCCACAGCGACCATGTCACATATCTGCCATTCAAACATTAGACTGATGTCAGACTCTAGAAAATGGCTACATAATTATGTTTATCAACAAATTGTAAATGAATGATGACAAATCCGTGTATGCAACAGGTTATGAATGTCTAAATGAACTAAGTAATAGATTTCCAGGGAAGATGTATCTAGCATTGTAAATACTGTCGATGTCAAATTATGTAAGTAAGCTAAAAGCTTGTTTATCTAAACATTTACTATAGTTGATCAAATCCCAATACACCTACTGCAGCGAGCATGTGCATAATAGTGAGTGGACAGTACATTGGGATGTACAAACATGCCCGTCCAGGCACGGCCCGACATGATTATAATCGTGCTCCATGCCATGTTGAGCATGAGGTCCAAAAATTAGGCACGGCACGAAGCACGGCCAGCACAGAAAAATTCCTGCTGAGCCGACCCGCACATACATCCCTGGCAGTATGGTATCTTGCCTGTGCAGGTCAAGCAGATTGAAGGAGATTATAACTAAAGACTGAAGAGAACTACATACAACACTCACATAGTTGTAACAAAGACCAGATAATCTAAATGGTTACTGGAGGTACAACAAAGACACTATTCCTCAATTGGTAAGCTGGGATCATGTGATCTATGCTCATTAACATGAGAGGAAGTTGCAGTATCTGTATTCTCTCCCCCTCTCACTATCTATAATTTTCCTTCTTTTTACCCCCCTAGTGGAGGGGGAGGGGAGGAAGTGTTCCGTGTTACAGGTCAGTTGCAAAGAGAAAAATGAGTACAACTTTCATGACCCTTTACATATAACTACTATTTCATGTTTACGTTCATAGAAGTACATGATATGTGCATTTAATTTTCCTCAAAAAAATATGTAAAGTAAAAATAAGCAGAGTTACTCCTTACACATTTTCCCACAAAAAATCACCCTGATTATAAAAGTTATGTTATCAATGAGAGAAGCTCTAATATTTAGATTGAACTCATACGGATTTTGACCAGTGCAGTATTTATGAACAAAAGAGAGAATACTAACCCCAGCCCGCATCTGATTGAGCCCACCATTGGTATGAACAATCAAGTAACCTCGAGACTCCGCAGGAACTGAAAAAAAAAAAAGAAAAGTAAAATCGAAACAGTAATTACCTAAAGATCCCATATATGCAGAACTATTGTAATCCCGAATCTACAATAATCTTACATGAATACGACGGACTAGGCTCAACACAAGGCACAAAATCACGATTCGGTGGAGGCTTCCACAGCTTCTGAAAATCCAATATCCCCCTTGCACCATTCAACTGTCAAGTCTAATGGAGTGAAAACATAAAAGATGCATGACTACTTTGTATCAATATATTACCTAACTATGAGAATCAATCCTTAGCTATGTTGCATAGGTACGGGTACGTGTATCGGAGTCTGACATAAAAAATAGGATTCAAAGACAGCTTTATATTTAAATGTTTATTTTTTAAAATAATTTATCGTTCTTGTTCTTCTTCTTCTTCTTTGGACACAGCCATGGACACGGAATGGGCGTGTCCATGGCATGTCGGTGTCGAAATTCGTATCCGCATGTATGGACACAGAATTCGGCAGGCTGAGGGATGTGTCCATGTAACATAGATCCTTAGGATATCCGATCATATAGTACAACCGTCTCACCAAGTACTAAATAACAGAAAATAAACAGAATACAATTATCACAGAGAAATCAACAGAGATGATTTATGCAGAAACAAAAACCTTATGAGACGGTGGAGGCGCTTTAGAAAATTGGGGAGGAGCGATTTCTTGTGTCCAGCTTAATTCAGTGCTCAATTTCTGGTGTCCAATTTCATGTTGCTGCAAAAACGAACAATCCCAGATCAGACGATCATCTCTTGTCACAGCCCCACAACCAGAATTTCATAAAAAATTAGAGAATGAGAAGAATTAACACATATAAGTAAAAAAAAGATGTGACAAGAGAAATTCCAAACTATTAGTGACAACTAGGGCCTACATTAAAAGAATGGAACTAATTTCATTAAAATTATTTATAAAAATCTTCAATATGATTATCAGTGTTATCCGAAATCTTACATAAATAAAAGAATTGAGAATAAAATAGAAAAACAAAACACAGATCCAAAAAAAAAAAAATTCTTCAATAAAGAAAATTAGGAAGAACGTTTCCGATAATGAATCAAACTGCTAGAAATAAATTAAAGAAACCAAAAACACAAATCTCCAAGAAACTAACAAAACCCTAACAAGCAATCCAGAACTCCGATAGATAATAAAACCTTAAAGAACCTAAGATTACCGTCGGGAGTTTGTAGTAGTAGTCGGAGAACATCGGAACTTTTGACGAAGGAAAGAGAGATAAGCGTACAGAGAGAAGAGCTAGTAGAGCAATCACGCATATGGAGCACGTTAGCAAAATCTGCAACAACACCAAAGGTCTAAACCTGCGCCTCTGCATTTTTTTTCCCTCTCAAAACCCAATCAAAGAAAAAAAAAATCTCAAAAAACTTCCATCTCGTCTCGAATCTTGAAGTCTTGAGCAGTTATTTGCTGTTTCTAGAGAGAGAGAGTGGCTGTCTATCTCCACTTCTTTACCATGCCGAGAAGTGTGCCGTGTGAGTGGGTTCATGTGCTCATTGATCTGAATCTCCAAATGGTAGCTTCTCATTGGCTGTGCAAATTAACCAAAAATCTTAATCATTGAACTAGTAGACTTTAGTTCGTCTCCCACTGGACTTTGAGTCAACTTCTTGATTTATCACTTTTGATCAGATGGTCAATTTTAGGGTTTTATTATTATTAATTATGATGTTAAATGGGTATTTTGAATCAATTATTGTATTTATACGGCAAATTAATTTGTACTAAAAACGTTTCAGAAATAAGCCAAAATAAAAGCGATTCTAAAAAGGTTTGCACTTTCGTAGAAATAATTTCTTTGGAGGGTTAAGCTATTGCCAGAGCAATGGGTAATGGGATTGAGAACCCAGAATTGGTCTGGACATAACAGAAATGGTTCTGGCAATAGTGCTTGATTGTTTTGATTGTAGATTTATAATACCAAGGAAATGGATTTCCGCAATATATGTAGATTTTCAAGTCAAAGCAATTACTGTGTGTGTGTATAGTCATCAGATCCAAAGCACTATAAAAATGGTATTGCATTGATTGAATGGATGGGAAAAATGTGCACCAGATGTTAATGGAGATGGGTGCCACTTGGTTCGGTCTGGTTCGGGTTGACATCAACCCAAGATCAAAATGAGGTTGGTGATCGTTAACTCAAAATCAAACAGAACTGAATGTCCAACCAAACCAAATTTATCATAAATTCAAACCAATCCAACCCAAATTGCAGTTTCGGTTTGATTTGGATCAAGTTAAATCGGATTAGTACTAAATTTTTTAAGAATTATATTATAAATATAAACTAATTCGGCTTAAAATCATATACACTAAAATTTGGGTTCCGGTTATGTTCAGTTTAACTGAAGCTTCCACCCAAGACTAAACCGATCTAATTTGATTTGTAATTTCAAAACCAAAATCGAACCAAATTTTTAGAAACTCAAACCAAACCGAACAAAATTGATTGGATCGATCTAGTTTCGGGTTGAACCAACCCAAGTTGTCACATGAATCACAGAACTTAAAGGGTTGAATGTGAGATGAGAATTTCTTTTTCCTTCTTTTTTAAAAGCGGCCAAATATATTCTGATCTGCCTCACGAGGTTTAGTTGGTTGGCTGAGATAAGACTTTTCTTGTCGCATGGAAGATTATTAGGCAAATTCAGACGGTTCATTTGATAAGGAATCCTTTAGATCCGTCACATGGATAATATTTTAACCCACAATCGTCTATGATATTTTGATGCTATATTTTTTAAGGTATCATTCGCATTACGTCATAGCAGCACAACAAAACCGACTCTCGATCAATCTAAAACC
The DNA here is from genome assembly GCA_031762675.1 of Pachysandra terminalis. Taxonomy (NCBI): domain Eukaryota; kingdom Viridiplantae; phylum Streptophyta; class Magnoliopsida; order Buxales; family Buxaceae; genus Pachysandra; species Pachysandra terminalis. Next base: position 12,979,270 of record JAUPMG010000014.1, on the reverse strand, counting down.
TTAATTAAGAGAGAAATCAACCCTAAACTACCTTCTACCTTAATTGGAATAACCGGTTATGCCATTATGTGCGTAGCATCATGTAATTGGTACCGTCGAAAATATCACACACTTTTGATCGGAATCAAGCAATAATAATAAGCACAGTAAAAACGAAGATCAAACAATGCACATAGACATGCGTGGTTCGACAAAACCTACGTCCACGAAAGAAGTTTTCACTATGTCAACAACAAATTAGGGTTACAACTTATACTTCTATCCGATATATGAGACAAATTAGGGTTACAACTTATACTCCTATCCAATATATGAGACAAATTCCCAATATACACTCTCTCCATGGTGCTCTGCTTCGCTCCACCTTGAATGTAAAGACTAAGTGAATATGAGCTGCCCATTATCTCTAACACATACAATTTTCTTCCATGTTTAATAGGTCTTTCACACGTATCAATGGCCATCTAACTTTTTAATTGTATATCTAAGTTAACATTCTTGTGGGAAAAGATTAATAGTGGATGAACCAGAAACGAGTCACGAGGAATGGAATGGTTTAGGGAAGTAAAGAATATCAAACACTGGATTTCTTTCGTCTTCTTCAGACTTGCTATAATAATGTAGTTATATTCTCCTCCATCTGCTACCATCTTTAGAGTAACAAGCACTACTCACGATTCAAAGTAAAGGTAGACAAAAAGAAAAAGATTGTTAAAGAGGCTCTCTCTCACACACAAATCTCATGTCCCAAGTGATGCTTTAGATGCCTTTGAGACCCATTCTACTTTCTTTTCTTCCCCACTTTCTTTTGAGTAGCTTACACAAGGGTTTAATATCAAAACCATATTTATTTATTTTGGAATGGGAGAGAATCCACTCTTCTTTTTCTGTTCTTTCTTTTTTTTTTTTTTATTACGTGTGATCCCATTTTGAGGGGACAGGGGACAGGGGACAGGGTAAAACCCGGACTATACGATCCAACCCACAAAAACCATATATCAGATAACCCGAAGACTTGAACCTAAGATCTTCAGTTCACTTACCCAAGTGGGTTATCTCTTCCTCTATTAATAATAATGGTTCAGTATAGATATTTTGAAAAGAATAGGTCACTAATTAAAGAACCCTAACTGAGGCTCAAGGCCCTTTCAGGAGGAAGCAAGATAAACACTCAAATTAGAACATTTTGCACTATTATTAGGCCTTTGACTGCCGTCTTGGATCGGGAACTCATTTCAAGAACCAAATCCTTAAATTCATTCTAGGAACTAATTTTGAGGGCTTTTTAATTGCATTTGGTTAACATGTAACAAAATGAGTTCTGACTTATATATATGTTTGGTTAACATTGATCAAAATGAGTTCTGATCAACTTTTTTTTAATTATAATTATTTTTATATAATCTCATACACATAAGCTTCGTAGACTTGTATCTTTTAAAATGTAATAGTATCACACCTGCCACTGCTCACTTTATTTACAAGTTTTTCAACGTAAAAGCTCAAAACGTATTCCTAAAAATTAAAATCAGGGTTAGAGGCGATTATGTAATAAATGGTATTTTCTCATTCTTACTATTGGAAAACTCGTTATGCCTTTGCTATTAAAAAAAAATCATTTATCTATGAGAACTCATTCCAAGTCGTAGAATTTATTTTCAAAATGGAAGCAAAACGAGGTCTAATAAGTGAAGCATCTCCCTTTATTTTAAAATTAACACCTTTGATGTGTTTATTGGGTAACACACCACTTGACTTGCAGAGTGTGGATAATTTGAAAGCATGCTGTTTGAAGCAAAAATGGTAGAATATCAGTTAGAGCGTGAGCGTATATACACCACGCATCTGGTCGTTCTTCACGTCATCACTAAGATTCTGTTTAGAACCTTGGATTTTAAAAGACATTGAAAAAAAAAATGGAAAAAAACGAAAAGAAATAAATAGTGTTTATTTTCAAGTATTTGATTAAAATGAGACGTATAAACAATAGAAAATCAAATTTTAGAGAGTTTTGACGATTTTCCGGTGAGTTCTCATATATTCCGATAAGGTTGATCTCTACTTTTTCGGGGAGAAAGGTTTTGACCCCAAAAAAGAAAAAAAAAATTATAATTATTTTCTTTTCAAATCTCTATCCCCAGTTCTTTCGTCCTTCAACTAAATAGAAAAAAGTGTTTCATCCAATATATTCTTTTCTTTTCTTTTTCAAAATTAATTAAATGTGTAACATGCATACAAGCACGTTCCAACCGATATTTCATTTTTTTTGCTCTGAACAAAATGTCCTTAATAATAAAGAACCAATTTTAGTAGGACTTGATTTGTGATGCCCCTTCCTTTCCTTTTCTTTCATTTTCTGTCGGACTTGATCTGTACTATCTTTTTCGGACTTGATTTGTGATGCCCCTTTCTTTCCTTTTCTTTCCTTTTCTGTCCAGCTGATCTGTTATATCTTTTTCTTTCATTTTCTCTCCGCATAGTTATCACGTAACATATGGTGACAAATTTACTTATAGGACATGACACGTCAGATAAAACCTAATTAAAATATATTTAAAGCTTTCAAATACAAAAATAAGGATAAAATTACTTTATCACCTATCGTATTCTAATGGGTTTCAAGTCACAGGTAATCGTAACTTGAGAGGATCCGGTCCTCTATATATATATATATATATATATATTTATTTATTAATTAGTCAGGAAAGATCAATCAATGATAAAAACCGAAGTTGGCCTTTGATGGCTGTTAAACAGGAAAACACAATGCACATGCACAGTACGGTAAAAAGAAAAATGTAATGTGAAATCAACTCATGATTCTGCTAAAAATGTAATTATCTTGAATCATTAATATTTATAAATCTTAAAGATCACGAAATCCTAAATCTTAAACCCTAAACCTTCGTATAAAAAAAATGTATATTTTTTATTTTTTATTTTCATCTTTAGTGTAGCTCTCATAAAAAAAAGTACATTTTTGGATTTTCATGCATCTTTTCAAGTGCATTTAGGGTTTTATGGTCCTTACGAGGAGTGGTCGTTGCATCCTAAGTTACCAAAAACGTCTAATAGATATGAGAGTCAGAGCATCAAACTTGAAAATAACTTGTGATCCAGAACACAAACCTCTTTACATATATATACAAATTGTATTTCTTGTACAAGACATTTCAATTTTGATTTTTATGCTCGATCATATATACAAGAGATGACATAATACAAAATATATCTCAATTTATCATATAAAATTGGATGATATAGTTCAAAATAGACATCTATCGACCCAATTTAATTTTTCTTTTTCAGAATAAAATCTATCTATTTTATATTTTCATAAAAATCTCAAAAAATAACAAAAAACACATCTATTTTTAGATTTTTACTCGAATCCACGGATTGAAATTGTGAATCTGTGGATTGGAAAAATCCAATCTGCAGATTGAAAACATCTCCACACTCATAACGCGGATTCGCATCAAGTCATGAATTGTGTGAACTAGGTTGCACCATCTTTAATCCAAAAAAAAAAAAAAAAATTGCACCATTTGGTTTGATATTTTAGACGGTACCAATCGTATGAAGCCACAAAAATACAATGAAATTGGTTACCAATCAATCTAAACCTTGTCTAAACCCTAAATCGGCTTTCACCTTAACCGATCACCGGTTACCGGCTCTGTCATTGTGTACGTGGCATCATGCATATGGTATGGCAAAGAGAATAATCAAAATTTTCTTTCCAGTTTAAGGTGAGAAATGCTTTTAGAGAGGTGTAGCAACGAGAATAATCAAAATTTTATTTCACCCTAAGTAGTACAAGGGTCCTTTGACAATGAACTCAGAAGTCCTATCACAACTAACATTATTTTAGTAGGACAAAATTTAGGTCTAGAGCTTAAAAATTCCTTATGAGTCTTGTGCACCAGATTTAAACATCTATCTTGATTTTGAAAGGGGTTGGAACCCACCATCTGATGGGTCCCAATAAAAGACAAATGAGTTCAATTTTAACTTCACCAAATTTAGCCATTTGAATTTGCAATTTTTGAACAAGGGAAATCAATGAAAACTTGGGTGCAACTTGGTTTGGTTTGGTTTGAATTTAACCCAAGATCAAATCGAGGTAAGTGAAGGCTAACCTAAAACAGAATCGAATTAAATTGAAATGAAAAATCCTAAACCAGAATCAATCCAACCCAAATTGTGATTTCGGTTCGGTTTGGATCGAATTAATACCATATTTTTTAAAATTATATTATATATAAAATATCATATATATTTTGGTGACATGGAAACCTCAACTATAATTAATGGGGATAGGGTAAACCCTTGATACATGAGTGACCCTACCCACAACGGCCATATATCAGATAAGTCCGGGGATTCAAACTTGGGACCTCCGGTTCGTGAGATGGAGTATGGATGTATACACTAGAGTTTGGAATTTAATTCGGTTTGACCAAGGTTTTCACTTAAAACCAAATCAATCTAATTCGATTTTATAATTTCAGAACCAAAACCAAACAAAATATCTAGAAACCCAACCCAACTCAAACCGAAGTCAATTTGGATCGGTAGGCTTGCAGGTTAAATCGACCCCGTTGCACCCCTATAAACTACATAAGAACATTTAATTCATTTACTAATCATGCTTGTGATTAAAATATGTCTTATATATAAGGAATAATTCAAAAATAATAATAATTTAATTATTTATTCTTCGAACTACTAATAATGTGCTTAAGAACCTGTAATAAGGCTCTTAAACCCTAAGATCCTAGATATTCCCTTTTAGTGATTACCACAAACAAATCAAATACTTGAAAGATAGTGATTTATGAGTCTACTTTGAATTTTAATATGACAATATGAGAGAAGGAAAAGGATTTGATTTTAGTGACCTAAACCCACGCCGTAAAAGTGGCACCTTCATGAAGGTTGCTTGTCGGTGGCTACGACACATTAAAGCTGTGAAAGCTAAGTTTTAATGTGTGGCTCGGTTGTAAAGCTGTGAAAGCTAAGTTTTAACGTGTGGCTCAGTTGATAGCAATTTGGGCTCTAATGGGCGTCTCTGGAGGCAAGTCTGGAGTTCGAATGTCATTAGAAGCACTCGTGGCCAAAGGTTCATCTTTAATGCCCTCGCCCCGAACGTGGATTAGTCCCACACGTAAGTGGGTATAAAAGCTAAGTTTTAACTATCACACTTAGTGGGTCTACTGCTACGATTGTCAACCACAGCAATGAAAAAAGAAGAAGACTTTGATTGGACCTGGTTTTGGGTCAGCTTTGTTGTCAATGTTTGCCAAGACTGCTTATTTTGTTTTTTGTTTTTTTTTTCTGATTATTTAATTTGTACCTCATAATAGACGTATTAGTTTAAATTTAAAATTTAGATTTATTAGATAAGTCAAAATATATCATTCAGTTATGGATTTAAATTTTAATTTAATGCTCCTAGTTTTACTTAACTAAATCTTAATCCTAATCTGGTAACTACCAAATTGATCTCATAAGATAAACCTTAATGTGAAGATCCTAATCTGGTAACTGCCATATTTATCTCTAAGATAAACCTTTAATGGAGATGTGCATCTATAAATAGATGTAAGAGCAGATAGAGTCCCAGGCTTTAGAACTGCAATCAGTTTTCCTGCTCTATTGATGTTGCAGTGCTAGAGGCCTGAAGATTCTATCTGATTAAAGCTTGCAATTTTGCAGTTAAAAAATCGGTATTGATCTCTCAATATATTGGCTATGGCTGGAGGTTAGTAGATTCTTTTCGCAAATTATTATTTATGCTATTTAGATGTTTGCATAAATA
>JAUPMG010000014.1:12963168-12973346 GCA_031762675.1 Pachysandra terminalis | reverse complement strand
TCAATCTGATCCATCTAATGCAACTTGGGAATTGGAAGCGGACATTCGTAGTATCTATCCTCATTTGTTTGAAGCTCGGGTATGAATTTCGAGGACGAAATTTTCTTTAGGGCGTGACAGCTCAGGCTCAGGCTGGCTCGTTTGAGCCAAGCTTGAGCTCTAAAATTAGGCTCAAGAGTCGAGCTTGAACCCAAAAAATGTTTATTGTTTTAACGAGCTCGAGTCAAGCTTGAGTAGGTTTGGCTCGGTTAAAGCTCGGCTCGATTTGTATATGTGATTATACGCTCATATTCTTATATCTTAAAATATGTATTAATATTAAACACACAACTAACATATTATATTATATATAATAACAATTATCAACTATAATGTTAATACATTTGTATTGATCTAAGCTTTTTTACGACGTCGGGTTTTTATAAGCTGAACTTTTTGCGAGCTGAGCTTTTATGAGCCTGAGCCGAGTTGGGAAGAGCTCAGCTCGACTCGAAGCCCAAAAACTTTTAACAAGGTTGAGCTGAGCTAGGTTCGGCTCGACTCGCTTACAGCCCTAGTAATGCCCTTCGTTTCTTTTTCTTTCAGTTTCTCTTTGTGATATCCTTTTCTTTCGTTTCTTTCATTTTCTCTCCATATAGTTTTTTTTTTATAAGGAATTCTCTCCATATAGTTATCACGTGATATGTTGTGACAAATTCATGAGAAAGATCAATCAATGATAAAATCCAAAGTGGGCCCTTTGATGGTTGTTAAACAGGAAAACACAATGCACATGCAGAGTACGGTAATGTCGGGCTCGTGACTCAAAAGACAAACCATCATGTCATCTGAAATCAAACCATGATTCTGCTAAAATTTAATTATCTTGAATCATTAATATTTATGAACCTTAAAAATCACGAAATCCTAAATCCTAAACCATAAACTCCCTTTAAAAAAAATATTCGGATTTTCGTGCATCTTTTCGTGTGCATTTAGGCTATGTTTGATACAAAGAATTGGAATTAAGCTATAAAATTATAATTCTCAATATTTTGAATTCTTGAATTTGAATTCATTGAATTAAAATTTTCTTGTTTGATTACCATAAAAAATTGAAATTCTGAAATTTTGATTTCACTGTTATATGCGATTTTTCAAAACATGTAGTGAGCATTGTTCATAAAAAAAAAAAAAAAAGAGAAAATCTAAACCACCATAGATAAAAACATTGTTCAAACAATAAAAAATTATGGAGAATTTGTTTTTTTAATTTCATTTTGGTCAAAACATAGAACTTTCTGCTCTTCATTTAGAATAAATTTAATGGTTGCAGGATCAGCTTGAGAGCAAAGATTATGTTCAATAGTGAACTCTGTAAGTCCAAGCAGGTGTGTGGAGAGAGAGAGTAGTAGAAGGTGTGTGGAGAAGAGGGGGAAGAAGGAAAGAGAAGAACAAAGAAGAAAGGAGAAAGAAAAAGTGGGAGAGACGGAGAAAAAAAAAAAGTGGAAGAGAGGAGAGAAGAGAGAGAGAAGGAGAGAAAGAAGAGGAAGGAGGAGGTTTACCGGAATCAGGGTGGGTCACCGGAGATGGGGTCAACTGATGTCGTAGTGGGAGAGAGAAGCTCTCTGGAACTGAAATCATGGGAGAAGAGCTTTGTTGTGTTGGAGAAGAGAAGAAGAGAGCAACTCGTGTTTTGAGGAGACAGAAGGGTTCGACTAATTCTCAATTAAAGAATTACAAAAAACAAGGGTTAGGATAAGAATTGTAAAACTTCAATTTTAGCCTAAATTCAATTCTAAGGAATTGAAAGAGAGAATTTCAATTATAATTCTTTGGTCCTCATCAAACATACGAATTATAATTCTTTAACCCAATTCCAATTCTCAGGCCCAATTCTTAGTCCAATTCTCTGTGTCAAACACAACCTTAGGGTTTTACGCATATTGTCTTCATGGGGAGTGGTCGTTGTATCCTAAGTCATCAGAATGTCTGGCAGATGTGAGAGCTAAAGCGTCAAATTTGAAAATAACTTGTGGTCCAGAATGTTTACAAAACATCTGTATATATACATACAAACTATACTTCTTGTATAAAGATATTTCAATTTTGATTCTTATGCTCAATCATATATACAAGAGAAATGACATAATACAAAATATATCTCAATTTTATCATATAAAATTTGATGATACGGTTCAAAATGGATATTTATCATCCCAATTTAATATTGTTTTTAAGAATAAATCCTATTTATTTTATATTTTCATAAAAATCCCTAAAAATAACAACAAAAAAAAAGCATTTCTATGTTTAGATTTTTACTCCAATCTATGGATTGAAATTGTGAATCCGCGGACTAAAAAAATCTAATATACATATTTAAAATGTTTCTTCATTCAGAATGCGGATTCGCATTAAGTCCCGGATTGTGTGACCAAAGTTGCACCATCTCTCCACCAAAAAAAAAAAAAAAAAGGTTGCACCATTTAGTTTGATATTTTTTACGGTACCAATCACATGATGTCACAAAAGTACAGTGAAATCAGTTACCAATCACATGATGTCACAAAAGTACAGTGAAATCGGTTACCAATCAATCTAAACCCTAAATCGGCTTTCACCTTAACCGGTTACTGGTTCCGCCATTGTGTAGCAACGAGGATGATCAAAATTTTATTTCACCCCAAGTAGTACAAGAGAGGTCCACCGAAATGCCAAACTATGATTGACAATGAACTCAGAAGTCCTATCACAAGTAACATTATTTTAGTAGGACAAAATTTTGGTCTAGAGCTTAAAAATCTCTGAGTTTTGTGCACCAGATTTAAACATTTATCTTGATTTTGAAAGGGGTTGGAACCCGGCATCTGATTGGTCCATGTAGGTTGTAGATGATCCGCATCACATATTTCGATGCGCACAAATCTAGATCTGTAGCGAAATATCTTTATCGAATTGAAAAATATCTCACATTGAAATACGTGATTACTAAAATCACATATAATAAATCTACATTCAAGTGATCATATTTCTATACATAATCTCCGTAGTAAAACAATATCTTTAAAGAAAAGAAGAGATGAAGAAAATAGAGTTTCTTTTTAAGTTAGATATCTCCAAAGGAGTTGGAGCCCGCCATGTGATTGTTCCCAATAAAAGAAAGACAAATTAGTTCAATTTCAAGTTCCCCAAATTTAGCCATTTGAATTTGCATATTTTTGAACAAGGGAAATCTAAGAAAACTTGGGTGTAACTTGGTTCGGTTTAAATTCAACCCAAAATCTAACCGAGGTTAGTGAAGGGTAGCCTTAAACAGAATCAAACTGAATTGAAATGAAAAATCCTAAACCAAAATCAACCCAACCCAAATTGTGATCTATGAAAAATTGGGTGTAACTTGGTTCGGTTTGACTTCAACCAAAAATCAAACCGAAGTTAGTGAAAGCTAACCTAAAACAGAATCGAATCCTAAACCAAAATCAACCCAATCCAAATTATGATTTCGGTTCGATTTGGATCGAGTTAAAATCATTATTTTTTTAAATTATATTATATATATATATATATATATTGGTGACATGGAAACCCCAACCCTAATTAGGGGGAACAAGGTAAACCCCTGATACATGACCTTACCCATAAGGTTCATATTTCAAGTAAGCCCGGGGACTCAAGCTTGAGACCTCTTAGTTCCTGAGATGGTGTATAGATGTGTACACTAGAGTTTGGAATTTAATTCGATGTAACCGAGGCTTGAACCCAAAACCAAATCGATCTAATTCGATTTCATAATTTCAAAACCAAAACCGAACAAAACATCTAGAAACTCAACCCAAACTGAACTGATTTAAGTTGGGATCAGTATGCTGTCAGGTTGAACCGACACACGTTGCACCCCTATAAACTACATAATAACATTTAGTTCTTTCACTAATTATATATGATTGTGATCAAAATATGTCTTATATATACATATGGAGTAATTCAAAAATAATAATTAACAATTTAATTATTTATTCGTCGAACTACTAGCAATGTGATTAAAAACCTGTAATAAGGCTCTTAAACCCTAAGATCCTAGATATTCCCTTTTAGTGATTATTATTAAATTAAAGAAGAAAAAACTCCACCACCACACACAAATCAAATATTTGAAAGATAGTGATTTATGAATCTACTTTGAATTTGAAAAGGATTTGATTTTAATGACTTAATCCACGCCGTAAAAGTAGCACCTTGACGCCTTCATGACAGTTAGCTTGTCGGTGGCAACGACATATTTGCCTTGACTTGCAATTAACATTACTGAGTTGAAGACATTAAAGCTTTGAAAGCTAAGTTTAACCATCACACTTAGTGGGTGGAGACTGGAGAGTGGTAGGAGTCTCAACCACGACAATGAAAAACATAGAAGAAGAAGACTTTGATTGGACTTGGTTTTAGGTCAGTTTTGTTATCAATGTTTGCCATGACTGCTTCTTATATGCTTTTTACTGTTTTTTCCTATGTTTAATGATTCAAAAAGTCTCTTTGTTGAGATCTGATTGTGAAAAATTGGTAGACTTATTAGTTCAAATCATGGTGTTTAAACTTGGTTCCATTTAGGGTATCGGACCGAGATGGACGATATTAAATTAATTAAAAACCCAACTCATATTGCCGATCCCGAGTTGGATCGCCCGATCCGTCTCGAGATCGGACCGAGTTAGTTTAATTAGTATAATTAAATGATCGGTTCTGACTCGGGTATCGTTCCAATCCGATCCCGAGTTGAATCGTCTAATCTAACTCGGGATCGGACGTCCTTTACACTATGGTTCAAATCTCTTGACTAATAATAACCAAGTGAGGAAAAAAAAATTATCTATATATCTTACTTTAAAAATGAATATACAAAAACGTCCGATCTAACTTTGAAATAACCTTTCAAATACATCTTTATAACAATATTTATCGAATGCTCATATTTTCTTTTCTTTTTTTCTTCTTTTTCTTTAATTTCAAAACTATCAGTATTTTGTTTTTTCTTGTGATTATTTAATTTGTACTTTATAATAGACGGACTTATAATCTATTGTAGAAGAGGGACTCCTATTTTATCATAGAGATATATGTGACAAATTCATATACATGTGTCAAGTTTATACTGTGCCGACTTTTATCTCACTGTAGACGGATTTGTATCTTAATGTAGATGGGCTTATACCTTATCATAAATGACTTGTACTTCACCAGAAAGACTTGTAACCCACAGTAAAATATTGATTATTTTAACTTCTATCATGTCAATAAATGATCATTTATTAGTTATTTTAAAGTTAGACAAGATGTTTTGGTAGATTCTTTTTTAAAATAAGTTACAGATAATTCTTTCAAAATTAAATAACTATATATCCGATATTTTTATTTGAAAAAACAAATATATTTTACTTATAATTTATATTGTATTCGGGTCATGCAACCCGCATCAACATCGACTATATCGGGTTATAGTAAACCTCTTAGGATGAGGAACTTCTGTGAACCTAGATTGTGTCCACCTCACATAAAGTTGACACCTGTTCCCTCAGGTAATTGACATTTTTAAAACCCTAAAGACCTATAAATCTTAAATTGACTTCTACCTTAACTCTTTTTTTGTGGGCCTGCATAAGACAGATATCAACCTCGTGTAAGATTCACAGAGTCCAAACTCATAGAAAATCTTCGTCGACCTCTTATAGAGACAGTTTAGGATTTGTCAAAACCCTCCTGATTGCCATCACTACTAGCAATTGAAAGAAGTTCCTGTAGTAGGTGACATTTGCATTTGGTGGAAATAACATTAACTAAAGAGAAGGGAAAGATATAACAAATAGAAGAGTCTTGAAGAAAAAGGATAAAAAAAAAATAAAAAAGGATCTAGAAAAGAATAACTTCAAGTGAGAGGACGGAGGAGAAAGGACAAACAAGAATCATATACAGCTAGTTCACACTTTCGTTTGGGTTTTAGTAGGTTCGCATCATTCAGTGTCTCCTGGTTGACTCAACCGGATTCTTGTGGAAATGTTTCTTTCCATTAAGCGCTTTCGGTTATGTATACAACGAAAAAAAAAAAAAATTCGTGTACGCCTGTGACCATAGTGTTTAAACTCAGTTTTAGATCGGGTATCGTCCCAGTCTGATTTCGAGTTGGATCGCCGATCTAATTTGATTTTGGATCGAGTATCGTCTCTATCCGAACAACAAATTTTTTTTTTTGGTTGGATCGGACGATCTAACTCGTCGATACCGATACAATTCATCCGGATTGCTCGAGTTGTACCAATATCAGACCGAGTCAAATCATTTAGGAGTCTTTAGAAGATAGGCTTCGACTCGGGGATCATCCCGTCCAATCCCGAGTTGGATCGTCCAATCCAGACCGGAACGGACGATCCTTTACACTATGCTTTGAACTATAACCCATTTTGTTTTGAGTTAGCTGTGCAATTGTTGATTAACTTCACCAAATGATGAGACTTAAGAAAAACGAAACACTGAATGAGTAGGAGTAATTTTAGTAATGAATTGACTGATTAGCTTCTTTACCAGAATCACTAACAAATGACCTTTTTTTTTTTTTTTTTTCTGACAGTCATTATAGGAGTATTTGAGTAGTAATGGATCTCAAATTCCAAATTAGGTAATCCATCAAAGAAGAATAATAAGAAAAGAGAGAGTTGGATGAACGTTGTTTTCGAGAGAGAAAGGGAAGGTACCTCACTCTCGCTCCTCCACGCTTCCCTCTTGAAATAAAGAACTAGTTAGTGGTGCACGATATCTTGTAGCAAAAATGCAGATTCAGCAATTAATCATTCGTTAAACATGTAATGAAGGTAATCTCGTGAATCCCGATTTAAGAATACATTATTTTTAGCCTTAAATCAAGAAATCCGAAGAGAAGAATCAAAGGACATTTTATTTTGTAAAAAGAAAATCCCTAGAAGTCGTAATCTCTCATATTAAATCAACAAAATTGATTTTGTTCAACATATCTTGTTAGTTGATTTCCAATAAACAAAATTTGTGTGTACACTGCAAGGGCACTTATTAGACAAATTTGATACGTGATTATTGGTGAATGGGTGGGAGGAGAAGAAGCTCTACGAAAGAAGTCTCAAATGTCTTTAATGGGTTTTAAGTAGGGGTGGTAATGGACCAGATTAGATCGGATTCGGGGAGGACTGAAGTCTAAATATCATTTGCCAAACCAGAGCCCAGACCGCCATAACTTACCTATCTATTATAAAACTATTATATTTCAAATTCAAGTTACTTAAAACTGATAATTATGTAAAGATAAATAATCAACCTATTCAAAAATTAATAAGCTTAAAATATATCATACGCTTTCATAAATAATATGATTAATAATTATCTAATAACATAATATCTTCTTATAGAAAATAAATAAATACACTAAGTAGTAGTTAGGAATTTGATCAGGCCAAGCTGGGTTAACATAAATCCAAGCCTAGTCCTCAAACTCTATCAGGCCTTAAATTCTAGTTCAAACCCAAAAGTCTCAGCAAGACTACCAACACAACACGCACCTCAGTCGAATACTTGGATTTTCCACAGAATCAATTCATTCTGCCACAATTTAGTCTCCTTTTACAAGGAATGTAAACAAATTAGCTTTAACGGATAACAATCAAATTATACAGACACCAACACCCCAATACACCTTTAACCCATAAAGGGAAGCACACAACCTTACAAGCCCAAACAACCCTCTATCAAGAATTGCAAAACACCATAACATCCCACAGAGAGAGTAACAAATAAATATGAAAAAAAAGATGGGATGTGCCTGGGTAGTAAAATTACCGAGACATCTCGACCCTGTTAAATACTACCTCTACAATGCCGCCACAAGTCTAGTTTCAGATTGGCTTCTTCGCTGACACTGATGTTGTTTCAGGAGCTCTTGTGCACCAGGAAATACTAAATAAACGAAAAAGAGGAACCCCAGAAAGCCATGAACTTATCCACATACTTCCATAGACCTTTCCCCTGTTCCAATTATCAACTATCCATGAAATGAAAACAATTAGCAACCCCAAGGCTGTTTGCAAGCTGAAGGACCTTAGATTGCACTGATTCACAGTTTGGAGAGACGGAGTCGGGAAGGTGCGGTAGGCATTCTGGCAGATATTGATCGCATTCTCCCGGACGACGGAAATGGTAAAGCACAGATCGGCAAAAGGTGAATCTGGAGAGAGGATGTCTAGTAAATATTTGCATGGACAGTTTGTGTAAATATGATAGGATTCATCATCGAAGAAGGTTGTAATTATTTTGTCCAAGAGAAAAATTTGTTCAAAAACTGAAATGACCCTATCAGATGATCCTAACTGCTATTTGATTGTTACATGTTTTTGGATGGGATAATAAATTGAGAATTGTCCATTAAAGTTGCGATTGAGACAGAGTGCAATTATATCAGTTATCTTGGATTAGCAAGAAAAACTCATTCAATTGTGACCTCTACATACAATGCATCAATGATTGATTGAGACTGGATCAAGGTTTTAAATTTCGATACCACCAGATTTTCTGGTGAAATTTCGGCGAACTGGCAGAATATTTCGCCATATTTCACCGAAATTTCGACAAAATAGGGGAAAAGGGGGAATTCGCTGACATTTCATCTCGCTGGGGGCCATTTTGGCAAAATTTCGCCGGCATGCCGGCAAAATTTAAAACCTTGGACTGGATATGAAAATATTCTGAGCACTATCCCCTATAAAGAAACAGTATATATGGTCTTGAAATGAAGAAATAAGCACCATCAGGAGTTCAGGACTAAGGTTATTTCCATGACCTGAAGAGGGAAAACTTACCTGAGAATAAGCCGGCGTAGAAATGGATCAGATAGAACTTGAGCCCAAACAAGATCCAAGGACGTCGATGTACATAATGTGACTTCCCACTCAGAGAAAGCACTGGAAATTATGTCGTCCGCATTGTTGTAGCCACTCTGACAGTAGAAACATGAGCAAATTAGACAAAGCAAACGGTTGGCAGTTGCAACTCAATAGACGGATCACAAGTTCCATTAAACTAACCGTGTTAGTATCATTTTCAGATAGGCCAACCAATTGGCAAAAAGCCTGTAAAGGAGCAGTCAGGAAAAATGTAAATTGACTTCCACTCTGTGTCCAATCAGCACTGGATAGGTTTTGGAATGTTGGTTTCAGAGGAGAAAGAAGCATTGCAGCTGTCTCTCCCCTTTCCGCACCATGCATAACCTGGAGATAATAACAAATATTATAACCTTACCAAGAAACAAACTTTTTTTAGTTGGACCCATTTAAATGCCGCATAAAACCCTAGAACACTGCCATGTTAAGAATATGAATAAAAAGAAGCTATTACATAACATCTGGGAAACTGGAGGTCCCAGGTTCGAGTCCCCCGAGCTGACCTGATATATGGTCCTTGTGGGTGGGGTCATGTATCCGGGATTTACCCTGTCTCCACTAAGTGGGGTCGGGGGCTCCAGGTACCAAAAGAAAAACTCAACCCTTTCTGTCACTAATATTCAATGGTTTTAAGAATCCAACTTTAATAAAAGAACATGATAATCTAAGTGAAAGTAATATATAGTACAGTCTCTTTCAGCTTGAAAAGCTCAGCAGTTTATGTGGTGGAATAATTCAATCAGTTCAATAAATAGTTAAGAGCTTCTTCTGTGATAAGCACAAAGTAATATATGTGTCCCTAAACTCTTGAACATGAACATATTTATGGACATAAAAACTATCCATATCCAGCAAGGAAATACAGTATAGTTACCTGATAACCCCGCAGATAACCAAGGTTATAGAATTTATTGTTGCTCTTGTTTCAACAAGAAACAGCACAACCTTTACTCTCTTTTTTTAACCTTCCCCTTTAGTAACCCTGTGCTCGTACATGATTCATTTGAGATAATTCCAAACTAAAAACATTTTTTAGGAATTATTTTAAAATCAGTGCATCTAAAAGAATCAAAAGTTCCTTCAAGCTTTTCAAGCTGTGTACGAGAGTAAATTTTCAAGATTTGGAAATAAATCTTGACATTGTTTATGAAGCTTTGCTAATAATTGTCTGTACCGAATGAACTAGAATAGAGTATCTGATGAATCACAATGTCATGTCATGCACACCATGTCAATGCTTGGATCATG
>JAUPMG010000014.1:12906207-12923326 GCA_031762675.1 Pachysandra terminalis | reverse complement strand
TATCAGAAACAAGAGGCTATATTCATTGCAAAGAGGATTTACAAATGAATACAGGAAAAGGCAGAAAAAGAAAACTGAAACTGAACTTCGAAACTGGTACCCGTAGGCTAAAATACATAATAACTAGATCCCAAAGAATCCTTTTCGGTCATTAACCAACTCGTCAAAGAATACATGAGAAAAAACAGGAAGGGCAGCAACCCAATCAAATTCTATAAAAAAGACCAATATGACTTTGAGAGAAAGAAAGAAAAAAGAAATAGATGACTGTGCTTGTATGCAAATCCAATGCTAGGTGAACTGATTAGTTGGAAGAATATGGGACCATAATTGTTAAAATCGTTTGATTTATGATTTGCATCAATTCACCAAGGATCTAAATCTTAGGCCCGAATCCCTTTTCAATGAAATCCTATGTTTTTCTTTGCATCTTACCTCCTTTCATAGTGCTATGAACATGCTTTTAAATTTCAATTTTGAGTGAAATGTCACCTTCAGAATAAGGAAATTTGGCATCTTCCCAATGTTTACCATAAAAAGTTATTTAGAAAAAAATTCAAGATAAAAAAATATCCATATAAGGAAATTTTTTGTGTCCTTCAAAAGGAAAACTTTACCGGGTTTTGGGGAAAAAATTAGAACATACCTACAACTTAAGTTGACATCAAGTATCATTGTTTTACTTGAAGTTTATCAATAAGATTTGTTTTTCTTTGATGAATAGAATAAATATTTTGGGACATTAGCACATAAATGCATGGTTTTAGGTTTTGGTGAAATTTCATCGAAATTTTTGCTTTCCATTACTTGGGGATAAACTCTTTAGGTTTATTCCCCATGTTACATTTTTTCAGAGAAATTTTGTCAATTCATCACTGAAATTTTCCATTTTTTCAAAATCCCATTAAAAATTTGAGATAATGCATTATAGATATTGCATGATTTTATTGAAATTTTTCAACAGTTTAGGAAAGTTTTTGGTAGGCATCCATTTTTTACAGGAAATCCAAAAGAGAAGAAAAAAAAGCCTCAAGTTTTTGAAGATTGTTAGATTTTTGTTTCTAAACTATCTTAACATCACACAATTTTACAAGAAACTACACCATTTGAAGCGGACTTAAGGATTGGGAAGCGTATAATCTCTAGCAAGGCTGTCAAACCGCAATCGAATTGAAAGTCATTAAGGGCCCCTTAGGATCAAATCGTAATTTTGAATCGTAGATTGTATTCATAGTAATTTTGGTAGAATTAGGATTTGCCTTGGGAAAAGGGTTTTTTTATTGTTTAAATAAGTAACCTATATTTCTTTATATATGTACATTTTGTAGTACTATATTCTATATAAAGGATTAAACAAAAAAGTGAGGATTCTCATTAAAAAAGGAAATTGGCAATTTTTGGTGTTGCAGAGTCGATACGAACCGTATGATTAAATCGTAAATTGTAAGATTCAAACATAAATCAATTGTTTCATTGATTTGAATCAACCTGGGGTTAAATCTCGTAAGATTCATACAAAAATCGTAAAAGTTTAACAATAGAGATCTCTAGGTAATGACCTGGTCATATATATATATATATATATATAAAATCAATTCTTCTACGTTTATATGTATCTTAAAGATTATATTGAAATATAAATGTGATTTAAATGATTTTAGATGCGTTGCATCAACTTGAACAAATCTTGGGAAAACCAAAAGAACTTGGGAAATCTCATTTTTTTAGTTTTCATTAGAAAAAAGTCAATAAAAACAATATTTTTTTAATAATATAATAATACGCCGTTCAAAATTGGATAAGATATAAAAAATAGAGTGGAATATCTCTCAAGTGAAATATATTTATTTTCCATTGTTTGGTTTTATATTCTCTGTTTGTATTTGCTGTATTTCATTTTTTTTTTATAACATTTCATTGTGGTTTGGACCAGCCTGTCTAATCCAGTCCAGTCCAGTATGGATCGGTATTTACTGATCGCTTAGAAACCTACGAGTTTCAAAAAAAAAAAAAAAAAGTAACAGTAACTCCAATCTAAAGACTAGGGAAGGAGAAGGGAGAGGAAAAGGGAGAGATGAGACAAAGAGGGAGGGACTAGGGAGAGAACAGAGAAGATGGCAATACATTGCGGTCTGATTTCATTAAATTGGACCTGGACTGGCCAGTTCGACCATGTCCCATACAGTACCCGGTTCCAGGACATTAAACTACGTTTGTAAACTCCATTTAGATATGATTCCCATATTCTCTCTCTCCCGCTGTCTTTAAATATATATTTTTCAGGTTATATATTGAGTTAGAATTATATAATCATGTATTTGTTTAACATTATCCGAAGTTTCACTGAAATATTCCAAGTTTTTCTCAATATTTTTTCAAATTTTCCCACCTTGGATCGAAAACTTCCTCCAAAACGTTTTCCTTTTAATTATTATTTCAGCAATTTCTCCATAAAATTCCCAGCCAAAGTTGCAAAATTATCAACAAAACTGAAACTTAGAGCCTTTCATGTTGTGGATTTTCAAGTTAACCTAAAAATTTATCCTTGCAAGAATTCCACAATACTAAGTTTTTTAGCATGGATCAGCTTACCAAACAATTCAAAATGGTATATGTTATAGACATGTATCCACAATATGACATAAGACTTTGAAAGGTTTTGTTAATATTTGGGACCAAACCACAACCAATCAATCAATAAAATGCCTTGTTCTGAGAATTTAAAGTTGGCCACATGGATTCTTTGATACCATCCCAATTTTTCGAAATCCATATCTTCAATTGGTTTGCGTGCCTTCAATACCTTTTGACTGAATCCATTTATTTCCTCTATTGGAAGAGATGGATTATGCAGTCCAAAATAAATAGAAGTTAAAATAGACATGAGTACCTTGAAGACATTAGGGATAAAATAATTATCTAGACACTGTCATTGATTGATTTAGTTTTAAATTTCTCTTGCTTGTTTAAGAAACTGAATTTGAGTCAATGAATTAATGTTTTTTCTTTTGTTGTGAAGTTGCTTAATTATAGGATAGCTTTTGCTTGATCCAAAAGGTATTAAAACCAATAATAATCCAGAAAAAAAATATTAATACCAGTAATAGAAATCTGATGCTTTGTTTGCATATAAAATTGACCAATCATATTGTTATTATTTTATGGTTAAAAGACCGAAAGTATGGTGTTACATAATGAACGTGGGAAGATTTAGGAGTAAACTATTGATATATAGGTACTTAGTAATTCATTTTTCATATTTCTGCTGTTTTCTAGGGAACAAAAATGAATCTTACAATTTAAGATTTGAATACCGATTGGACTCGAATATATTCTCTTTCATGTCTACAATTCGATTTGAATTTAACTGTGTAGAATGCATAATTCTCTGCCTGGTTCTTTTTCACTTGCATTTCTTATGGATCATTAATCACAACAAATCCTATGAGAGACAGGTGGCAAGAAAGAAGATTATATGAAGAATGTTATCATGCTTACAAGATTAGTTTAAAAGTCAAAGTCAAGCGGATGCATCCATGTTTGATGTCTTAATAGGATTTAAAGTCTCTTCAAGATTAAAAAGTGATCTTTACTAGCATACGGTGGCAAAAAAATGCTTTAGGTTGGAAACGTGTAATTTAGTGTCATCCTCGTAGAGGGTCATATCCCTTTTGCATATTTCACGATATTGTTTACATCTACTCTGTAGGTACCATTATTGTCTTCATTGTCTACATTGACGTTGATATGTGCATCTCAGTGTCTTTCATTTTGAAATTTATTTCTGACAGAAGATTGAATGTTATTTGTCTGTGCAGGTGGCTGCTTTCGTTCCTCTAATGTATATGTGCATGTGCACATATTATTCCTTGTTCAAAATTGGAATGTTGATGTTTTATTCATTAACACCAAGGCAGACAAGCTCAGTCAGCTTGCTTATGATATGCTCGTAAGTTTTCTTGTCATGTTTCTATTGATATAACCGTCTTATGGAGGCTCTTATATAGAAATAAGTAATTCATTCTAATATCTTTGTTAGGATGGTTGCTCGGTATGCACCTCCAATTTCATACAACTTTTTGAATCTTATTCGCCTTGATGGGAATGCCAAAACGATCTTTGAAAAGGTGAGACTCCTTTAACTTCATAATTCTTCTCAGTGTTCTCTAGAGTGCTTGTGCTAGACTAACAGAAAATGACTAGTCATATTCCACGCAAGCATCAGTATTCAAAAGGTGTCAAATGGATTACATAGGATGCTACTTCAACTCGATTATCTACATTATAAGTGATGTAATAAGCATTGAGCATCAATAATTTACAAAATAAAAAAAAGGTCCTTTTTCTTTTCTTATTCGGAGCAAGTTAGATTTTGTTTCTCATTTCAATATGAAATTTCTCCTTGAGAAGAGATCTCAGACATCTTTTTCCTTGTATAGTGAGACTAATTTACTTCCTCCTTCTGCCTTCCTTTTTACCTTTCCAGTTTTTTGCAAGGCTGTCTTTTTTGTGAACATGCTTGCCTTCTTTTTTCTTGTTTTTTCTTTTATTATCCTTACATTTCTTTAATGTGAAACTGACAAACAAGTTGGGTGGGATTTTACTTGGGGGTGCATTCTGGCACGGCACGATTTAGTTGTGCCTAGGCACGATTAGTATATCATGCCGTGTCATGGCCTCGGTTCCCAGGCCTGTGGCCCGGCCTGCTCAATACAGGCCAAAGCACTGCCACGTCATGCCATGCTTCGTGCCGTCCCAGATCTGGCGATCCGGTATTTGGTCACGGCACAGTAATATCCGTGCCGGTCGGGACTGCGCAGCACATTGGACACCCCTAATTTCACTGTCCCTTTTTGTTTCTATGCATTTCTATTTCTGTTTGGTTTCACTGTCTGAAAATGGTAGGTAAGATAGTCCTATAATGCATGAGAGTTTCATTAATTTACTGTCTGAAAAGGAAAAAAATGACTACCCATTGATGCATCAGTAAAAATAAATAAAAAATGTTTATGTTAATCTTTTATTCTTTATTTTTAGAATATGAAAATTGCATTTCCAGTAGAAAGCAAAATACCCAAATAATTGAGACAAGATTTGAATGATAATGATGCCTATGAATAAATTAAGAGAGAATAGGGTCTCTTGCTTATAGTTTTCAGATCTATTTGTTATGGTAGTCTTTGTTTTAGTTCGCCCATGGTGAGAAAAATGGCTTGGGTTTCTTTCACCATGTGTTACTAAGGAAATATTCTGTCTATATCACTTAATGCTTTTTCTCTCTCAATTTCGATTGTCCAGGTTTCCAACTAGCTAAAAGTTTAAAGATCGTAGATTTTCCAATTTGGCATCCTACTTTCTTTTTCTTTTTATTTTTGGTCGATTATTTTACTTGGGACTGTTGTGACATCTGATGAATTTGCAGAGAATGGAGAACATTGATGATGCAGTCCCTTTCTTCGGGAGAAGTTTTAACAAAATCTATCCACTTATTATGGTTGTTTACACCCTGCTGGCTGCAACCAATTTTTTTGACCGTGTAATTGATTTTTTCGGAAGCTGGAAAAGATTCAGGTTTCAAAACGAGGCAGATGACATGGATGGGTTCGATCCATCAGGAATAATTATCTTGCAGAAAGGTGAGTAGATTAGGCCTTACATTTCTTGTTTGCAAGCGTACATATCCGATGCTTAGTTTTCCTTAGTATATATACACCGGTTATGACTGTTGAGGCTATGCATTACTCTTGGAAACCCCTAGTCTCCAAGGTCTTGTAGGAAAATCTTCTTTCTGGTGGATGATTATTTCTACTTTTTTCTCAGAACGATCTTGGCTTGAACAAGGGAGTAAGGTTGGTGAGCATGTCATTCCATTGGCAAGGAATTTCAACAATATGGAATCTATCGATGTTGAGTCTGCCATCAAAACCCCAGTATGTGAACTTCCCTTGATCTCTATATGATGTTGTGATGCTGTGGAAGCATCACTGTTTTGATCTTTTCTTTATTTATGAAGCATGAGGTTTCTCTTTTGTTGCATGTTTCAAGGTTTTAAATTTCGCCAAAATGGCCCCCAACAAGATGAAATGTAGGGGGAAATTCCCCAGTTTTGTCGAAATTTCGGTGAAATATAGCAAAATACTTCCCCAATATTTTGCCAACCTGGCAAAATATTCCACCAGGTCTGCGAAATTCCACCAGAAACATCTGGCGAAATGTCTGGAATTTAAAACCTTGGCATGTTTCAAAGTTAGTATATTGAAGTTTTCGGATATATCACTGCTAAACTTGGAAGTGGTTTCAGGATAAAATTCCTGTTGAAATGAAAGCAACAACCAGTTTAACCAAGGAGAGTGTGAAGGGGAATAAAACAAAACCTATAAAAGAAGAGAACCGTAAATATGGCATGAGCAGAGAAGCCATCAGCAACAAGTATGCGGCCATAAGAGAACACGGTAGACAAGCGTCCAATGTGAAGCCGACAGAGAGCATAACCTCTACTACAGTCTCTTTGCTTGATGCAAGCAACTCCCAGAACCAATACGGTTCTAGTAACACAGGTGGCAGCCCATCTTCTGGATTTTCTTCCACGTGGGATTCAATGAAGACAGGCTTTCAAAATCTCAAGTCCAACATAGGGGCCAAGAAATTCCTGCCGTTACGCCAAGTTCAGGATACAAATCTTATTTCTCGTGTTTCCTCATCTGAATCCCTTGATGAAATATTTCAGAGATTAAGACGGCCAACGACAGTAGGGCACAAGGATTACGATGAGGAGGATGATGACAATGAGATGGACATCAGAAATTCGGGGCACTCCTTATAATAATACCCTTCATTCTTCTTCAAGGTTGCTGTTGAAATTGGAAATATGGCCATCAATTTTTGGTTCATGAAGCCTAAAACGAAATGTACAGCTTCCAGAGTAGCTGATGATGTTCAGTGGTACCAAATTCTTTCCACATTTGGGCCTCCTGCTGCAATGGATGTTCTGCTATAGTGAAACTAAATTCATGTTCATAGGATACAGATAATACAGAGTGAATACAATCGACGATGGAAGGAAGCACAGTGATCAGGGAATTTTGTAATGTTTAATTGTACAAGTGAAACAGCGGTTACATTATTGCATTTGTCGTTGCTGGAGCTGATGACTAGCATATAATGAATATAATGTTTCTCTTCAGGACGTTAAGTTGGGAGCCCTAGCCAGCAAGGAAATACTACA
This sequence comes from Pachysandra terminalis, assembly GCA_031762675.1. Taxonomy (NCBI): domain Eukaryota; kingdom Viridiplantae; phylum Streptophyta; class Magnoliopsida; order Buxales; family Buxaceae; genus Pachysandra; species Pachysandra terminalis. Next base: position 12,916,101 of record JAUPMG010000014.1, on the reverse strand, counting down.
GTATGTGAATGCCTTTGATTTTAGAATAAAGAAGTGGAAAAGAAATGATTAGTGTTTATTTTCAGGTGTTTGATTAAGATGAGATATCTAGAGAAAAGAAAATCAAATTTCAGTGACTTTTCAATATTTTTTGACGAGGGATGTCATGGGTTAAGACGAGAACCTTGTAACGTCTACGAATATCCCTTGGTGCGTACACCACATGGCATTAAGGAAATACAAGAGACGTCATGGGTTTAGACGAGAGGCTCGTAACGTCCACGAATATTCCTTGGTGCGTACACCACACGGCTCATAAGGTCAAGAACCTGCGACCTTTTCGCAAATTGGCGCAACGTTCTAACCAGCTGAGCTAACTTGCCGTCACGAGTCACCATTTCATTTTTTATTCATAAAAGTAGTAAAGAACAAATGTGTTAAATTACGCCATCACATTGGGCAGAATCAGTTGACGAAAATTGGAAGCTGAAACCCATCACATCCTTTCTGCATCCTCATCCCAAGCAAACGACCAAATTCAGAACAAAATCACTAGATTTTCAAACATGGCTGCATTTACAATGACACATTCTAACATGTGATGCCATACACTTGGACGGTTCGGATGAAATTCTAATGAGTTGACTTTGACCCCAAAAGATGTCTTATGATATATTTGTACAAAACCAAACGATTATGATATAAATCTCTTTCCTTACTTCATCAAAAAAAACCAAAAAAAAAAAGAAAAAAAATAAAATAAAATAAATTTGCAAGAGCTCGGTTAGTTCTTAGTAAACATCTCCCTCATCGTCCTGGAATGGATCAACGCCTCGTTCTTCCTCCTACTATTGATCCGAAGCATCTTCGACCAAAACCCACCTTTCTTGATCTTCCCTTCCACAGTAACCCCACCACGATTTTCTGTAACAAACGCGACCGATTGGCTCTTTGTAAGCCCGTTCTTCTCACCCTTTCTCAAGAAAGACATGGAGGTCGAACCTTTCATCTCCAAATCCAAGTGGTGGTGGTGATGAATTCGAGATGAATAAGAAGAAGAAAGAGCATAAGAATAAGCAGAAGAAGCTCCGTTTGTGTTGTACAAGCTAGAAAGCTCAGACAGCTTCTCTCTCAAACAAAACGAGCAAACTCCCTCTGTTTGTGTGTGTTTTGGGTGCTTCTTGCACCGCAGTTCTGACTCCGATCGACCCATTTGATCCTTCTGCAAAATTCTCTCTTACTGGATATATATATATACGTGCAATCGTGTGTTTATGTATATATACATAGATATGGGACGCATTTCCACGATACTTCTTAACCTGACTTTTTCTCTGTATTTTACTTTGTCACGTGGTTTTTGAAAGTTTTGACGAAGCTGATGTAGGATCCACTTGCTTTTATTATTATTATTATTATTATTATTATTATTTTTTTTTTTTGGGTGTACGCGTGAATAGAAATTTGTGATTTCGTATGGCTCTACGGTACACGTGGTCAGATTTCTGCCTAAAGCCACGCCAGATATAAAGTCTTCCGCACGAATGCTTACGTCGTAACTTGAGGAAGATAACGGTTGTACCGAGCAATGGGTTGTGTCTCAGAAACCGACGACCGCGATTAATGGGATGCGTCTCCGAAAATATCCGGTTTTAGAAGCTTTTTTACTCGTGTCAGTTTACTGTGCCGACATATTCTTATATGCACAGTGGATAACTTTATTTAAGTCATCAATTTTTTTTATATATACAATCTCAACCGTTAATAATTTGATCGGTATTGTACCAACATCGGCATAATAGAATTCTAAATTCAATTCTTCTACTACGATTCTGACCACTATCCTTACAATGGAAGGGTGGGAGACTGTACACATCAACTCTTAATTACGATGTATATAATTATTTTCTACCACATAAACTAGTGACAAAATATTAAAGAAAATCAGTATCTTGACAAGCTTTTAAAGTTCATGTCAAAGAGATAGGATTACGCATATTATGATTTGTGTTGGGTAATATAGTTTTTATTTATATTTGATATATAGACATCTCATATTACATTATATTTTATGCATAAGAATTTAATAAGGTTTATTTGTTTACGAGACATGAGATTGTGTATTACATGTACGCTTTACACACATTATCATCATATTATGAGAATATGGTTTCAATATGTCACCAGGCTATTGGTCGGCTTCTGACACAACAACTAGCCCTAACACATGCATTGTGAGCAGGGTGAGACATTAAAAGGACTTGTGTCATCAGGGGCATTTAGAGGACTATATGAGTTATATGTCGCCCTGAGAGAGTCGAGATGAGAATTCGTAGGGAATCGAATTTTACTTGATAAAGCTAGATGTGAGGCCTTAATTTAGGCGCTTGAGAATTGTGACTTGGATTAAGGTACTCAGGTTAGGCGCACGGATTGCGACTAGACTAAGATTCATACAGTCTTGGAGGTTGAGTTGCATACCACATGTGCTATTAGTGACGTTACCTTTGAGAGCAAGTGAATGGATCCTTATTTCTTTGATGTGTGAGATTAGGATGATCCTTGTGAGGTTCAACGTATACCCTTATTTACCTTTCATCATGTCGTGAAGTTAGACTTGATGATCGCTACACTAGCGTACTTTTTTTTTTGGAAGGGAAATGATAATTTTAAACCATGAGCACATTTCTCTAAATGTGATGCCAAATAACTTTCCCTAAGCCTTGTGTCATTTAGCTTCGACCTAATTACTTTTCCAATCAAACCCTTTTTAGACCATATGATGCATAGCCATGGAAAAGTATGCTAGTGTAGCGTTGAATATATGAATTATTTCAAGTGAGCACATTAATATGAATCTAGTAGTTGACAACAGAGATCTGAGCTTGAGCTTATGAGGGGTTAGAAATACTCAATCCGATTTGACCAAATGGGTTTGGGACATAGGCGGAGACTTTTAAGAGGATATCTCCATGTCAATTTTATGAAACTTCATATGGAGTCGCTCGCGCATTACTTTATGCTCGTCGATCGTACACTCAACGACTTGTAAATAGCATCCATTATAGGAAGGTCTGATATATGTGAGAGAGATTGTCACACCCTGGATCCTGTGGCACAAATCCCTATGCTGGCGGCATGGATCTCGAAATGAAACCTTCGGGTTCCTACTGTGGAACGCGGATCACCCTATCAAAACCCAAATAATAAAAGCAATAAAAATCGTTTTCATTAAAACATCAGAATGCGGAAGCTAAAAGAAATAAAATTACATATAACTCATGACTTCAGAAGAGCCATGATCCCTAAAATCTAACAACATAATTCGAAAAGAAAAGAAATAATGTCAATACATCCAACGCTATCCATAAAACTTAAACATGGATTTCTAAACAGAAAGGAAATTATCAACAACATCTATCCCAAATCCATCTGCATCACCCATCATCCTGCAACATGAAAAGTTGTGTGAGCTTGGTGTAAACACAAGTTTTGTTACTAAAGAACAATATTGTAAGAACCTGAATAATCCCTAAAAATTTTAACTGGAGATCTTAGGGTAAAATGGTAATTTAATTTCACTAATAAACTTGAATTAAAACTCTTAAAATCCTTAATCTTATAAAACTTATTAGAAACCCTTAAGTCATTTAAAACTGTTTAGGTTAGCCAAATAAATAGGCCTGTCAACGGACCAGATCATGATCCAGATCCGATCCGATAATGCCGGATTCGGTATAGGATTTTAGTGATCCGATCCAAATAAAAATGATCCGATCAGATCCGAAATATAATCGGATCGAACTCGGGTGTTTAGTGATCCGATCCGATCCGAATTTATAATGAATACAAACATTGGGGGTGGGAACTTGAACCTTACACCTTCAGTTAAAAATTCTAGTGCCTTGCAACCCTACCAATTCTCGATTGCATATTTAGATTAGAGATATATATAAATATATATAAAAAAATTAACTGAAAAGTGAAGATACAAAAGACCTACAGGTGATCGGATCGGTTATTCCGATTTCATTATCGGATCGAATTCGGATCACCTATTTCATAATCCGTCGGATTTTGGATCATATTCGGATTTTACTATCGGATCGAACTCGGATCAGTTGCGATTCGGTCCGAATCCAACCCGTTGACAAGCCTATTTGTTTTGTAGATGTGCATCCCACCTATCATGCATACATAGCATTAACATGTCCTAGACTGAATGGTGTCGTGGTACATAACAAATATCCTAACGGGAGCATAAATTGTTTTCAAATTTGACTTCAAATATTTGTAAGTCAAAACTTTTTTGACGATAGCACTTCACTTTATGCAAGTAAGTTAATGAAATTTTTATTTTTATTTTAACATTTACATGATGTTTTTAATATTCTCAAAAACTAATCAAATGTCGTCCAATCAAAATTCTTGATATTGAAAAAGTCGACCCATTTCTTCCGAAGAGAATATACAAAGAACATTGGGATTGCAAGCAGTTACCATAGAGGTTGGGAAGGATATAAAATGCAAATTTTAAGTATTGTTACTAAGGTCTCTATATTGCTTCTTGAACTAAATACTTAAAATATGGAGAAATGAGCTAAGCAAAGATAATTCCAAGTTGTAGGTAACAGAAAGATGAAGTATTTTCATTAATTTTTGATTGCAATAGAAGAAACTATACATAGAATTAGAGTACAAATGTACAATCATGCAAGGTTTTTAATTAATGGAAGATTTATAATAAATTACAAAAATATCCCTGGAGGCACAATTAATTACAAAAATATCACTTTTCCAAAATAACATCATCCCCTGTAGACAGGTTTCATTAATTAAGGTTTCTATTGCTTCCAATTATACCCTTTTTTGTGAAATCCTTATTTTATAAAAACTCTTATTATACACAGTAAAATCCCTTTTTTAATGAATAAGTCTTAAGGAATATTTTCATTATAAAACAAATATTTATCAATGAAGATATTAAAGTAAAAGATAATAAAATATTATTTTTGTTAAGAGTGGAGAAAAGTGTTATTTCAGAAAGGGATATGAAGGTTTATATAATTAATGCAAACCCCAAGGGAGGTTTCTATAATTTATTCATAAATTTATCCTTAGAATGAAGAAAATAAAGTGTAGAAGGCAAGAAAGAGATCAAATTCAACTCAAATGATTGATTAAGAAGAAATGGAGCATCTTATCCTCATCTATAGTGACATGGAGCTCAGCTGGAAAAGATTTGAGAAGCAGTTCAAGCCATCAAGGTACAACATCAGTTACATCACCGATCATGATGGAATTTGCACCTTGATCATGAATACAAAGACAGTAGGTAGGCCCCACATCTCCGTGTGGGCCCCTTGATTGGTAGACCTTTCACTTTTAGGCTGTGTTTGATTGGTTAGAGTCTATAAGCAAGGAGAAGACTTAACTTTCCAACAAATTCTTTTATGTTTAGTTCATTGAAAAATGTGGTTTTCTAAAATAACTCTATTTTCATTTAAAAAAAACATCAAACTATTGAAGGAGACGCAATTAAAAGGAAAAGAAAATGCTCTTTATTTTATATCATTCCTTCGACTAATTAAACACAATCTTATGTTTTAACTATTTCTCCATTTGAGGAACTTCGTTCAATATTTCGCGATATTAACCATACGATGCCATGTGTACAGAACTGGTACCAGTAATCGATTATTCCGGTTAAAATGAAAGCTGACTTGAGGTTGAAGCCTCTTAGGGCTTTAGAAATGATCAATCACCAATTTTAAGGTTGCTTACGTGATTTAATCCGATTGGTACCACAAGAAACATTGCACCAAATATCGCAAATCATTTGCTTCCCTCTAATAATAAGCCATGAGATGGGTTAGGCTTTGTAATACGCAATGAAGCATCAACACGCAATTGTGTTGTCAATTGTCAAATAGAATATGACCTGGCTGCTCATCATCAAATGAGGATGCGACTTGAACAAGTTTCTATCTAATTGATGGTCTCTCAAAGACAAGCCCTTAACGTGTGGGACACCAAATGTCCTTTAAAGCTTAATTTGGGCCACTTTCCTGTTTCACAAACTTGGCTAAACTCGTGAGGCGCTATCCTGATCCTAACCGTATCAGATTTCAGTGGTTGGACTGCTAACCATGTGGTGTGGAATCTTGGTGAGGCTCCTACTTCACAAACTTGGCTAAACATGTAGGTGAGGGAGACTTACTGTAGTACTCTACTTACAGAGAACAGACAAGAAACAACCAATCTAATAATGGCGTCTGGCCATGCTTGTGTCACATGTATCATGGCTCTAGACCGGTCCGTACTGGCCGGTCCCAAACCGCGATACCAACTTTTGTATGACGGGATTCTGGACTGGACCGGTATAACTAGTCTGGTATTTTTACTTTTTTAATTTGTATATTGGACGATCCAGACTGGTTTTGATCTGGACCGGTCCAGTCCCAACCGGTACTACCGGTCCAGTCTATTTTTAAAGTTTAATATTTTAATTGCCGGTCCATTCATTTTGTACCGGGATGGGTCTGGTTACCAGTCTCGGTTCATTAAACCTTGCCCTGTATATATGCATATTGGCTAAAGCTCAGACTTGATCATTTCAACACAAAATCCACACAACCATTTACAGGGATGTAGACAGCATTTCAGTTGGGTATTGTATTCAAATATAACAGGACCTGAACTGAAGTGAGATTTATAATTAAGGCAAAAAGATGAACAGAAGATCAGCAACTACGTCTTCTTCTTTTTTCATCTTTATTTTTGTGTTTGTTCTTATTTTTGCTGAAGATAATGGAAATTAAAACAGGGTTCACTTTAGAACATCAGAAACAACATCTGGTTGGGATGGGATCTCCATTTTAGATCACCAAGAAAGGTGAAGCCTGGACATGGCAGAAGCTGCAGTGTAGCTGCTGATCCTACAAGCAAAACAGACACGACGGTAAATACCAGAAGAGACCATAAAACAGCTTAAATGTAATGGATCATATGAAACTAACAGCATGTTCACCATATAGCAGAACCCCTAACCGAAATTGATCCCCTGCGCCAGCGGTAGTTCATTTCCATAATTGATTGTACTGTGAGAGAAATTATATGGTAAGTTGGTTTACAAAGAAAAATAAACGATGTCGAGTACATTGAGCATAAGGACACAAACTATGCAACGTATCCGACTTGACATTTTGTAGGATCATAAATTTTGGAGCTCTAAATTTGCCACGTGGCATGATAAAATACAAGAAATTTTGTGTCGACACATTTGAAATCAGAGATAATTCCAATCATTGTAAATAAGATGCAGAATATTTTTTTTTTTTTTTTTTTTAACTTTCCTAAAAAATAGATGCAGAATATGCTAAAAATGCAAAAAGACAAACAAACTACAGATAACAATGTAAATTATTTGACAAAAGACAATGACTTTATTTTGTTTTGATTTTTAGTGGGGTTGAGAAGCAGTATCCGTTGGAAGCATTCCTCTAAGATGTAACATCAAAATATAAGCTAAGAAAACTAAAGTATGAAGTTTATTTATTTATTTTTTAGTGACGCGGAATCCTTGACCCCACTTAGTGGGGACAGGGTAAACCCCGGATACATGACCCCACCCACAAGGACCATATATCAGGTAAGCCGGGGACTAGAACCTAGGAACTCCAGTTCCTGAGCTGGAGAGCCTGCCAGTTGAGCTAACCCGTGTGGGTTAAAAGCTAGGAAGTTGCTAAAGTATGAAGTTGCTGTTGAAATATATGCAAATTCAACAAGTGAATTGACAACTGATGAACAAATTTACCATGTTGAACGCCGCATGTATTGCTTCCAAGAGTCACTTCCTGCTTCACGCCCACCACCCGTGGCCTTTTCTCCACCAAAAGCACCCCCAATTTCAGCACCATTGGTAGGTATATTTACATTCACAATGCCACAGTCACTGCCATGTGGCCTGCATTTTCACTCAGTTGTTAGAAAAGACTACAAGGACAAATAGGATACGTTCAACTTAATCCATCACATAGGACTGGACAATGCTATAGTCATTTTGCTACAGGATAATTTACATAACCATGTGATTCTTATTCTAAGGAAGCAGGAGAAGAAAAATCAATACAACATTAACTTCAACAAAACCAATATAACAACCAAATGCCTTACATGGACTTAGGATCAACGCCCGGCTTGAGCATAAGTTGCAGTCTAAAACCTAAATGTCTTGAGGAATGGCATTACTATAGTTGCAGTCATTTTTATTTTTATTTTTAATAAAATCATAGACCGAAAACCATCCTGTAGATGAATTCCATAGTAAGACCTTTTAATATTACATGCATTCAGAAAGAGTGAAAATCAGATATTCTATTCATTCAAAAAATTGGTTATACGAATAAGTCAGTAAAAAAACAATGGAAGAAGAATGATTTAATAATAGATAGCAACAGGTTCGTCATTATAAACATATACATACACATAAATAATGTGTATGAGTAGCTAATGTCAGATTCTCACATTTTTAGCAAAATAATTAGAAATCAGAAAAGGCCTGCTTGATCAATGTCTTAGTACTCACCCAATCCATTTGAAGATAGCTTCGGGTCTGCGTGTGAATATTGAACTACTCAATCCTTGTGGTACAGAATTGTTTATTTCAATTGCTTCGTTTAGAGTCTGTATGAAGAGTTGAGTTTTTGTTAGTGAGAAAATGTTAAAATGCATTATGCATGATATACAACTGTTATCAGAAAGAAATCGAAGCAAAGTGGTTATAGAAATAGCAGTACCAACTTCATGAACATGGTACCTGAAATTTCATGACATAAAGAACCGGACCAAACAATTCTTCTTTTACTACAGCTGCATTTGCAGAAATCTCAACAATTGTGGGTTGCACAAAGTTTCCCTTGGACTCTATAACACATCCGCCAGTAAGAATCTTCCCTCCCTGCATAAATTTAGCTGGTAAAGTTCAATAAATCCACATGCCAAGGAGAAAAAAGTATTAGACATGCAACCAATTGAAGCAATTTTAGAAATGCAGTTTTGCCTTTACCCTTGAAGGTATGTCTTAAAGAATGGTAAGTAGAAGAAATTCACAAGTGATTTCAGGTAAAAAAATTACAAGTGGATTTGCAGATTGATATATATATATTACAAGGCTATTAGGACAGTTATTCACTTGATTACATCTTTATGGGCTAATTGACAGGTAACCAAATTTCTCGAGGGAGCAATTACCCTTATTTGGGTATGATTTCTTTTAGATAATTATCGTGAGCGTAACAAACATATATTCATTTCTAAATAAAAGCTCCTTAAGCTTACACAAAGAGGAAAGAATTAACTGAACTATTAATTATATAACTGTCTGTAACAATGTCAAATTAAGCTTGTTTATCGATTGAAGTACGGGATTTTTCTTCATTTTTTAGGTTTAGTCCAGGGAATTTTCACCTAGGCACTGGAGAAAAAAGATTAACAATTCAAGATATCTTTTATAACTGTTCAAGTGAAATTGGTATATGATCAGTTCCATATGCAGATAGAATTGTAAAAAACAAAAAATAGTTTTAATACAAGATAACATATAAATGCATGCATGTACTCTTCAACATAAATGTAATCAGTTCCATATGCAGATACAATTGTTGAAAACAAAACAGTTTTAATACAAGATAACAGATAAATGCATGCATGAACTCTTCAACATAAATGGCAAGCCAAAAAGTTGTAACTGAAAAATCAGCTTAATGGGGTACAAGATAGAAGAGACATGCCTGAGATTTTATGATTTCGATGCCCTTCTCAAAGTTTTCCCTTGCAGCAGGAGTATGAAGCGGCCCTAGCAAAGTACCTTTCTCCAAAGGGTCCCCAATTTTGGCTTGTTTGTAAACCCCAAGT
>JAUPMG010000014.1:12887003-12899747 GCA_031762675.1 Pachysandra terminalis | reverse complement strand
TTATATTCAGCTTACTTGTGAATAAAGAATACAAGGAGCCTATTTATAGGTTAGCACTTAACCTATATTTCTAACACGTAATCAATGCGGGACAACTATATAGACACTTTACATATTTACCCTTTAACAACTACCAAATCCTTCTTCCATATAATCCGTTCTAGCGGCCAGCCGAATCTTGACCCTTTTCTTCCTCATAATTTCTGGAGACTCATTAGCTCCTCCTAGAGTTAGGGCTTTTGTTTGGATATCCATTCTATACAAGATCGATACTTGCTATATGTTGCAGAAAAAAGAAGAAGTGGGCTCTTTCCCCACATACTTATCTTGTGTGTAGAAATCATGTGGAGTCGACCGATCATCTTTTCATTCACTGCAGCTTTGCTAGACAGATATGAATGTTCTTTCTACAATTGGTTGGAGTTGTCAGGGATTAGCTTGCTGTTGGAGCAGTGGAGGCTCCCAGGGCTCAAACGTAGAGGGAAAATGATGTATGACTATTCTTTGCCGTGTTGTGGACCACATGGAGAGAAAGGAATCGACGGATTTTTGATGATACGTCGGGGAGTGTGGGTTGATTTATAGACTCCATATCATGTTGATGATTGCTTCATGGCTTGCAGTGCAGGGGGAGCTTAGAGACTATTCAGTGTCAATGATTTTGAGAGACTGAGCTAGTATAGCTATCACATCACCAAGCCATCCATCGCATACGGTAGTAGAGAGACATCCGGGGAGGGGATCCATTAAATTAGATTTTGACAGTTCATCCATGGGCAAACCAGGCCCATCAGGAGTTGGAGGAGTATTTAGAGACGTGGAGAGGGAGACTCTAAACGTGCAGAGATTTTAGCCCTCTTGACTTGACTGGGCTTAGAGAGGCACAGGCTTTAGAGGTGGAGAGTCTAGAGGTAGAGGGAGACTGTCACAGTGATATCTGTCCCGAGAGATGCATGTCTCGTTCTCACTTATACCTTGGACTGCCAGTAGGTAGATTGACGAGGGAGGTGTAGGAAGAGCTGCTTTCTTTTACGGGATTCCCATAGAGGAGGTGCTGACAGGGTTATAGAGTCTGGAGTGATGCATTTTTGACGTTTTGATTACTGTGTTTCCATTTTGTTGATCTGTTTTCTTTCTTATGGTGACTGTTGTACATAGTTACTCTAATGTTTTGTACTACCACCTTAGGTGTCCACCTTGGACACCATATGCACTTTGTTGATACAGTTTCTTCATATGTATAAACTGTGATTTCTTATCAAAAAAAGAAGTATCTTCAAATGTTATAAGACATATTTTCATTGATAACGGGAACAATAATTTTATATCATAACCAGAATAATTTTGTTGGAGGCTGTTAACATTTTCGTAGCATTTCTTTCACTATATTTCCCCCAATTGCTGCTTTATAATTAAATGTTTTTCCTCGATAATACGAGTAATTATTTCTTCTCCCAATCAGACTAATATCATTGGAGGCTGCTAGATTTTCTTAGCATTTCTTTCACTTTATTTTTCCCAATTATGAGGTTAGTCAGTTTTTTGCATTTCTCATTCATCTCTTATTATGTATTCATCCTTCTGAAGTTTGATGAGAAAGTTGTCATCCTTTGTTATAGAAGGCTAGGTCCTGTGAAGGCACGAATTTCCAGGTCAAAGAAGATTCTATAGTTTGCCATGATTATCAGGAAATTAGAATCCAAGAAAGCATGCAGGTATTGGGTGTTGGGTCTATACCTCGTTCAATTACTATCATTCTGAAGGATGATCTTGTTGACATTGTTAAAGCTGGAGGTATTACGTTCTGCAAAGCTCATATCTTATGTTTTCAATACATTTTCTTTTTTTCCTAGTGCATTGCCACTATTTGAGCATATTCTTATCATACGGAGATTATGTATCAATTTGGAATTGGTATTTCTATAGATGACTGAAATATATGTTGTTTTAATATTTTATTATTATGATTTATTCGGTTTATAGATTAGCAATGTTACTAACAAATTTGCTTGATATGATATGTTTCATATGCTCATTATATGGGTGCTTTCCAAAAAATGTGAACAAATAATTTCATAAAAAATGGAAGAAAATAACACCATTTTAGTTTTAAATTCTGATGATGGATAATGCTTTTAATATTTAGTGGTCTATTTTTAAATAAGGATGTTGTAAAATTCAATAAAGTGGATGGATATCGAGATTAATATATAATTTTGATTTCCTCTTGCTTAATTTGTTAGACATGTGGTTTTTCATGTTGGCATGCACTCAAACACACACAAATCTAATTGTATAGAAACCTAAACAGGAATTCAACTTGGTGGGGGATTGGCTAGTTTCTCTGGCTGAAGCAGTGAGTTGACCTGGTCTGGTGCATTGATGTCATAATTATTAACTAATGAAATTACTGATATCAGGAATTTATGAAGGGAAAATTGCACATATGGAGGACAGGAGTAAGCATCTAGATTCTTGAACATAGGATAGTACTTGCTACGGTATATAATTATAAAATAATTATTTCTCTGGGAACTAATTATACATATAAACACTATCCATAGGTTTATGGTCCAAAAGAAAATGGACGGGAAATAGAGGTTCTTATTCCTCCTCTGGTTTGGCTCAGTTAGGTGCATGGTTTCAAGTACCAGCTAAAACCGTTATGACTCGGCCAAATCATATTGGTTTTGAGGGTGTCCGGTATGAACCTATCAGTATAGGTATCGGCCGAGACTCATCAAATTGCTTTTATTTAATATTGGTATCGGCAGATACCCCATACGTATCGGTCGATATGTAGTTATGTACCAAGTCATATTGGTTTTGGAGGGGGATGAGTCTCGATCCGAAATTGTTACTCTAAACCTTGGTTAGGTGAATGTTCTTCCATTCGGCCATGATATAACGTTTCTTGGAATATGATGCTTTGAATTGATTTCCTTGCATGCTGGGTTCATATTTATTTGTCCTGTCTTAGTACCGAGAAGAGTTCTTTTTCATGTTAAGACATAAAATATTGCCTCATCCTCCTTGGTCATTTGTATGCAGTTCGATCTTTATTTATCCTTTTCCCTTTCTTTGTTCTTTATCTTCCATTCTTTCCTAGTGGAGCTTATTTCTTTCATTCTCATAGTTAAATAATTCTCAGCTAGATTCTTAGCATTGTTCTTAACGTAAAAAAAATATTGATTCACTACTTTAAGATTGGTTGTGCTTGTCATAATAATCTGTCCTATTATATTTACCACACTAAATAATAGTCTTTTAGTCACCTAAAGAACATTTGTTTTATTCCGACTAAATGCAATTGTTAAGATGGTTCTCCAAAACTACGTAAGTCAAGTGGATGACCTATTGGATATGTCAGTTTGTCTATTGGCTTTAAAGATGCGCTCTGACCTCTGACTGAGGGTCACATTGATCAGTAAGGGTCCTGACTAACGCATCTAAACATGTGACAAGCAAGTTTTTGAAGGCATTTGGATGAGTTGCATATCCATCATTCTTTTATCATCTTCATCAGTTATCATCATATAACATATCTAGTGAATTGCATATGCATCGTTATTTTTTATTTTATTTTTTTTACTTTTTGATCAATAACACAAAGTATTATTAAAAAACGAGAAGAGGTTACAAAGGAACGGACAAAAGAGCAGAAAAACAGCAAACTAAGAGAACATCTGACTTGAAAGTTCCCCAAGACAGAGAACACAACCGAGCCAAAAACATCCCAAAAAAGATTACTAAAAAGCCACTGTATCCCAACTTCTCATCAAATCTGACCACGGCACGTCCTGAAATTCTGGAAGTATGCACAACCAAGAAGCCGCCTAACTCACTATAGAATCAATAAGAGCCTCTACTCTCTTACTTTGCCCCTAAAAAATTCTCCTGTTTCTCTCACCCCAAATCCCCCACAGAACAGCAAAATAGACGACTATGCACATAATCTTTCCTCGATTCCCAAGAAACTGGAAATTCCACTGGGCCAACAACTCTCTTACCGTACTAGCCCCACCCATGCAACTCCAATTGATGAAATGAAGAATCTCCAAACCTGATCAGCAAAGAAACAACCTAGAAAAAGGTGGTTCACAAATTCCCTGTGGGCCATACACATAGGGCAAATCTGTAGAGATGAGGCCATAAAAGGCCTCCTCTTTTGTAGGGTATCAGCCGTGTTGATATGATAAAGAAGTGCTGTCCAAACAAAAGCTTTGACTTTGGGGGGACCCTAACCCCCCAAAGCAACGAAGGGGGGAAAGGAAGGGGACATTGCGGATCAATCAGCATCAAGGACTGCCGATACGATTGAGCCAAAAACACTCCACGAGGGTCGAGACACCAAACTCTAGAATCCTTAAAATTTTCAGCAATGACAACATTTTTAAGAGACAAACCTAAGATCCCGTTTAAAGGGAAGATTCCAAGAAAGCCTAGTGCTAGACCAACTAATAGTCTCAGACACAAAAGATTCCTTGCGGGAATAGATAGCAAAAATCCTGGGGAACCAGGTTGCAAGTGTGGATTCCCCCCACCACAAGTCAGACAAAAAACGCACAGAATTACCAGACCCAACAGAAAATCTCACATACTTACAGAAGTTAGGGTACAAATCAGAAATTGCACACCATGGTCTTGCCGATTTAATTTTAGCCTTGTGGTTAATGTCCCATCCATTCTCACGCACACCATACTTGCTAGCAATAATGGACCTCCAGAAGGCCTCTTTTTCCACACTAAATCTCCAGAGCCACGTTCCCTAAAGAGCAAGGTTCCTAATTTGAATGTTCCCTAGATTGAGTCTCCCCCTGTCCCTACCTTTGTAAACCTCCTTCCATTTTACTAGGTGATCTTTTTTCTTCTCACCCCCTTCCCATAGGAAATCCCTCTGTAGTTTCTCAATCCTATTTCTAATCGAGAATGGCATCTTGAAAAGAGACATATAATACGTGGGGATATTGCCTATAGATAACTGAATCAAGGTAATACGCCCACCGAAGGATAGATAATTTCTTTTCCATGAAGCCAATCTTTTTTCTATCATATCTACCACTGGATTCTAGAATTGTGATTCTTTAGGATTCCTGTTCACAGAGAACCCCAAATAGTTCAAAGGCCACTCACCCCGACTACGACCCATAAAACTAGCACACTCCTAACTAAAACTTTCCTCCACATTAATACCTATTAAACTGCTCTTCTCCAAATTTACTTTGAGATCAGACATCATTTCAAAGCATCCAAGACACACTTAGACCAGAATAAATTTTCTTTAGAAGCCTCCAAGAAGATGATTGTATCATCAACGAATTGCAAGTGAGATACTTCGACCTTATCCCTCCCTAGCTTAAAACCTTTGATAATTCCTAAATCACCAGCCTTAGAAAAGAGGCAACTCATAACATCACTGACAAGGGTAAAAAGGAAAGGAGATAGTGGGTCTCCCTGCTTTAACTCTCTGGAAGACGGGACAAGACCAGAAATCCCCCCATTGAGACAAAAAGAAAATTGCACTTTGCTAACACACCCTCTCACCCAATTACACCATTTATTTGAAAAACCTTTCAATCTGAGAACAGACTCTAAAAACCCCCATTCCACCCTATCATATGCTTTTTCCAAATCTACCTTGAGAACCAACCCAGATTCCTTTAACCTGTTTTTCTCCTTAATACAATCATTTGCAACTAATATACTATCCATGATTTGCTTTCCCTGAATAAAAGCACTTTGATTCTTAGACACTACTTGTCCTATCACCAATTTCAATTTGTTAGCTAGAACATTAGCAATGATATTGTAGACACTAGTAGCCAAACTAGTAGGCCTAAAGTCTTTGCTTTTCAATGTGCCTTTAATCTTTGGGATGAAAACTAGGAAGGTTGCATTAGTAGCTTTATTGATAATACCACTTGAATGAAATTCCTTGAGCACTTTCATCATATCCTCTTTGATGATGTTCCAACAATTCCAGCCTAAAGAGTTTTTTGTTGGTAAGATTGTGTTCTTTCCAATTATTTCTCATTAGTTCCATCTGCACATGGTTTGGAATTTCAACATGGTCCTTCAATTTCCATCTATACCTTTCATTTTTTAAGGTTTCTGCAGCAAAATATTCCTATCAATATTGGATATATATTTCACTTAAACTCTTTTGAATTGTACAAGATCTCTTCGAAATAATCAAAACTAAAAACAATTTTGACAACAGTCCTTTTTCACATTTGGTCTTCTTGATTCTCTGTTATTGTTCTTCTTTTCTCCAAAAGATAAAAGCACTTAGATTGACAGTAAAGTATGTAAATTACTTTGAATATTGTGTTAGAAAATTAAAACTTGGAAATTCAATCAAAAGTTATTCTTTCACTTTTTACAATTATATTTCAAACTTTAAGGGCCTTTTTGATAAGAGAATTGGAATTGTGCTATAAAATGAAAATACTTGAATTTTCAATGAATTTGGATTTCAATGGTTTGATGGCCTTGGAGAATCGGGCTAAAGAATTGAAATTCATAAAGAATAGCTAGCCCATGGAAGACTTGACAACTCTTTGACATACTCAGGGTGGTTTCATTAAATACCGTCATCATCTGGGCCCCTACAGTTATTAAAACAACCACCAAGCTCGTTTGTAGCTTTTCATCATCTTGCAAACCCCAAAAGGAGCTATGGAGGTGAATTAATTGTTTAATTTCATTCTTGTGCAACTGGTCACAAGACTTGGGTTTGTTATGTTAAATTTCCTCATGTCTAACACGTACCAGCCACCAAAACCGATGCCACTCTGCCAAGTCTTATTGGTTTTGGCTGATACTTTAAATGTTGACTACAAGTGGTGCGTTGCAAGGGCTGCATTGATTTGTTGGGCTGAGAAAAAACTCATTGGCTCTTCAATAATGGTAAGCTTGACTACGTGATTGATGATTTTTTTTTTCTTTATCTAAGTATATGTGTTAATTCAAAAAAAAAACTGGCCAGAAAGCCTGCTGTACAGGAAGAGTATACACGAGGTTTACCGTTTACAATCAGAAAGTACCTGATTGCACCTTACTGACGAGAACATAGACCAACCCAAACCCACTATTACACCCATAAATCATCAAAAGTTTCACACTTTAGTTCATGAACCACTGATACCCATCAAAATTTTACTTTCCTGATGAGCAAGCCCACTTGAATTTTTCTTTCCTTCAACAATTCCTCAATTCATTTCTTTCGATAAAAGACCAGGCATTCGCTGCTGTGCATAAGTGCCAGATGTTTTCCCTTGTGTTCTTTTGATTAGCCAAAATAGCTTCCATGCTACAAGAGGGTTCTCAAAATTCCTTGGCTGAACCTGGTCCAGTTTGGAAAACTGCAAAAAAATAGTTCCAAACATACCCAGCTTTCTCACAGTGCATCAATAAGTGATTGATGAAATGTTATGGACCAAACTTCCTGGAATGATTCGTTTTGTTGGGGGGAGAAAGAGAGAGGTTCGGCTGCCAGGATCGTCATTGGTGGTGTTGGATGGTCGCCATATACTTGTAGGAGATGGTGGTGGAGAAAGTCGGGTTCCATGTTGGGAATTCAAAATGACAGGGTGTGGGTTGATAAATGAACAACCCTATTTTTAGCTTAAACCCAATTTCAAGAAATGGGACAGAATTCCAACTCCAAATCTGCTTTGGTCACCAAACAAAAACTTGGAATTGTTTTTAATATAAATTTCCACAAATGAAAAATGTAGCTTTTTGACGTGATTAATACTTATATATTACGTTTTGAAGTTCATTTTTTTGGATTTTCCCCTAAAATTTTAAGATATAAGAGTTGAAAACATATTATTTGAAGTAGATTACTTTGTATCATCGAAAAAAGAAGTAGAATACTTTGTTTTCATACGGTTAGTACATATGGGTCAGTTTGTGCGCGTAGATATATTGTTATCATCCTAGGGTAGATTTACTAGTTTGGTGGATTTGTTAGATTGTGTACAAAGACTCACCCACATGTAAACACACACATATATGTGTGTGTGTGTGTGTGCGTGTATAGGCCGTGTTAATTTGATGGGACAACCATAATCAGAAGGCTGGTGTGGCATGGATTTCCACCATGACAGATGATTTTGCAAACTCTACTTGTTTGTGTACTTCCAAATGGCCCTACTTCATATATTAAGTTTTTGCTTCAAATGCATTTGCCATGTGGCGGAAAAACATTTGCTAAATCTAACTTTTTCTTGTAGAAAATATTGAAAAGATAATTTTTTTTGAAGGCAGCCATTGCACGTGATACAATCTATATACATGTCTTAATGAGGCTTAGTTGTGTTCAAGCATTGTCCATGTGGCCTATCCATTGGGTTGGACTGGCCAGGACATCACTTTATGAGGCAAAAACACTCATGTCTTACCAGGTAGTTAAGCCTGGTGAGTCAGATTTTAAAAGCTTTTACCATCTTGTTTTAGTTATAAAAGTTGAAAAATAATGTTCTGAAAGTAGGATAGTTAATCTTTACATTTATACTTTATATTTACATAAGCATTAAATAGATAAGTGTATTCCATTTCCATATATGGATATTGATATTGGTGTGATATAGCACTCCCGTTTTTATTGTGTAATGTATTATGTATTGATGTTATTCCATATGGTACGTGCACTTCGTGGTAGTTGTTTAATTGTATTTATCATTTTCCAGCTTGCCTTTAGGCCTAAATAAGTTCTGTTGAAGCTCTCATGCACTTCTGTGCGTCTCCATACATTTTTACATTGTTGTGGCCCACAAAAGTATTTGTTATGGTAGTTGATGTATTCTGTTATCATTTTAAGCTTAAATTGCAACCGAACAAATCTTGTTTTAAGTTTTCAAAACTTCTTATGCAGCTTAGAATTTTCTAAATTTCTACACCGTTTCCTTACAATATGAGACGTTTGTTAAATTTTGAAGGACCGAATGCCATGTAGAGACCTAAGCTTTGAACCATGCATCTATGTGCTATTTGGCATTGCATTTCCCCTTTTGACTTCAACCTTCACAACCGCAATTCACTCCTCATTGGCCTGTCAGTTTCTTCTATTTCAATGCCTGATTTGTTTCTAACACAGAATATCTTTTACCTAGTTTATCAGGTGTAATCACCCCTGTCAAAGGCCATTCTGCACATTCTTGATGGTTAGCAGAAATTAAGCACCCCATATCCACATCTAAGGATCCCATAGACCCAAAATTTCGGTGATATTTCAATTATCAACCTTTTCCAACTTAGCCCCTTGCAGTATTGTTACATTTCACTTTGCTATCTTACACAACTTAAAACATTGATCTGTGGAATAACACCATAAATCTCTGGTACACTGATACTGCTCCCCAGTGTATCATGGTGTTCATCTATGTTCAGCAGTTTCTTTCTATTATACTATTTAGTTCTGCTGCTAAGGTTGTAAACTGCTTTTTCTTTCTCGAATTCTAGATATTATTTAATCTTGAACAAGGTTTGGTTCAGATGACATAATTGTTACGGGCGTCTTGACCGCAAAGTGGTCTTCAGATATAAAAGATGTCCGCTGCAATCTTGATCCTATATTAATTGCTAATCATGTGAGGTAAACAAAACATTCCTCTTATTTCAATAATTGTTACGGGTGGCTTTTCCCTCTTTCTCCTTTAGATGCATATCTGAAATGATTTTAACGAGCAATTTAACTTCTTATTATTTTTCATTGCATACTGTATGCATATATGGGCCAAACTGATATGATCTTGTATCTGTTAGCATATCAAGCGAATTGTTCAGATGTACAGTACTTTGGGAATTGTGCCTTAGATTTTTGCTGACAATTACATCAGTCTTCCTGCGTACATTAGTGTGCCTAGGATGTACCAACAAATACTTCAGAATTTATTGCATTTCATGTTTCATCATTTTGTTGATTATCATATTTGAACAAATACCTTGTTCAGAAAAAGGCATTTGTTACTCTTATGACCCTAACATATATTTTGTAGTTTTTTATAGTAGTATTTGCTGACATGCAAGTGGAAGAGAGTCACTTATCAATTGTGCCCTTCACTTATATTCTTTATACTTGTAGGAGAACTAATGAACTGAAATCAGATATAGATATTCCTGATGACGTTCTTATGAAATTCAAGCAGTTCTGGTTAGATTTCAAAGATACCCCATTAAAAGGTATCATTCTATATCCACATATTTTTCTTTCCTGTGGTAACTAGTATATATGATCTGTCTTTGCATGTCCGCTCTGGTCATTCAAACTTAATTATCATATTCAAATATATTTTCAGATGGTCATAAACTATTTGTTCTAGTAGCGTTTGTGGTTTCATTTGAGTCTAATTCTTTGACTTTTCTAACTCCGAGTTCAATATCATCTTAGGTAGAAATGCTGTTTTGCAAGGAATTTGCCCTCAAATTTTTGGACTCTTCACGGTGAAACTTGCAGGTATAATGGTGTTCATCTCAAGTTTCTTCGTCATTCATTTTGAAGATTGAACGCTACTTTTGTTTCAGTTTTATTATGAAAAGATGATGTGATAAACGAATCTCCAATAAAGGAGATAAAGTGGGTTCTTTCCTGTTATCTTTTTTTAATTTTTATCATATTTTGTGCTATATTATGGAGTTTAGTCTTTCTACCACATCAATGGTTAAAATTTCCTTGACCTTTAGTTGCATTGACGCTCATTGGAGGAGTACAACATGTTGATGCTTCTGGGACAAAGGTTCGAGGAGAATCCCACCTGCTTCTAGTTGGTGATCCAGGTAACTTTTATTCATTTGAAAAAATACAAGCTTCACTATGCTGATTATTAGCTATTTTTCAGAGTGTTGTTTAAGCTGCAATTTTGCAACTGTCTACCTTGGACTTCATTTATTCAATCTTGATGTTCCAACTCTTCATAAATTTGAATTCTACCCTATGGGGAGTATGGACAAACAATAATAGTTACAGCACAAAATGTGTCATATTTCAGCATGATAAATTAATTGGATTTTTTTTAATCTTTTCTTGGTCGGCATGGTGAACTGGCTTTTTATATCTATATGATGTAGATTCCTTTGTTCTCTTAATACAATTTCGTTACTCATTTTAAAAACAAAATTTTCTAATATTTATGAATTTAGAGTCATCATTAATTTCAAATACAAAAATTACCCTGGGGGCATATGAACAAATAATGATAGGTATGGCACAAAAAGTGTCATATTTCAGCATGATAAATTAATTGGATTTTTTAATCGTTTCTTGGTCGGCATGGTTAACTGGCATTTTATATCTATATGATGTATATTCCTTTGTTCTCTTAATACACTTTCGTTACTCATTTTAAAAACAATGTTTTCTAATATTTATGAATTTAGAGTCATCAGTTAATTTTCAAATACAAAGTTACATGTGTAATTTATTTGAGATATTTATGCTTTCATCTGGTGATTTTCACTCTGACACACCTGGGACTATGGGTGTCAGTCAATTGGTTCGGTCTAAACCAAAAACCGAATAAATTCGGTTCAGTTTTCGGTTAAGGCTTCTACTTAACTGAACTGAAAAACCAAATACATATGTGTGTGTGTGTTTTATAGAATATAACATTAATTTTGTCAAACTGAACCGAAATACCGAATTTTTCGGTTTCCATTTTGGTTCGGTTCGGTTTTGGTTTTATTTATTGTAGTTCGATTTGGTTTTCGGTTTTCTAAATCGAGTTCTATTTCAGTTTGGTTCGGTTTTCGGTTTAGTACAATGTAACTCGGTCGAGTTCTATTTCAGTTTGGTTCGGTTTTCGGTTTAGTACAATGTAACTCGGTTTGGTTTTGTTTGATCACTAAACCGAACCAAATCGACCGAATGACACCCCTACCTGAGACTGGTTTGTTGAGGTCATTGAAGGATGTGAGAATAATGGAACTTTAGATAGTGTTGGGGTGCTTTTTCTCCCATTTTTTTTGCCTTGCACAGTTAAATATCAGATGGGTTGGCTGGAAGCAAGCTAGGTACGGTACACCAAGGTTGAAGTAGAATAGGTGCGCGGCAGTTGGAAATATTGGGTCAACGATCCATGTTTTTTATACTAGGATTGGGGACTGAACCATGCCAGGCCCGTACTGATACGTATCAGCGGTACCGTCTGGTAGTGGTCGGTTGGTTCAGGTCAAGGTTTTAAGTTTCGATTTCGCCCAGGGGGAAATGGCGAAATTTCGCCAGATTTCGCCAATATTTCAGCGAAATCTGGCGAAATCTGGGAAATACCACCATTTCCCCAAGGAGGGAAATGGCGATATTTCGGCGGCATGCCGCCGAAATTTAAAACCATGGTTGAAACCTCAATAAATCCTCGAAGTCACATCTATTTGCTCTCTAGAATAGACTTCGAGTGATTTTATTTCATACATTTACATTTTTAAGGTATTTTCATGCAAGGAAAGATCATCGAAGGAACTTTCCATACCTTCAAACTCATGAGTCATGCTTGGATCATATCCATAGACTTCGAAGGACTATTCAGTATGTTTTGTCTTGAAGGGTCACAAGGCAGATGTATTCCCTCCGAAGGAAATCCTCGACGGACAAATCCGAGGGACAACCTCGACAGACAAATCCCAAGGAAGTCCTTCCCAGGCTAACCACTTTCAGATGGTCAATTCAAAGGAGATATTTTCCCTCCTGCTAAGGGTGAATTCGAAGGAGGAATATCCCTTCCTCCTGAGACGAATTCCAGGCTA
>JAUPMG010000014.1:12871806-12886903 GCA_031762675.1 Pachysandra terminalis | reverse complement strand
CTTGGAATCCACACCCTCCAATTTTCTCAAGAACCAGACTATTTCGTCCCCCTGCAACACCATCCAGCTTGACAGTGAACCACATCTTTCCGTGATGCGCAGCCATTGATTCCCGACATTACTGAAACCTTCCACCATGATTACTTTGTTTTCGATTCGAAAATTCCGTCTAACATCCCCTTTGTAATTCTTCACCAAATGCTTTGCTGCTGCATCGTTTGTCCCGGCAACACCATTTGCCACGACAGAAGCGTAGGTCTTTGATCCTTCTTTATTATCTTGTGTTCGTTTGATCTTACCTATCTCTTTGATGCCCACATTCAGCGCTAAAGCAATTTCCTCCTTCCTGTATCCAGCTCTATTAAGGTCTCCGATCTGTTCAGCTCCGGCGTCACCAGCGTCTCCACGTTCAGCGTCTCCATCTCCATCTCCTCATCAAAGGATGTTTTGAACCATGTAATCTGCATCAACATGGATGGTTTGGCAAGAAAGAATTTGCAGAATCTTCGAAGATAAGGAAACTCATTCTCAAAAGATGGTGGAAAAATCCCTATCACTTATTTTTCTTTGGGCTTCTATGCTCCCAGAATTTGGGGGCATTTCTTTTGAAGATTTTGATCATATATGAGGCTTACATTGGGATTAGAGTGTTTTACTACTGGTTTTGGGGAAAATATAGTTACCTTTTCTAGTATTTTGGGGGGTTGTATAGGAGTGTAAATGCTGTACAGTTTTCTTTTGATACATTAATAAAAAGTTTCATTACTGATCAAAAAAAAAAAAATAATGTTCCGAAAGTAGGATAGCTAATCTTTACATTTATACTTTATATTTACATAAGCATTAAATAGATAAGTGTATTCCATATATGGATTATTGATATTGGTGTGATATAGTACTCCTGTTTTTATTGTGTAACGTATTGATGTTATTCCATATGGTATGTGCACTTCGTGGTAGTTGTTTAATTGTATTTATCATTTTCCAGCTTGTCTTTATGCCTTAATAAGTTTTGTTGAAGCTCTCATGCACTTCTGTGCGTCTCCATATGTTTTCACATTGTTGTGTCCCACAAACATATTTGTTATGGTAGTTGACACATTCTGTTTATCATTTTAAGCTTAAATTGCAACCAAACAAATCTTATTTTAAGTTTTCAAAACTTCTTATGCAGTTTACAATTTTCTAAATTTCTACACCATTTCCTTACAATATCAGACATTCTTAAATTTTGCAGGATCGAATGGTATGTAGAGATCTAAGCTTTGAACCATGCATTATGTGCTTTTTGGCATTGCATTCGCCCTTTTGAGCCTTCAACCTTCAGCAACAGCAATTCACTCCTCATTGGCCCGTCAGTTTCTTTTATTTCAATGCTTGATTTGTTTCTAACACAGAATATCTTTTACCTAGTTTATTAGGTGTAATCACCCCTGTCAAAGGCTGTTCTGCACGTTCTTGATGGTGAACAGAAATTAAGGACCCCATATGCACATCTAAGGAGCCCATAGACCCAAAATTTCAGGGATATTTCAATTATCAACCTTCTCCAACTTAGTTTGTTGCAGTACTATTACATTTCACTTTGCTATCTCACACAACTTTAAACATTGATCTGTGGAATAACACCCATAATTCTCTGTTACACTGATTCTGATCTACTAGGCTATTAGCATATCTTTAAGATCCCTAGTGTATCATGATGTTCTTCATCTATTTTCAGCAGTTTGTTTCAATTATACTATTTAGTTCTGCTGCTAAGGTTGTAAACTGCTTTTTCTTTCTTGACTTTTAGATATTATTTAATCTTTGATAAGGTTTGGTTCAGATGACATAATTGTTACGGGCGTCTTGACTGCAAAGTGGTCTTCAGATTTAAAAGATGTCCGCTGCAATCTTGATCCTATATTAATTGCTAACCATGTGAGGTAAACAAAACATTTCCTCGTATTGCAATATTACCTGTTGAATATTTGATTATGTAGAACTAATTTACATACACACTTGTCTATATATTTGATTATGTGGAAGTAATTTACATACACAGAGTATATATATATATACTCTAAGGAAAAAAAATTGCAATCTGTCACTTAGACATATATCTGTTGCATATGCGCTCATTAAAAAGTGATTATTATGGACTTATTTCAGGAATGGAATAAAGTTTCTGAAAAGACCTTTTAACATTTTACATGAAAATGATAAAAAAGCATGAAATCTTGTAATTTAATTATTATTATATTTTTAGTCACAAACGAATAGTTATATTTAATGTAAAGAGTGATTACAGATGAATTCATGGTATTGATCCTATCGAGCTGATCCTTCCAAATTTCCACACAGACTGCAAAGCGGATCATCCTTGAGATGCCTCCCAAAGACAGGAGCTTCACTCCAGAACATGAAAGATCACGAATGATCTTCGGAAAAACTTATTCCAGTCCTATGAAAATAAGAAGAAAGACCTTATGTGTCTGGCATCTCGACGGTGAATAAAGGGATGATTGACATTTCTGAGTTATGCTTACAAAGAACACATTCGTTTGGGTCTACTTTGACGATGATCCACTGTAATGATTGTGCATTGTACATGCATAGTGGGTTTGATTTGCGTGGTTGCTAGAAGTATCAATCCTATGTAAAATGGAAAAGGAAATTTCCTTTTGCATGAAATAGGAGAAAGACTACAACATTTAAATGTTCAGGGAAATTTTAGGAAATGTTACTAGAGAGATGATTACATGCCAAAAGTCATGAGGAAACATCTAGAATTTGGGGATTAAGAACTCAAATAAAGGCTTTAAGCCCAGTAGTATGTTGAGTATGGAAACATTAGGAACCATTACTGAATAAGCCCCACTTATGGGAACGTATATGCAAAAAATTAGAGTAATTGGACAACATTTTAACAAAGGGATTCACATATTTCATTTCAGAACTTTTGGCCTTTATTTCCCAATAATTATCCACCGTACAAAAAAATAGTGAAATCAAACTGCTAAAATCATTTGATCAAGCTGACATTTAGCATACTTGATCTTTTCGTGGACTCATTAGATGATAGGTTCCATTCATTTTCAAAAGCAAGACACATGTCAGAATCGAGTGTCCAAAACCCTATGAGTTCTTAAGTACCAGACCTAGATTTTGCCAAATCTGCATACTTTGAAAGCAACTATGTGGAATAAACTGGACACGTTCATGGAGCAAAACATGTTTTGTCGATCACATATGGATCTGATGCACTGAAACTCATCATAACATGCAGATTGTTTGTAAACATCTACACGGACGAATACGACAAACTTAAAAAAAAAAGATTAATGCAAAATGACTTTTAGCCCATAAAGTTATGGACGGGTTATATAAAGGTACCTTGTTATCATTTGGTGGCCATATATGAATAGTTTAGGTTCAACTTGGGTTGTGGTCAATGGAATTGTTTTATGTCTAAGAGCCAATGATGAACATAACCATAGGTCTGATTCATTGTCATATTCTAAAGCAGGAGAAGTAATCAGTTGTGTATGGCATGTATTAAGTTTGAGTCCAAATTTGTCTGACTCTAATCATAATCAGTTAAATCGGTAATTGTGGATCTCTGTGAAAAACGATTCAACCAGAAGAGACTAATACTGTATACTTATATGGGCCAAACTAATACGATGTTGTATCTGTTAGCATATTAAAAGAATTGGAACATGTTTAGATCTACAGAATTTTGGGAATTGTGCCTTCTATCTTTGCTGACAATTACACAAGTCTTCCTGTGTACATTAGTGTGCCTAGGATGTCCCAACACATACGTCAGAATTTATTGCATTTCATGTTTCATCATTTTGTTGATTATGGTATTTGAACAAATACCTTGTTCAGGAAAAACTTTTGTTACTCATATGACCTAGCATACATTTTGTAGTTTTTGATAGTAGTATTTACTGGCATGCAAGTGGAAGAGAGCCACTTATCCACTGTGCCCCTCACTTATATTATTTTTGCTTGTAGGAGAACTAATGAACTGAAATCAGATATAGATATTCCTGATGATGTTCTTATGAAATTCAAGCAGTTCTGGTTGGATTTCAAAGATACCCCATTAAAAGGTATCATTCTATATCCACATATTTTTCTTTCCTGCGGTAACTAGTATATTTGATTTGTCTTTGCATGTCAGTTCTGGTCATTCAAACTTAATTATCATATTCAAATATATTATCAGATGGTTATAATCTATTTGTTCTAGTAGTGTGTATGGTTTCATTTGAGTCTCATTTCTAACTTCGAGTTCAATATCATCTTAGGTAGAAATGCTGTTTTGCAAGGAATTTGCCCTCAAATTTTTGGACTCTTCACGGTGAAACTTGCAGGTATTTTTTTGTCATTCATTTTGAAGATTGAACACAACTTTTTTTTCAGTTTTATTACGAAAAGATGATGTGATTAACGAATCTCCAATAAAGGAAATGACGTGGGTTCTTTCCTGTTATCTTTTTAATATTCATCATATTTTGTGCTATATTATGGAGTTTAGTCTTTTTACCACATCAATGTTTAAAATTTCTTTGACCTTTAGTTGCATTGACGCTCATTGGAGGAGTACAACATGTTGATGCTTCTGGGACAAAGGTTCGAGGAGAATCCCACCTGCTTCTAGTTGGTGATCCAGGTAACTTTTATTCATTTTAAAATATACAAGCTTCACTATGCTAATTATTAGCTCTATTTCAGAGTGTTGTTTAAGCTGCAACTGTGCAACCGTCGTTACCTTGGACTTTATTTATTCAATCTTTGTCCTTCCAATTCTTCATAATCTTGAATTCTATCCTAGGGGATATATGGACAAACAATAATAATTATGGCACAAAAAGTGTCATATTTCAGCATGAAAAATTACTTATATTTTTTCTAATCTTTTCTTTGCTGGCATGGTGAACTGGATTTTATATCTATATGATGTCTATTCCTTTGTTCTCTTATTGCAATTTCGTTACTCCTTTTAAAAACAAAGTTTTCAAAACTTTATGAATTTAGAGTCATCAGTTAATTTTCAAATGCAAAAGTTACATGTATAAACTCTTTTAGATATTTATGCTATCATCTGGTGATTTTCACTCTTAACACATCTGAGAGTCTGAGACTGGTTTGTTGATCTCATTGAAGGATGTGAGAATAATGGAACTTTAGATTGTGTTGGAGTGCTTTTTCTCCCTTTTTTTTGCTTTGCACAGTTAAGTATCAAATGGGTTGGCTGGAAGCAAGCTGTGTTCAGTGAAACAAGGTTGAAGCAGAATAGGTGCGTCAATTGGAAATATTGGGTCAACAATCCATGGTTGATTTTACCGGGACCGTACCGGACCAGGCCGGTGCTGGTATGTACTGGCTGCACCATTCGGTAGCAGTCAAGGTTCTAAATTTCGATATCGTTAGACATTTCGGAATTTTTTGGCGAAATTTTGCCGACCTGATGGAATATTTCGCCAGGTTGGAAATCTGCAGATTTCCTGCTCTCTTTAATCTCACTATTAACAAAGAGGAAAGGGTTGCAGACATCTTAAGGATTCAGGATGGGAACGTGCTTTGGGATCCCAAGTTTAGAAGGAACTTATTTGCCCATGAAGTTGAACCTTTGGTGGACCTCTTTCAAGCTTTGTATGTGGTCAAGGTGGAAACTGGGAATGATAGGAGATGCTGGAGCTGGGAAAACAATGGCACTTTTTCTGTAAAATCGTTCTTTGAGTCTCTTTTGGTGGCTGATCAAATCTTTCAGTACGAAAATCTGATTTGGGGGACGGGATTGCCATCCAAGGTGGCTTTCTTCTTGTGGCTAGGGTGGCATGACAAAATTCTTACGATTGATCATCTGAAGAGCTGGGGATGGTCATTACCTAATCGATGCGCACTTTGTAAAAGAGCCGAGGAGAGTGTGGACCAACTTTTTGTTCAGTGCGATGTTGTTTCTGGGTGCTGGAATTTCATTCTTGGGATTTTTAATCATACTGGAATCGGTGCTCAAACTTTTAGGGATCTCATTGTTGAGTGGGGAAGAAGAAGCGACAAAGGGGAGGCAAGATCTATTTGGAATTTGTGCACTGGTGCGGTAATATGGACTGTTTCGAAAGAGAGGAATTCTAGAGTCTTCGATGGAATTGAATCTCCTGTTGAGCTGATTCTAAGAAGACTGATTTCAACTGTCAAATTTTGGGCTTCTACAAGATGGGGGTCTAACTCTGTTTGGGATAATGGCTGATTTATGTCTGGAGTGCTGGATGTTAGGGGTTTGGGGTATATTTCATGGATACTGTAACCCTCTTTTTGTCATGTTCTAATAAAATTACACCTTATTTATCAAAAAAAAAAAAAATATTTCGCCAGGTTGGAGAAATATTTCGCTGAAATTTCGACACAATGAGGGAGAAGGGGGAATTCGCTGAATTCCCCCTACATTTTGTCTCACTGGGGGTCATTTTGGCGAATTTCACCGGCATGCCTGCAAAATTTAAAACCTTGGTAGCAGTCGGTTGGTCCGGGTATGATACAAAGGTACTGGACTGACCAGTCTGGTCCAAGCTAATTTTGGTTCATTTTTTTTTAATACAAAAAAATTTGAAAAAAATGTATGTTAATGATTTTCAACTTACTTTTTGAAGAAGATAATTAAATAAATAAGATAACTTTGAACTTGTGATATAAACACCATATCGAAAGTCGCATAGTACCCGTTGCATATATATTTTAATATAATAGTAGCATAAGGCATATATTTTAATAAAATATCAACTATCAAGGCAATAATTAAAGTATAATAGAGGAAATTAGTTATAAAGATGCATACACCATGTCTATCAACTCCACCAACTGCTACCCATATCAGGCTGATCATTCTCTTTCAATTGATTTTCACATGATTTATGCTTTTAATCACAAAGGTTTCGTTTCATTGATTTAAACATTTTGTTTCAAAAAAATTGAAAACCCAAACCTCAAATTTGACAAACTCAAAAAAACAATTATATGCATCGTTAATTTACTACCTTCATACATGTTAAAAACATTGTTTAAACGCATTGAAATGAAAAAAAAAAAACAAAGATTTTACCTTAAAAATAAATCCCCAATCCTTTGGGGTGTCGCCACAGTCTCATAGATCTGAAGCGTATGCTTGCTGATCTAACGAATGAACGCAACAGGATCGAAGAGCGATTTGAAATAAGAGAGGTTGAATCATTTTGAAAAGGGAGGTGTACATGCTTATTTGTAATTCCTTTGTATCATGGCCCAAGATTGGGCCGCTACTGGCTGGTCTTGGTACGGACCAGCCCTGGTCCAAAAAACCATGTTATAAGAGAGATCCTGTTATGAACTTCAAAAGCCCTAGGACTAACAAAAACGTATTTGGTTAAGCCCTTAACATTTAGGATCATAACATTCCACCATTCTTTCATAGCCGATGTCCACGGCGGACGAATCTTTCGACACTGATTCGATTGTAGCCCTTTCTCTAGTTGGTGGCTCCACTCACCTATATGTATTCAATGACTTGGGCCCATACATAATACTAAGGCATTTAAATCCAGTCTATAGGTCGCCCCTTCGTGGTTTGAATGCGTGACATGGTGCCTGCTCTGATACCAACTGTTATGGACCTAACCGTTTTTCCAAAAGCCTTAGGAGTGATGAAAACTTATCTGGTTAAGTCAGTCCTTAATATTTAGGATCGTAACAAATTCTACCCCTTAAAAATAAGTAATTTCTTTTCCAAGATGCCAACCTCTTTTTAAAAATCCTTTCGATCACAGGTCCCAAAAAGCCATGCTCCTAGGATTGTCACCCAAGGGTAGACCTAAGTATCCAATAGGCCACTCCCCAACCCCACAACCCATCCCATCTGCAAAAGACTGGAGCACATCCTTGTCAATATAAGTTCTTGTGATGCTACTCTCATGGTTTAGTGTCCCAGTTCATCAGACTAGATCGAATGGGGCGGGTACAAACATGGTTTTTGAACCGGTCCAGTCCGGACTGGGAGCAGCCAGTAGTGGTCAGGTGTCGGGCTGCGATACAAAGGAATTCTAAAGAAAAACATGTTCCGTCCGGCACAATCGGCCTCTTGATCGGTACAACCGGTCCTAGCAAATTAAACGAGAAGAACAAGCTCGGGATGGCATTTTTCAGCATCCCGTGCTCGTTTCTCTCTCAATACGCCTTAATTCCGTTTTCAAAATGAATTGACCCCCTTATTTCGACGCCCTCTTTGACCCTATTGCGTTCATTCGTCAGATCTGCAAGCGTACATGCTCTAGATCTGTGAGATTGTGACAATTCCCCAAAGATGCGTAATAAGGTAAAATCTTTGTTTTATTTTTCATTTCAGTGCATTAAAACAATGTTTTTAAGATGTATGGTCTAGAGTGAATTATAGATGCATAATAATTTTTTTTTTTTTGATTTTGTCAAATTTGGGTTTGCCTTTTTTTTTTTTGAATTTTATTCACTGTCAAGTCATGGAATTTTATTCAACGTCAAGTCATAAAGGTTGCTATCTTGAAATTCCCTTAAACCCTTCTAAAGAAAAGTAAAAAAAACTTCATAAAGGCCAAATATCAAAAGACACCTCCTCTATGCTTAGTCCCTTTTCCAATGATCAGACCTGGGCTTATGATGTAAATCAATTAAAACTCTCCGCCCAAAGCAACACAGTACAAAGAGGGGGGGAGCAAGAACAAAAATACATCTCAACTCAATCTTAATGGACTGTCGAACCATAAGGAAGAAGAGTGGAAGATGTGAAAAAGCACTTGTATATTGATTTTTATTTAATAACCAATCAAAAAGCTTGCTATCCCAAATTTCCCTTAACCTTTTATAGAAACGTAAAAGAAACTTCATAAAGGCCAAATTGTGAAAACCGCCCAATTTTTTTCATACAGGCTAAACAACAAAGAAACCACATTAAAGATCCCAAATAAGTTAGCACTAAAGGGAAACACTTAAACATAATCTTTGAACCGTAAAGATTTTCCCAATTTCCTTTCCTCTTGGTTCTCTCTCAATAAACACTCAAAAAGGCTTCACTTGATGTATTGCCATGACTGTATCATCAGATCTTTCTACATCAGCCATCATTCGCAGACATTGTTTAAGTGCTAATAAGAAGTGTCCTGCTCACATTTATAATATTCAATTGTGGTCACAAAATGACAATTTGGTGTATCGTGATCTCATCTTTATAGCTATTGGGGGTTAAAGCTTTGGATTGGTTCCAAGTAGTGTGTTTGTTTTTTGGTTGGATAACTGGTGTGGAGTTGGTAGGGCATTCTGACGTGCTCTCATCCTTTTCAATTGTCTACCTCCAGAAGGTTGCTAGTTTGCTTTTAAAGGGAATCTTGTTATTTGGACCCTTTGTTCCGAAAGCAATCTGCTGGAAAGGGAAATAGTGCTGTTATATTCCTGTGAGGTGTTTGGTGGGAACAGAGTAGGTGATTTATCATTTGTCAAGTTCGGCTGTTGTGATTTCAGATGCATCATGGTGTTCAGCTTGGAGCAAAATCCTACAGTGGACTACTTTGCAAAGTAACTGGAATCTGAAGAACATTTTTTCACTCTTTATGGATTGGTTAGAATCATCTATGTTTTTTTCTTGTCTATTTGGGGTTGATTGGGTTCTTCTAAGGGTTATCAGGTTTAGTGTTTTTGATGGGAGGACCTCCACTCTTTGGAACCTGGTTCCTTTTCAGTTTGTTAAAAGTTTGGAATGTATGTAATGGTAGGATTTTGAAGATACATGGTCCTCTATTCCGATGATTTGCTGTTGCGTTGGTTAGGTATCTCCAAGTGGGACTTTTTCCTCCTAATTTTGTGGGGTGGTTCTTTCTTCTTCTGTTCATGGGTGGAGCTTGTTCCGGAGTTCATAAAGGTGGGAGTTTTGTCCGTCCATTTCTTTTGTAAGTTTTTGGTTTTGATAAAAGAAAATATATTCGGTATGTTTGCTTAGTGGAGTCATCTTGCTACACATTTTCATCCAGGTCCTTTTTGATCTGCCTCTAGCTGAGGTTTTAAACTTTGACATAGGTGTATACTTTGGTTCCTTTGGAATGGAACCAATTCATGGAAACTTGTGGAAGTCTTTTGAAGATACACAGAATTACAGATGCTGAAAGAAGCTTAAGGAAAATCTTGGATGAAATTCAGGAACTGATAAATTAAACATCAATACTCACAGAAAACTGTTTATATAACAAAAGGCTACCATTTGTAACAGAAAATATGACAATAATTAATAACAAAGTTGTAGACACCGTCATGTTGTCTTAAACTATAAACAATCAAAATTTACTTTAGTAAATAATATTCAACTAATTATATAAGTTGAAAACGTCACGTGTGTTTAATTGCTAGCCAGTCCTAAACAATATATAGTTTACTCAAACCTAAAAATAAAAATATACTGAGGAACATTTAGAAAATTGGATCTCCATTTTCTGTCCTAAACTTCTCGTTCATATCTAAATTTATCAATCCACATCTTTACAAAATTCATCACAAAATGTAAAAATCTACTAAAAGCAGGAGATAAAATAGGAATTTGGGAAGAGTAGCCTAATAGTTTTTGTTTTTGGTTCATTGAATGAAAGGTGGAATTGAAAAAAGATTGATTGGTTTGAGCCAAAAACCATCCTAGAAATACTTGGAATCAAGTTGACTAAGTTTCTAAGAGGGGCTTTTGAAAAGTCTCCACCTTGAGTGCTTCTATGACTTTATATCACTGTCTTTCATTAATAGGAATGCCACATCTCAGTCAAAGTAGATGGTAATCTGTGGATT
Organism: Pachysandra terminalis; assembly: GCA_031762675.1. NCBI lineage: Eukaryota > Viridiplantae > Streptophyta > Magnoliopsida > Buxales > Buxaceae > Pachysandra > Pachysandra terminalis. The sequence goes on along the minus strand of JAUPMG010000014.1, from coordinate 12,876,079 downwards.
TCAATTGAAATTTGGTTCAGAGCCTAAGAAAGTGGTATTAATTTGGCAGAATTAATTTGAGGTTGGACAAATTTTGAACCTATGCTTCAGCTCTTTTGTACCTTTCAATTCAAGGTTTGAAGTATCGGTTTTGAGGGTGGCCGTTATGAAGGTAAGGTTATTGGCTGGTACATGTCAAATTGCCTAATTTTTTAATGGTATCGGTTGATACCCGATACATAGCGGCCGATACGGACCGATTCATATCAGTTTTTTGGAAGGACCGATACCTGACATGAATCCGATACTTTAAACCTTGCTTCAACTTCCATCGTCTTGCACCTCATAGTTGCTGTAAAGGTCTCCCTTAAAATGCCCAAATCATCACAACCATCTATCTGCCCCATACATAACAGCAGGTCTAGTAGGAGTCCTATGAAATTTTCCTTTCAGCTATAGTGGAATGCACACATCGTATGACATTCTGGAAGTACCTCTTGACTTAAGTCAACCATCTCTAGTTCCGTGTGCAACATCTTTCAATGGTATCTCTGTCCTCATGCATAATTGATCCAAGGTAGCGAAACTGATCACTTTTGGAAGTCACTTGGCTTTCAATTTAATCTACTGTTTCACCTCATTCATAGAAATAATAGTGTTGCACTCCATTTACTTAGTCATCATTCTACATATTTTGAAATCTTTTGATTCCTCCATAATTCTAGCTTTTCATCAACTTCTTTTCTAGGTTGGTCTACCAAAATTACATCATTTGCAAAAATTACACTAGGGCACCTCCCATTAAATATGACCAATGCAAAGACATATGGCTCATAGCTGACCCTTAGTGTAAATACTTGATACAAATCTACTGTGAAATTGGGTTACAATATGTGAGAAGCGTCTGATGCTTGACAAAAAAATTAAAAGGTATTTATCTTAATGGTTTGTCAGAATCATTTATTATTTTATCTGTTTTCTTCTCTCTCTTCTTTTTAACAAGTATGCAGCTAATTGGTTGTGCTTGATTTGTCACATTTACTTCGTATGTTTTGGTTGTTATCTTGAGAAAACACTGATTTTAGCATGTGCTACTTTTTTTCTTCCTCTTGATCCGATTACAAAGATTGCCCAATGAACCAGAAAATTGGGTTTTGTCAACTCTGATGAAGTTAGTAATATTATAATATGAATCTCACAGGTACTGGGAAGTCCCAGTTTTTGAAGTTTGCTGCTAAATTGAGCAACCGATCTGTTATTACTACTGGCTTGGGAAGTACTAGTGCTGGATTAACTGTTACTGCAGTCAAGGATGGGGGTTGGTTTTGCCATTTCCTCTAATTTAATCTTTATAAAGTTTGAACTTTAATGTGTATATATGTGTTTGTGTGCATATGTGTACATATATATATATATATATATATATATATATATATCTATATACATACAAACATATGTTCTAATTCTTTAACAATCTGTATACAGCTTAGTTTTTTCACCAGTCCTTTTTTGAGATATATATACTGGAAGGACAGAATGCATAAAGTCAGACAATTTGAAGAAAATGATTCAGAATTTATTTAGAGAACTTTCAGAAATCCTTAATCAGTGGGTCCTACATGGGCCTGAATGGTTGTAAGGTTTATTACTAAAAAGATCCCAAACGATATGACCAGTGTATTCAAGGCATCTAGGTGATGCCTAGATGAGAAGTCCCCTCTGGGTGAACTGGTGCCTAGGCAACTCCAATGAAACAAAATAATAATTTAGTATTAAGTTTTTTTTTAAGCCAATATACACTGACATATATTTATACCACATAAATAAAGAAGAAAAAAAGAAATAAAGAGCAAAAACTTAATAAAGTCGTAAACTCGCAACATGTCAAATTTAGAATGGAGAAAAAAAGGTTCAGTGCCTAATGCAACCAATACACCAAGTTATTAAGTAAAAGGGTAAGTCGAGGAGATTAACTGAATCACTGCCATTAAGCATAATAATTACCAGTATTATCAAATTACTTCTTCCTATAATTCAGTCATTCTCATCAGATTTTTTTAACAACATGATTGGCTTCAATGCCTAGTGTTTTACCGCCATGGTGCTAGACTGCTGCTTAGGTACACCGCATGACTGTTTTGGCAGTTGCGTAGGCGCACTTAGGTGACCACCTGGCAGTTGCGTGGGCGCTCTTACAAATTACATTGCATATGGTGTGATAGTGTGGCTTAGGGTAGTTCTAGCTGATAGTTAAAATTACCTGTATCGAAGCTATATAGGTAATTTTAGTCATCACCTCTTTTTGGATGACATTTTCTTTGTTTTCTTTTCCTTTTACTGTTTTTTTTTTTGTTTTTTCGTGCAGTATTCTCTCCTCTATTATATGTAATAAAATTTTGTTATTCATTTTAAAAAATAGCCTGTATAGATCGTAATATAAACTCAACTTTGTTAGTAGTCCTCAAGGGTCACTAAGCCAAGTCTACGTTGAGGGAAATTCGGCAGATTGAGCTCAAGTAATTTGTAAAGCATTCAAATGAAAGCCTAATCTTTGCAAGTACCCTGAAGATTCGAGAAGTCTAGTCAATAAACATGATTTCAGTCCTTTATTGGTGGAAACTGACATCATGAATACTCTTGTAGTGGACAAAAGGCAAGTGATATTTTTCATGGAGTATTATGCAGCCAGTCATCTTTAATTTGACTGATGGTGCAGGCATGGATCTTTAGATGGCAAGTACTTCGCCAATTGTCACCTTCAAGTCCTTCAACATCATTGGAGTCATAAGTTTCCTTGTACTGATTCTCATCTTGTATGCTTGCTGAATTTTCTTCAAATTCCTCTCTTTTGTCCTCCACTAGATTAACCTGAATTTTGGTCCTTGAAACCTATTATATCTATATACAATTTTTGAGCAACTGTAGCATTTGATAACCCTTGTCCTTGAACTTCACCACGTCCTCGAGCACCTTTATCATGATATTTTTTAGGTTTGGTTGGTTGTTAGAATCTGTAGGGAATGTTGTCATTCCACTTTGGTTAATTTTGTTTCCATCTGGAAGTTGCATCCCGCTACAATCATTTTGAAGCTTTTTAGGAACACGACGTGGGGGTGGGAAGTTTGAGCGTCCACTTTTAGTGGAAGCTGATATGCATCACTTACTTTGTAGACACGATATAGTCTCACCTGATCTTGTCATTGCAATCGAAGCCACTCACACCGCAAATTCATTGGTTTTGCTCTTGGATACACTACTCAGTTTAAGTTGAGAGAACTCTTGGCAGTGTTTTAAATGTCACGACATGTCGCTATTTTTGGTTTGGGCAAAATGACATATAGGCAGAAATCGCTTCAGCGATTTTTTCACCATGTCCCCGAAATATCACTGACATGTTGCAACATATAGGCAGAAATCGCTTCAGTTTTCGCTCTCAAACAAGGTATCATAGTTATTTGCTGTCTTTTCCACATAATCAAAATACCAATCACTGCCATTATGACAATCACTAGCTGTTGCATGTGCAATCAACTAAACGGGTAACTGCATATTTGCTCCCTTGGTCATATTTCCATGTGCCTCTCTTGTAGTCATTAAACAGTATGATTATTAACCAAAACATGGGAAGGGGTGGTCAAATAGCCACAAGGAATGAACTTACTTTGATACCACTTGATGTGAACCCAGAGTAGAATAATAAAGGAATTGGAAGAGAAAACATAGCAGATTTCAGATCTACAAATTAACCTTTCAACATCCCAAACAGCACTACTTTATATCTAAACAAAGAGGTACTTCAATCAAAGTTGCTGTGTTGTTGAAGCAGCAAACAGGAATGTTTTCTTTTATTTTTTATTTTTAAGCAGCAACGAAGGAATTCTGTCGTGCTAAAATGCTTTGTTGAGGCGTCAGATTAACCATAATAGATATCTGAACTTGAAACCTCTCAACTATTGCTAGAAAAGGAAGAAAAAATGTTCCTCTGAAGCAGAAAACAGATCCTTGTCTATGAATTTTACCTACAAAGGGATTTGAATGTCTCAGAGTTTCAAGCTTTAATTTATATCCTTCCAATCTCTCAAACATTAGCTGGAAAGGAGCTTGTTCTCTAAGAAAACTCAAAGCTATCTAAAAAAGACTCTTGTTGTAGAGATTCTGACTCCTTAAACACAGCTCAAATTCTTTTTACAAGAGAAAATTACTATTCCTTTTTTTTTTTTTTTGATCAATAACGAAAATTGTATAAAAGAGAAGAAGGATGTACAAAAAAGAGGAGTAATTAGTTCCCTAAGGC
>JAUPMG010000014.1:12839160-12862657 GCA_031762675.1 Pachysandra terminalis | reverse complement strand
GCTGGCTCTCTTTTTCAAGGGTAATATAGTCTATAAATTAAAAAAATTGAATGAATCAATGCTTTTAGTTAGGTGATACGACGGAAAGTTAACAGAAGGGTAGTCTTTGGAATGTAGTTCAAAAGCTCAGGGGGGTACGTGGCGTTTCAGAAAACACAGGGGGTGTTTTTGCCTTTGTCAAAAATGTGAGGGGTGTAAGTTGAGTTTACTCTTTTTTCAAACTCAACCCCCAAATGTTTAAAAAATATCTCAATTTCACATATACCATGCATTTTACTCCAAGTTTAAGGATTGATGACGTTCCACACTATGAACGCAGATTCGCATTCTAAGCACTAGAACGTCACCCTTAGAACACGGATTGTGTGAGTTAGGTCTGTGATATGGGGCTTGAGATCCCAAATAAGGGTTTATTATCCGAGCATATATGTAGCAAGTATATGAAAAGTTCAAGACCCTCCATTAAACAGACCATACTTAAATTATAATCTTCACAACAAATGGTATTAGATTAATTGGACAACTTTCAACCATTTAATTTAATTTTCTTTTTTGTCAGAAAAGAAAAAAGAAAAACTTTGACCTAAATTTTCAATAGTAGAAAAATGATGAAAATGCCCAAGTCAACATTTAAGTGCGCAGGACTCCTATGGATTCTTAGGCTGCGTTTGGCCTGGCTTGTGCTTATAGATAAGTACTCATTGGATAAGTTACTTAATGGGAACACTTATCAACAGCAACAATAAACTACTTATTTGAAGAAAATAACGTTTGGTAAATACATTTATTTAACTGCTTATAAACTTTAGGGGTAAAATATGTATTATTAAAGTTTAGAAATAACATCTATTTAAGTGTTTATGAGAGTTTAGGGGTAAAATAGGTATTTTAAAAATATTATTAAAGTTATAAAATAGCTTAACGCATAAGAGATTGGAAGAAGCTGCTCTCAACAGCTTCTCCTTATGGGTAGCTTTTCTCTATTGCTTATGAGTAAGCACTTACTTAAGCATTACCAAACACATTTGATTTTAAAAAGTGCTTATATAAGCTATAAGCAATAATAAGTATTTATAGAATTCAGGCCAAACGCAATCCTAGGGTGCATTTGGTCTGACTTGTGCTTTTGGATAAACACTCATTGGATAAGTGACTCAATAGGAACACTTATCCACAGCAATAATATGTTGCTTACTTGAAAAAAATAGCATTTAGTAAATGAAGCATATGGTGGGACCCCGAGTGTCTTATAACCCTGGCTCTCCCATAAACGCTATAGCAAAAATAACAATAAAAAGAACTTTCAAACAAATCAACAACAAATCCACTAAAACACTCTCTCACTCTCTCTCTCTCTCTCTCTGACTGATTACCAAAAAAAACTCACTTTGTAGACATGTATAAGCCCTAATCCAAAAAAACTTTTTCACACTTTGTAGACATATATAAGCCCTGTAATATAAGGTTGGCATTGGATTCTTTTACCCAAAAAAAGGACGCATAGGATACCACATCTAAAAAATAATTAATTAAAACCTCACTGATGCAAAATTTATGCAGGACCTGGGTCCCATATCATTGAAGTTTAAAAATAGCATTTATATAAATTTTTATAAAAAATTAAGGGTAAAATAAGTGTTATGAAAATATTAAATGGTTGAATCTGTTCTAATTCTAGAATCGGAAACATAATCCTTTCAAGAGGGAGGGATGCTTTCGCAAATCAAGAAGATTACTACATAGGCGAAGACTAGTATAGATTGCAGTTCTAAGCATAACCCAGAAAAGGAAATACAGTTACCAGCTCAAGCCCACTTCCAAGTTTCGACTCTCGAGACATAGACGTTGGCCGGTCACCCAAGTCGGCCATTCTCAAGTCTTGAGCTAGAATACAAAACGGCACAGAAATCGTTGATGTGTCTTCTTCACTGACCCTCTTGGGATGCGCGCGTATGAATTTGTCAGAAAGTGATAGAGAGACAGAGTACAAACGTCAGACGTGTACGGGGCAAGCGAGATTCCGGAGAGTGTCCACAGAGTCAAATATGGCTGACGAAGTGAAAGTGAAGTGGGTCCGATTGTCTTCTATCTCTCTCTCTTTCCTTTTGCAGCTTTTTCTTTTCTCTGACTCTCTTCGCACTTTCTTTTCTTTTATCTACATGTATCTGTCACTTTCTCTCTCTCTTCCCTCTCTTTTGCAGCAAAGCAAAGGCAAGAGAGAGAGAAAGGATCGGACACGGTCACACGGGGTGAAGTTCCGAAGCCTGACCCAGTCATTAGGTGGTGATCCAAACTCCAAAGGTCACGCTCAGTTTTTTCTCCTTTTCTCCATCCGATTTGATTTTTGACAAGATACGTGGGTCCCAGTTTTTCACCAACCACGTGAGTCGCTTGGGACCCATTAGCTAAAATTTGAAATTAAATAAAAAAAAGAAGAAGCACTAAACGATGATGCCCATTTGTCAGTGGCACTTTCCTTGGGTTGTAATTGTAGGTCCCGCTTAGAAAATGTTTGTGATGGGTCCCACTCATTCCATCCCTCTCATTGAGCTGTCATCTGCTGTGCGCTCAGTTGAGGATTCCCATCCCGCTGCTTCTTCTGTCGTCCCAATCACAGCGACCGCGATATATGTTTTCTCTCATTTACTTTTTATTGCCTGTTGAAATAGTTATAGCACGTGAAAAAAATGTGATCCAAGTCAATTCAGAACGTGTTTGGCCCGGCTTGTGCTTATGGACAAGCACTCGTTAAATAAATTGCTCAAAGGGAGCCCCTATCGACTGCAACAATAAATTGTTTATTTGAAAAAAATAACATTTGTAAGTATAGTTATTTAAGTGTTTATGAAAGTTTAGAGGTAAAATAGGTATTATAAAAATATTATTAAAGTTTGAAAATAACATTTATTTAAATCTTTATAAAATTTTAAGGGTAAAATATGTATTTTAAAAATATTACTAAAGTTGTTAAATAGCTTAACGCATAAGAGGTTGGGAGAAGCTGCTCCTTATGGGTAGCTTTCCTCTAGTGCTTATGGGCAAGCACTTACCTATAAGCGCTACCAAACACATATTTAATTTTAAAAAGTGCTTATATAAGCTATAAATTACAATAAGTACTTATAGAAGCCGGTCCAAACGCAACCTTAGACTTTCTAGATTAGTCATGTGTATAGTATTTTAAATTCTATAACCTTTCATAGTATATATCTTAAAGTTTTAAAATCATATGCATCAAGAATTGTATACCGCTTCGCGCATTTGGGAATGTGATTAGTCAATTCTCTTTTTAAAAAAATTATTATTTTTAAGTTTGAGTAATTAATTTTCTTAATGGTTATTTTCTTTTCTTTTTTAATTTATTTTTTATGTATCTTAAGTTTTATACAAAATAAAGGCATTAGTTTCAGGTGAGAACCTTTATGCGATGACAAATGTCTTTGACACTTAAACTTGGTATATAAGTTGGATTTAAACTTCGAACAAATATAAACATGGAGAAGTGAAAGTTAATTGTCTCAACAGGCACAAAACTTGACACGGCTATTAATTGTTATCACAGTTGCAGCATCCATTAAAATCTTAATTTTCGATCAACCAACAATATTTGTATCAAAAATTAAGTCTCGATCAGGAGGTGGCCGCTTGATAACGTTATGATAATTTATAATCTTAAACTCCTAAACTAAAACCCTAAAACGAAATATGAGCCCTAAATTTTAAATATTAAATCCAAAAAATTGTCAATAATAAAAACCCTAAAAAAATATGAAGACTACGTTTAGCCCGGCTTATATAAGGGACTATTTCAACTTATAGCTCATTAAATCACTTTTTAAAATTAAAAGTGTGTTTGGACGTAACAGCTAATGGGCAAGTGCTTACCCATAAGCAGTAGAAGAAGGCTACCCACAAGGAGAAGCTGCTGAGAACAACTTCTCTTATCACTTATGTCAGAAGCTATTTCTAAACTTTAGTAATATTTTCATAATACCTATTTTACCACTAAACTTTCATAAGCACTTAAATAAATGTATTTACCAAACGCTATTTTCTTTAAGTAAGCAGTTTATCCAATGAGTGTTTATCCAAAAGCACTTAAATAAATGTATTTACCAAAGTAAGCAGGTTATTGTTGCTGCATGTGGATAAGTGCTCCTATTGAGCCACTTATCCAATGAGTGCTTATCCAAAAGCACAAGCCTAGCCAAACACAACCTAAACCTTGAAAGAAAGAGATGAACCTTAAAATCCAACCACAAAAAATAATAATAATATACCCTAAGAGGAGAAGATAAACCCTAAACCCTAATAACTAAACCTTGAAAAAATTAAAACCCTAAAAAAAATGCTATATCCTAGAAGAAAAAGATAGAATCCTAAAATTTTAAAATACAAAAAAAAAAAAAAAACTTTTAATTATCATGTTTTAGATTTTAATTATTCTTATTTTATATTATTATATAAAAGAATTTTTATCTAATTTTTGATTTAGATAAAGAATTTTATCATTAAAAATGACTTTTATTAAAAGGAAAACCGTTTGAACATGTCTTCAGTTGTATACCGAGGCACAAGACTCAAAATCTCATTCTAAGTAAATTATTCTCGTCTCTTCCTCCAATGAAGATGAAGATATTCCTTTTGGTAAAATGAATTTTATCAAAAGAAAAACCGTTTGAACTTGTCTTCAGTTGCATACCGAGGCACATGACTCAAAATCTCATTCTAAGTGAATTATTCTCGTCTCTTCCTCCAATGAAGATGAAGATATTCCGAAACCTAACCCGGATTCCTAAGATTAACTAGTCGAGATATCCCACATCTTGTTCTTTCTTTCCCCCTTCTCCTCAAGAAATAGTATTTTTAATTTTCCTTCCAACACGGACTCTGTTAGAAATCTTTGGAGATATGAAAATATTTATATATTTCAACTTGGATATATAAATATTTGTCATAATCTTTGTTTTGGGCCTAAGTTCTTTCTAGTTATAATTAATCCCGATGTAAGAATGTTAGTAACAAGTGTTAAACTTTACATTAAAAGAAAAATTGTTAAACTTTCACAACAAATTAATAAACAAGTATGACAAAATTGTTAGGATTGAAGAACTGAAAATAAGATGGCTAAGCTCCTGAGAAACAGTTTATTAATTAATGTTGTCTCTTGTTCTCCAACACTGTGAACCCTGTAACCCATCTTGTTCAAATCGTGGCCATTACTTACTAAATGTTGTGTATTGAAGAATCTACAGGAATAAAGTGTATCATAAGCTACAAAGTCAAAGTGGAGATGTATTGAAAGCAAATGGATGTCATGGAGCTCCACCTGAATATCACTTAATCGCAATAAGGGTTGAGCAAGCCCCACTGCCACAGGAGACAAAATATTGATATATATTCACGAAAACATATTCGCATATAGAGGTATATAGGTCCAATTCGGTTTGGTTTGATTTTGAGATTTTTATTTTAGTTCAATTCGATTTAATAGAAGCCTTAACTGAAAATTGAACTGAACTAATTCAGTTTTTTGTTTTTCAAACCGAAATAGAATAAAAACAAAACCCTTAACCAAATAGACTTTTTTCGGTTTTCATTTTAAACCGAACCAATTGACACCCCTATCAACAATCACAACATATCAGCCAATTTTCCTACAAGTCCCACACAGCTTAGTCCTAGAAACTAAGTTTAGCAAAATGCATGCAGAGATCACTCATATAATTGGAAAAATTGTACAGAGACATATATATATATATATAATTTATGAAAGAGCATGACCCTCAAACGCAGAAGACTCTATTGGAGATAAATTATCATCACAGATAGAGACAAAATATTTTTATTTTATTTTATTTTCAAAACAGCTCCACAGATACAAGAGTGTATTTGTTTTTGATTCTCACATATAATGCGACAAACAAGTTTATGGAAAGCACATATTATTAAATTTAAAATCAAGCTAGCCAGCTTATAGAGCCATTTAGCCGAAGCCTATTGAAAGTGGGGCTACTTTAATGTCTTACTTCTTGGATTCCTAAGTATCTCTTTCTTTCTTAATAATTCTTTTTTATTATACTTAATTCCTTAATTTGTATGTGTTTACAATTATACTTAATTTATATATTACAACAGAACTTTTAAATACTTTTTATTTCTATAAAAGAAAAAGCGATCTCAAGTATGAGTAAAGTGTGCAATTCTCTCTCTCTCACTGTGAAAACTCTTTCTCTTTCTCTTTATATATATATATATATATATATATATATATATAAATATAATATAATTAAAATACGCTAATAGAAGGCATTGGTGGATGTTCCTTCTTCATTTATTTTTTATTTTTTTTTTTATGGGAAACTTCATTTTCTTTTCACATGTTGTATATTTCTAATCTATTTTGATTACTCAATTGGCCTTTTTCTTATTTTTTTTTTTGTACAGGTGTCACGTACGACTTGGTTTCGACTTTCGAGAACACAATGCACAGTTGGGTCCCACACAAGAGATTCGTTACGCAAAGAAATCAAAAGTTAATCGCGTACACACATCACTCGTTTCCCTCTTTCTTGGCTTTGAACGGCGATGTCACAATCAAATTTTCGAATCCATCTTCTGTCTCCATCAGACGTTTATCACCCTTCCACGCCACGTTGTTAAATGTCAACCGTTGATTGGCTTGACCTTTTACTGATTTGAGGTGTCAGGTCAAAAAAAAAAAGAAGAATCTCACGAGTATCACGCGGTTCAATATTATTATTATTATTATTGTAATGAGAATATGAAGACTTTTTTTCTTTTAGTAAAACTGAATATGAAAACTTGAAGGAGGAGTGCCTCACCCAATTACTATTTTGCTAAAACCAAAAAAGTCTCATCCAATAAATAAAAATTAAAAGTTTCAGTAAATATTAAAATAAAAAAAATATTTATATTAATTACAATTATATGTATATATATATAATCCGGCGCGACCCGCATTCCCTATATTAAAACTGGCTAAGCTCTCGTACGGTTAGTTTTCTTTATGGGACTGAAATGCGTCAATTATAATAACAAACGAAAAATTGAAAATAAAGAAATATTAAGGATTTCAGGTAAATTAAAATCTCACCAATCAACAATAAGAGTTTATGATAATTTGATCATAGTTTCACTTCATACAGATGATCTGACAGGGTAATTATTTCTATTGGACATGCGGCGTAATCTTATTGTTCGACTGCCCGTTTATAAGATACACTCGCAAGTCATATATCATTCATAAAGCAGTTTACCTGCTCTCCCACTACTTTATGCATGTGAATGTGGAACGCTGTTGGCACTTTGATTAGGCCACGTCAACAGTATTGATGATTGTTTGGCCTGATAAGGATTTTCAAGCGTCCTTATCCTATTAGCGTTAGCTTCTTTAGTAAGTAAACTCTTCAAAGTATAGAATAGACACCGTAGATAGGGCTGTCTATGAGCTGAGCTAGCTTGGCTCGGGCTCAGGTCGTTTGAGCCTTGAGCTCTAAAATTAGGCTCGCGAGCCGAGCCTAAAAAAAAGCTCATTATTTAAACGAGCATGAGCCGAGCTTGGGTAGGCTGGGCTCGGTTAACGCTTGGCTCGGTTTGTATATGTGATTATACATTCATATTCTTGTATCTTATATTATGTATTAATATTAAACACACATGTTAACATATTATACGACATATAATAACAATTATCAACTATAATGTTAATACATTTGTATTAATCTAAGCTTTTTTACGACGTCGATTTTTTATAAGCCAAACTCTTTGCGAGCCGAGCTGGGCAAAGCTCGGCTCGGTTAAGAGCCTAAAAGCTTTTAAAGAGCCTGAGCCGAGCCTGAGCTTTGCTAGAGATTTATGAGCCTGAGCTGAGTTGGGCAAAGCTCGGCTTGGCTCGGCTCGTTTACAGCCCTAACCATAGACCTGATAGAGGGTAACTACCTTGAGTTCTAACTACAATGAGATGGTCAATTCGTCAAGGGCTTGTCACCCTTCTTAAAGGACTAAGAATTTTGTCCCCTTCGAAGGACAAAGGTATGGGTCTATCACCCTCAATAGATTTTTACTGACTTCGAAGGAAATCCCATGGAGAGACATTTGAAGGCACGTTTACACTCATCCTCTAGATGTCACATTCGGATGCATCTGTAGACCTTGTGTGATCTATTTATGCACTTTATTTAAAGGCATTTTAAAGGAAACACATTTATATCTAATTTCACTGAGTTCAATTCAAGGACACTTGAGTTGGTTACTTGACTTAGAATCTCAGAGGATTCTATGATGACTCTTCCTTATAGGGGTAATCATGAAAATGAATTAATTGCTGAGAAACACAAATCTAAGGTCTCTATATGGTTAATTCGATAATATACTGATCACCTTGTGATGTATGTAGTTAGTCTGACTTTCATTGAAGGAATATATAGATTAGCATATCAAAAAGAGTTCCCTCGAAAGTAAATGAAGGCCTAAAGAGTATTCGTTGTGGAGTTCGAATGACTCATTTATTTGAAGACAATTGTAATAAATCCTCGAAACAGTAATGTGATAAAACCTCGAAAACTTATATATATTGTATATCTTATTTGAGAGGATATTGCCTTATCAAGAATGGTAGGGATAAAAATGGATATGTTATTTTGAATACATATACATGTTACACGTGTCATAGATCAGTAGATTCGTTTTCTCTTCGATCCCAAGGCAACCCATCACAAAGCAAGTTCAATTTTTCAAGTAACTCACCCCAATTTTCTTCTGGAAATAACTTGTGCGTGTTGATCACGCGTAGACTTTGGATATGCATTATTGCATGGAGATATTTTCAAACATCTCTCTCGACATACGTCTGATAGACACATGTCATGGTCTAGAGAGGATATTTATGATGGTTTTCTCTATAAATAGAAGAGCATGTCCTCGAATTAAAACACTTGTGAAATAGTGAGAAGATTCAATTGTATTCATGTATTACTTGCAAAGACATTAAAGACACAAACAGTGATAACTTATCAAACTCCTTAAGAGACAACAGAGGGATCCGTATCTTTCGAACACCAAAGTTCCTTGATCTATGGTGTGCATTTTTGTCGTCACACCTGACATCTCAGTCTCCTTTTTCATTGCTCCTCTCTTTGTCTTATCCACAAATCATATTTGAGAAAAAAACGCTTCAAGTAGAACAGTTAAGCGACAATTTAGGCTATCTTGAGACAGACTTTTTGAACTATACGTCTGTTGATATATTTGCATTGGTGAATTCTTATTTTATTAATCAAAAGCATTTGAATTCACATTTGTTATTGTCTAAAAAAAGCAATAATCTCATGTATTTATGTATTCAAAGAAGAAGTTTGCATGTATATATATATATTACATTATATGAAAAATATATATAGCATAAATTTAACGGAAATGTGAATCGCAAGGGAGAGAATCCCATCTATTGATCCCAAGGAAAAAATTGAATCCGCAATGAAAAAAGAAAGAAACGAATTCTGTATTAATTTTTGGTAATTTATTTTTTTAAATAAAAACTACTAAAAATAGTGAAAACTCTAAACTGATTAAAATTTTCTTAAAACAACTAATAATAACTTTCTAAAAGAAATTACGATTCAGAACTACCTTAAAATAGAAAGGTTTCACAAAAAGAAGTTTTGAGGGCCAAAATAATTTGTTCACGATCATGAATTTTGTTTGATTGCCTATGGTGTAGACTCGTTATGATGAATCCGTAGACATATTACATTAACGAATTCAAGTTACGAGCGTGGAATTAGGACCGTTTGAATTTAAGGTACATAATTTTGACTTTTTACCTCCCTTTCTTCTTGTCCTATAGCTCCATGCTACTTGATCAATCTACATCACTGTTCTCTTCTAATTCATACGCTTTCTAATCAAACTCTAAGAATACTAACAAAATTCTAATTAAAATAAATTAGAATTCATTGGAGATATTTTTTTTTTTTTTTTTTTTTCATTTTTAAAGCTTGTTTTGATAAATAAAGTGTTAAGTTGAGATCTATTAAATATGTATACAAAAATATTTTGTCTAAGGAGACTACAAGGCTAACATTAGTAGCAGATAAAAATGAATGCTTATATCTTCAATAAAGGGTATAAATATCTTTTTATTTACCTAACCTTAATTTAAGGGCAATACAATCTATAAATTAGAAACTCTGAATGATATCATCAATTTTCATTAGAAAATTTGAAATCCAACAAACAGAGCCTAAAGGAAAAAAGAAAAGATTGTGAGATTTTGGTGATGTTGTATTATAGTAATTTAATTTACATGCATAATCGGCATAAGGCATACAAGAACTTTAGTTTTTTTTTTTTTTTTAATCTTGGCGCTAATGGTATACACCCTCGAAGGAGAGACCCTCCCCACCGGAACCCTTTTTTTGAGGGGATGACCTGCCAATGTCTCCAAGAATGGGGACTAAGCCATATATGTTCAATTGAAACATCAACAACATTTTTAGTTCAATATATGTTCAATGGGGACTGATCCACCTTGAAGATCTCTGGGATTGGTGAAATGTTTAGTTCAATATCTATTTTAATTCAACCGATTTGACTCTATAACTCAGACGAATCAGCTAAGACTCATACAATTGATAGCATAGAACATGTATACAGAGATTAATTAATCTGAATCAATGTTTTGAAACCTAAATAGAAAATTCAACTCACTTACCTTACCCTTTCCAATTAAAGCAATATAATTTTGATATAAAACGTACTTAGTAAACATATAGTTACATTCTTACCATTCGAATTGATCCATCGGCATTGAATTTTAATTTTTTTAATCAGGTGAAATGTCACTATATAAATACTAAGTATCGTTGTTTTTATTATTATTAGTAAGATAAATTACATTCACACTCCTTTGAGTTTGGCATAACGACAACAAGTGCCCCCTCAAACTTTAGCTGGATTATTCGTAACTACATATTTACAATACAGACGCGGTGATCGGTTGGATCTTTGATTAATTAACATTTTTTTTTTTTTTGATTGACCTCCTACTTTTTTTTAATCTATATTAGACCAAATTCAGATTGTTGTTTAAGTTAGCGAAGTTATTTCATTGTATGAAAACTTTCACATAAAATCAATTAAATGAGAAATTAATGCCCAGGCATTTTCATCAATTAAGATAATTTTCAAGTAAATAAAGCCCTACAATATATAAGATTCAATAAGAGAATAATGTATAATGCTTCACATAAAATCAATAAAACATTAAATTAATGCCCAAACAATTTCATCAATTAAGATAATTTTCAAGTAAATATAACCCTACAATATATAAGAATCAATAAGAGAATAATCTATAATTTTTGTGATATTTAAGAGGGTACTTTTGTTATTTCAATGTACAAATCCTGATGGAACAACATTCATTTAGTGGCAGGAATATAGTTAATACATGAAGGTGTACATTTATTTATTTACAAAAAAGACAACCAACAAATAAGTTTGCACGAAGCCCAAAAATAAAAAGTAAATAAACCTTTTTGTTGCATAAATAAAGAGCATCAAAACATAGTATAAGTAATGTGTGAAAGAAGTGGAACATACCACCCTATGTGGGGAAATTTCTCCCAATATCAAAAACTTTGAACTATAATAAATAAAGTGAAAGAAGGAGAAAGGAAGGGAACGAATTAAAATAAATTGCAAGAAAAAAACACAGGGCCAAGGGAAGGATTCCCCTTCTCCAAATTCGTGGGACCACATCGCATGCCCACTCACCATTTAATTTTATACATAAAAGGAAAGAATTAGTGGGCCCACATGCGCATGTAGGGTCATACCAGGTTGTCATACTTGTTATGGGTTCCTGACTCATCCATAACCTTTTTCTAGATGGGTTCCTGTTTATTCGGTCACTCATTAAGGAAGCTGACTGTTGATTCGTTTGACAGATTGAAAACTTGAAGGATCTGGATCCTCTGATCAAGTTGCTATAATAAGCTATTGGTTGATTTGATTTCAGTGAAAACTTGACAATTCAATCAATGAAAGCTTAGCAATTCAGTCAAGATGCTCATTTATTCACTTTTTGATTTTAAAAAAAAAAGTCATTTTTATTATGTTATTTATATATATATATATTAAAAAAGGCTTGAGCTTAAACTTGATGGATAGCAATCACATGAAATTATTATTTTTTCGACGAAAAAAAAAAAAAATCACATGAAATTATATGTGGACAAATAGAGTTTATCAGGTCCGAGTTTTCGGACTTACCTGGTATATGGTCTTTGTGGGTGGGATTTTGTATGTGGGTTCACTCTATGTCCATTAAGTGGGGTCGGAGCTGTCACTAAAAATAATGAAAAATCTAGCACTGGTTTATTTTTTAAAAAAAAAAAAAAAAAAAAAATCCCTTGTTTGCAACAAATACAATAAAAAAAATTATTTTGTTTTTTTTCTGTCTGCTTGATGTAAATATATAAGTGCAAGAAATTTGGAATCATGAAATGAAGATGCCACTTGTCAAAGCAGTAAACCCCGATAAATATATAGGTGCAAGAAATTTGGTGCAAACAATTTGGAAACATAAAATAAAGGTGCCGCTTGTCACAGCAGTAAAGCCCGGTGTTGTCAGACTCGGAATTTGGAATTGGCTCCTCTCGTCTTTATCAATAACTTCTGAAATTGGAAAAGGAAAAAAAATGTGGTAATAGTAGTAGATCTTTATGGATTAGGTCCAGAGTAGTAATTAAGGGTGTAATTCGGTTGGTTTGGTTTGATTTGATTTAGTGGTTAAACCAAAAGAGAGTGAACTAAACCGAAAATTGAACAGATCCAAAACGAAAACTGAATTATAAAATCGAAAACCAAACCAAACCAAAATAGATTCAATTTTTTGGTTTGGTTTGATAAAATTAATGCTATTGTATGTACCAAATACATGCATACACATAAAAAAACGTACACACACACACACATATATATATATATATATATATATATATTAGTCTAGTTCGGTTCGGTTTACATATAAGTTAAATTCGATTCAGTTTTACGGTTTAATCGATGGTTTTTTTCATTTTTCAAACTAAAATTAAACTGAAATGAAAAAAAAAAAAAAAATTATGAAATAAGGTCTCAAATCCTTACAGCATTTTCCTAAGAAATCCGTGATCATTCTAGAAAAACTACAGTTTCTGTGCAAGATGGACCAATCAAAGCCTGGAGGAATTCTCCAAAGAAGACAATCCACCCTCATTTTAAATTGAGGCTTGTTACTTTACTTTTTCATAGGAAAACACAGTACGTGGCCAACACTTTTCTCATTCGTCGGAGGAAAAAATAAAGGTTGTAAACCACTTAAACAGCCCAGGAACGAAGAAAGCTCCATCGTTCACTTTAACTTTTTCTTTTTATTGACTATTTTAACATGAACCAAAGATATTTTCTCTAGAACTCAGGAAAAAAAAAAAAAACTAAAGCAAGGCAATGATTCTCTCTCTCTCTCTCTCTCTCTCTCTCACTTCCAGGATTCCCTCCGTCCCAAACTTTTGATTTTTACAGCACAACAGACTTTAATAACGACCTAATCATTCCCGCCATTTTTCCCTGTACGGAACGGCAGAGAGAAAGAGATCCCAGCTTCAACACGTGCACCCCACGTGACCCATCTCTCTCTTTCTCTCTCTCTCTCTCTGAGCTTCTGCTTGAGTTCTTTCTTGTCCTCTTCAGTAAGATCCAGCTATCCAATTTTCAAAAGCTAAATATAATCCCATTTCGAATTCTACCCAGTTCTCAGAACTTTTCTTCTTCCATTTCCCAAATTCCAACTTTATTTTTGTTTCCCCTTCTTCATGTTTCCTGATCAAATTTGCTGCAGTCCCATTGATCAGGACAGTACCATTGAAGCGTCGGAGCTTGATCATCAGAGAAGAAATCACAAGTCTCCTCTGGGCTAAAGAAATTATGCTCTTCCATCTTCCCAAAAGGGTGTTGTTGATACGCTTTCTGGGCGTTCGTCGAAACCGCTCTCGCTTCCGAGGAGAACTGGAAGTAATTAATGGACGACGATGGTGACGACGAAGACGACAAGCTGAACCTCAGAGACGACGAAGTCGGAGACATGAACGATTGATGTTTTTGAAGAGCCCCAGATGAAGAAATCGCCGGATTTGGACTGTTATCTTCGTTTAAGATCGCGCTCGAGTCACTGTCCGACGACCCATCTTTGAAATCGCCGAACACTAAAACCCCAACTGGGTCTGTCGTCTCCAATCCTCCAACTGTAATCTCATGGATTTTTCCATGTTCAATGACTTTGTTTTCGGATTCTGATACCAACCTCTCTTCTTTAACTGAGAGATTGCTACCAGTTTTCTCTTCTTGGAGCTTCGATTTCATATCTCTAAGCTGCAACACAAACACAAATTAGTTGGGATAAACCGATTTGATTCTGTTGCGGACCACTTATTCTAAAAGCTTAAGCTGTTAGAGAACGACACAACAACGCATATCAAATAGTTCAACAGATTAGAATGACTAAACATCAATTTACCTCTGCAAGAAGAGATTCTTTGTCGTGTTGAAGAACTTCGAAATTGAGCTTAAGAGTTTCGTAATTGTCTTTAAGAAGGCCGTAATCTTTCTCTAATTGTTTGGTCTTCCACCGGGCTCGGCGGTTCTGAAACCAAACAGCAACTTGTCTTGGTTGCAAACCTAGTTCTTGGGCTAGTTTCACCTTTCTCTCGGGTTCGAGCTTGTTTTCGACCTCGAAATTCTTTTCCAAAGCCTTCACCTGATCGACGCTTAATCGCCTTTTCTTCTCGGCGATATGGCCTGATTCCTCGATGCAGTCTTCTTCATCTAGTCCTTCCAACATAGATTGAAATCCTCTGTTGTAAACATGGCTGCTCCCTTGATTTTTCTCCTCTAAATTCACAGAAAGAAAGAAAGATAAGAAAGAGTTAGTTTTTGCTTCAGATCTAACTAAACCCAGAACCCCAAATGGAAAAAAAAGAGTAAAAAAGCAATAGAGGAAGTTCCCAAACCAGAAAACTATTGGAAACTAACAGATTCAAGCAAAACGGCAAATGGGTTTATCTGAAAATTTCTAAAACTACTGGAAACTAACAGATTCAAGCAAAACAGCAAATGGGTATATCTGAAAATTTCTAAAACTATTGGAAACTGACGGATTCAAGCAAAACAGCAAATGGATATATCTGAAATTTTCTGACTCTTTTCATTATTATAATTATTATTATTTTTACCTGAAGAATGGCAGGCTGAAATCAAGGCACCCAATGAGTCTGTGCTACCAGGCCTCTTCATGACTGGAAGAAGAAAAAAAAATTAAAAATTCCTATACAGATCTTATCAAGATCCAATCTTTTTATCCTTCGTGTTTTTGTTTTCAGTGCCTTAGTTTTTTTCTTTTTTTCTTTGGTTATACCAAAACTCAAGAGGTAGTGAAAGCAGATAATTTACATATAAAAAGCAATGGCCAAAGGTGTATGGAAACTGAAACTGAACAACTGTAGTCTCTCTTGGTTTCCCGTCTCTCTCTTTTCTCTCCAATTCTCCCTCTAAGCCCATCAAAAGCATCAAGAAGAAGAAGCAAAGCAACCCAACACCAACCCAGAAAGAACAAACACAAAAAGAAGAAGAAATACTCAAAAACCCTCTTCAGTCTACTTCATTTCAGGCCAAAATTCTCTTGAGAATTAATCTTAAAAAGGAAATATATAGAGAGAAAACTAGGAATAAGAGGACTGAAATGGAAGGAGCAGTGAACCAGTTCACAACCCGCTGGCCACTCTTCTATTTGTCTATAAATAAACCAACTGGGGTCAGAATGTGGGGTTAGAAACTGACTAGGGTTATGAAACACTGTAAACCACAAATGAAATTGAACCCAAATTCGATTCAAATGCAATTAAGGCTAACCGGAAATGGCCGGTGGACTTCCTATTGTAGACAGTTTAACGAGACCATATATTTTTGGGGATCTGAGACACAGAAATAATTAAATAAAAGTTGGTCCTTCAGGAAAGTGTTTTTCTTTTTCCTCCTCCTATCTAAGAAAAAAAGTAGTGTACGATTTTAGCTCGGCTTGGCTCAGCTTGACTCGGCTGTCGGAGATTCGGTTGGCGTCAGCGTATCCCCTCCGGTCATAACCCCGTGGTCGGTGCAAGTAATCGGTGATCAAGTCGTGATTAATATGAATTTTTTGACAGAAAATATTTTATTTTCCAAACATTTTTTAATATATATTCTTAACCCATACTTCATTATAATTTTTTCTCTCTCTATGTATATGAACCTCCTTGGATGATCTAGCTCTTGAAAAATTAATACTAATAATAATAATTGTAAATAATAAAAAAAATTAGTTATTGGACGGTAACGATCCAAAGTTAAAGTGAACGGATTGATCAAAACCAAAGTGAAATATAGTGAACTAAACCAAAAACCGAACTGATCCAAAGTAAAAGCCGAAGTATAAAACCGAAATTCAAAACTGAACTATGGTGACCAAAACTGAAAACCAAACCAAACTGAAATAGATTCAATTTTTTGGTTCAGTTTAAACGAATTAATACTATATTATGTATTGAATACACATACACATAAAACAGTTACCAAAGCTGAAAATCGAACAAAAATAAAATACATTCGGCTTGATAAAATTAATGTTATTTTATTTACTAAATACACATACACATAAAACACACACGTACACATACATATACATATATAAACATATGTATATTAGTCTAGTTCAATTCGGTTAGTTAGGTTCAGTTCGATTTAATCAAAATCTAAACCGAAAACTGATCTTACCGCTTTAAACCGAATCAAGTGACAGCCTCTAGTTGCATATATCATAGTTTCCTAATCGAAAGAAGCATATGATCTTACCGCTTACCTAAAAGTCAGAAAAAACGCTGGTTAGAATGATAAGCCGCCAACAATGGACCATCAATCAGTGAGACTGGTTGAGATTTGAGTAAAAGTAGTTTTATGAATTTAATATTTGTTGTTGTTCAGGTAATGTTTGTGGAGGAAGTATACACAAATAGTGATTAGTAATTGATTGAAATGAGGTTAATGTCGGATTTTATTCTAGAATCAACATTATTTGAGATGTCTACTTTAGTTTTTTAGGAGCTAGATTTGACTAACAAAATAGGAAAAAGGTTGTGTCTTTGTGCATAAAGGGCTTTAGTCACTTAAGGAAAACCATGAACATGGCCTGTTGTATCTAGGATGGTTCCTCTCTCTCTCTCTCTCTCTCTCTCTCTCTCTCTCTCTCCCCTTCTTGTGGGTGAAGTTAGAAACCAATTACAGTTTTACCATAAAGATTTTGGTATGGCCTAAGAACTATAGGTGTTTGAACTTGTGGATCGAATCAGGATCGCTTTCGGATGATCTTGAATTGAATCGACAATCTCTATCAGGATCAGCCAAATCAAATAATGAGTCAGAAGAATATAAAAAATGATAAATTACTTGTCTTAGTTGATTTGTTTTGATACGGTCGAATTGGATCTGATGATTTCTAGTTGGATCGGACGAACAAGTTTGATCAGGATCGTTTTTATTTCGATTATGAGTTAGATTGGTAGTCCGTATCAGGATCAGACGATCCGAACAAATTTGACTAAAATTGATCGACATATGTATATCATGTCTCGAATCGAGCCGATCATGAATTGTATCGGATAATCTAACTCAAAATCGACCGATCCTTTACACCATGCTAAAAACCCTTCTCTACGTGTTTCCATTTTTGTATATAGGCTAGACCTAAATTTTTTTTCAGAAGGTAGTCTAACATAAAAAGATGCAATATATTGCTTAGACCTGAAAGCACGCAGATCATTTTATTAGTGGAGCTACAGAGAGCAATGCAGACAGATATGCTTGATGATTTTATTCATATGGCTCGGAGTAGTCCACGACAAGCGTACACATACAAAGAGAGAGAGAGAGAGAGAGAGAGAGAATTCTTTGTTTTATATGGAAACTTTCTGTAAAATAAATCCTCCATCCAGTTAGCCAAAATGGTGTTTAGATGTTATGTTTGAAAACAAGAATGACACAGAAAGACAGTACATTTCCAAAACATCAAGTTTTGCTTGAATCACATGTGAACTGATCTGTGGAATCCACCAGCTTAGTACGTCCGGTTGTTCTCAGTTTCAGTCACACCGATCTCTCTCTCTCTCTCTCCAGAGAGTAAATCCTTTTACCCTACTTTTTGATAAGCAGACACAAGTGGGTTTTAGCTGTAGTATGGGTTAGTCATGAAACAAGACCCCACCATCACCACAAATTAAAGATAAATCTGGTCATGTATCATGTAAGGTGGGACCCACATATTTCTTCCAATAACAATCACACGTGCGAGTTGTGATTTTCAAGGTTCAATAAGAGTCTTGGATTTGTGGAAGAGTGCAAGCAAAGTAGTAGTAGTTGTAAGCCAGTTGCATTTCATTGAACAGATCATCACCCCAAGTCTCCCTAAAAGATAAGATACAGTGGGAAGTAGTGTTACTAACCTGTCCATGTCCTTGAAAAACAAGGACATGAGTTCCTATCCTTAACTCACTTTCTTACACCTCGTTAAGAAAAGATGGTCCCACACCCCTTAAAAACAATCTCTTACACCTCAATCAATCTCTGTGGACCCACCATCACAGTGGAATAGATTACTACTAGTATGTGTAGGCCCCTTGTGCATATTTGTTTTGGATGTGAACTGACCTGATCTACTAGACTACTACTTGTTCTTACACCTCCTTTTCCATGGTGATAAGATCAGTATGGGACACATTTATTTGTGTCGCTGACTCCAATGACGTTTTCTCAGAAGCAATAATATTATTATATTTTGTCCATCTTCTTTCTTTCTGTGGCTAATGATGCACACAGCTTCAGATTCAAGTTTGCTTCTTGATTTGGGTGATGATTCTTCTTTGATGCCAATATACAAATGATTGATTTCTTCCCAGATCATGCTTGTAGTGTTCACTGCAAATCTTTCTCTCTCAATCTATCTATATATGTTTTAGAAACTGATATATAAAGGTCCTAGGGTCCGATTGGTTCGCCAAATTGAAGGTAGAATTAGGGCTGGAATTGGAATTGGAACCTCAAAATCTAATTTTTCTGTTCGGGAGTATATTAAGGAATTGGAATTCAAATTCTACATGAATTTTACGGAATTCATTTGTAGGTTATTTTGAAGCTGCTGAATTCATAGGAAGAGATTGTTAATTGCAATTCTCTATCTCGTGGAATTCAAATGGATGTTAGGTTGGTCAGATTTATATTTATCTTTAGCGCAAAATTAAACTTAATAAAAATTAAAAATTAAAAATTAAAAAAAAATTCAAATTCCAAATTTCAATTATTTGTTGACATCCAATCATGAAAATTCAACTATACACAATTCTAATTCTCAATGAATTATAATTGGAATTACAATTCTTAACATCAATTCCGATTCTTTGAAACAATCGAACGCTTAGCTATTTGACAACCAAATTTAGTATGTGTATTGAATTGAGGGTAATGCATCCTAAAATATCTCAACAATGATGTTCCTTGGAACTTTTCTTTTTAGTTCTTCTAAGATTTAGTTCTAACCTCATGAAAAGAAACTCAGTTTTTTTTTTTAACTTTTGGGTAAACTAACCTTGTTTAACATGGTTTAAAGGACCGGACCGCTCCGGTCTGGATCACCCAGTAAGGATTGGACCAGACCTCAACAATCCGATCCCGAACTGCAGTACAAACTTTTGTATTATGGGGTTTAGATAAGACCAGTACAAGTACAACCAGTCTGATAATTTATTTATTTTTTTATTCAATTGGACGATCTAGACTAGTTTCGATCCGGACGGTCCAATCTTTTTTTTTTAGTTTAAAAATTTAATAACCGGTCCATCGTTTTGTACCGGATCCAAACCGAACGGTACCCGTGCCAATCCTTTAAACCTTGTTGTTTAAGAATAGACTTCCAAACAATAACTTATCAGTAGGCAACAACAATTTTTTTATCACCAACTTTGTCTGTTATTGAAACCAGGTAGCCTTTTATTTTATTTTTTATGAGTAGATGCATTTATTGTTTATTTTTTATGAGAGACGTATTTAAGCAAGTCGTAAATCAAGAGCTCAAGATACACGCAGACCGTAACTACAATGGGACCTCACTCCACACATTGTGGCTCTCATCTCCATTCCAGTACAGAGCCATGTGCTTGGATTTTCTTCAACCTCTCAGTAGTACAAACAAAAGTAATAAAAATATCTCTGAATCCTTGTACAGGCAAATTAAGTGGGTACCTTACATAGATATGTAGGGAAGGAAGGTTTGAAGTTATTAGAAGGACATGCATGGAGGTTCCTTTTCTGGGGTTCTCAACTCTTTCTTTCTTTCTCATCTTTTCTTTTCTTTTTCTTCTTTGTTTTGTTGTACATTTGGGAGTTGTCGATTCTAATTGATCTACTAATCCAGTTATAAACTAATAGAAAAGGGAAAGGTTGGGCAAGCTTTCACAAGTGCACATCTATTAATCCTTATAAGGCTAATACCTTAGACGTCAAAGACTGGATTAAACCTGAAGTTGGACAAATCAATTGCAAAAGGATCACACAAACTTTAAAACTTTAAAGACTTGTCTAATTTTGGAAAACCCTGCCAATATTGTTATGTATTGGTATAAAGGAGGAGGGTTGATGTTGCTAAATCTCTTAAGAAGTACATTCTAAGCGAGATTGGCAAAACAGGATTATTTGGGTATATATATATATATATATATATATATATTTTGTGATGTGGAACCCGACCACATTTAGTGGAGATAGGATAAACCCCGGATACGTGACCCCACCTACAAGGACCATATATCATGTAAGGCTTTAAGCCCGGGAATTCAAACCTGGGACCTCCAGTTCCTGAGGTGAAGAGCTTGCCAGTTGAAGGCTTTGGGAAAATGGAAAACAAACACAAATTGCAAATAACCTCCATGAGTTCCATGCTTTTGAGAGTAGGAAAGCGATTTTTTTTTTTGTAAAGAGAAAACAAAGAAACAAGAACTCTTAGGGGGGCTATTTAAGCCTATAGCATACCACTAAGATGCAAAACAAACAAAAGTTGTAATGAGAGAAGCTTTTGGTTAGGTGGGTTCATGTGGAGTGGTGTAGACCCTGTTCCTTTTGCTTTGCTATTTTGTGAGTGCTGTCCAGAATCAAGTTACAAAAAGTAGAATCTTTCTTAGACTTTTGTTTCTCTTCTCTTCTCTTCCCAATCATAGAAAATAAGTAGAATAGGTTTGTGAGTTTCAAAAGCTAGAATAGGTTTTGATACTTGGGATGGATTTGTGATTACATGCAACTTATATTCTAGGATGGAATACTGCTTACTGGCTCACAACAGATTTGGATTGAAATTTGCCAAACTTGAAAAGAAACTTCCCAACTTCTTAAAATATCTGAAGATGCTCTAGATTTAACTTCCTGTACAGGACAAGAATATTCATGAACAGGTATTATTATGCTTTTAGCCAACAATATTAATCTCAAGTTTCACTTCACATTCAAATTAGCCATCTTATGAATAGGTCCTAATTGCCATAGAATGAATCAAAATAAACATAAACATCCTCTCTAATCACAGTAAATTCCTTCTAATTTTGGGATCTTGTACATTAGAAGCATACATTCCTAGTAGCAGAACAGAAAGACAACCATTTACCAAATCAGGGGAATCTAAAGTCGGTTTTTGTTGTAGGATCCTTTTTCTATATGTGCCCTCAACAGAAATTGTGTAACTGCATTATTATCATTTTTTTTCTTTTTGCTGTGCATACCTAAATGGTTTGAAAATCCATGCCAAGGGTTCAGTTTGGCTGAAAACAGAATTTCGGATCCAACCTATTGTATATACATGTCAGAATGTTTCAAAGGCCTCATCAAAATAACAATATCTATGGAGCTCTTCAAATACTCTCAGGTGGATGTTTACAATGCCTAAAATCAGAATGCTTACGTAGTATAAACATGTAACCCATTAAAAGCATGCTCTCCATAGCCTACCTCTCTGGACCTATGTCACCAAAACGTGGAGTAGGTGCGGGAGCGAGAGCGCCAAACTTGAAAATAACCTGTGGTCCAAAGCGTCTATTTATATATATATCCTGTACAATGACATTTCAATTTCCATTCTTATGTTCAACCACATATACAAGAGAAAGAGCATAATACAAAAAATATCTCAATTTCATCATATAAAATTGGATGATATAGTTCAAAATGGATATCTATCAACCCAATTCACACACATCCAAAAAACAAAATCCCATGACTTACTGTTAACTAACTGACTAGTATAGAGAACTCCAAAAATAATAGAAATTCTGAATTTCTATAAATTGAAGAAAATTTCTGGGCTCACACAGCAGTTCTATAAAAGTCGTGATTTGTTCATCGTTCAAATTTAGCTTCAGTCCATGATGGACTAAAAACAAAACATTAAGAATATCTACCAATCAAAATAGTCAAAACATTATGTAATTTCATCAGATATCCCTTGCTTTCATGCCTCTCTTGATTCTATTGCTCCCACTTCCCCATTCTTTCTACAAATCAGATTTACACCACGAAAACGACAACTGCATTGTTGGAGTAGTCGTTGTGCATGCTAATTTCTAATCATGTTTATGGTGTGTACGTTAGTTATTAGACACATTGTATTATCAGAGTGTGGTTCAGGTGCGGGTGGGTGCGGAAGCACCTTATTCGCCCACCTCATCCCAATCACATGTATGCAATTACCATTTTAGATTTTTTTTTATTTTTATAATTATGATTGGGGTGAGGTGAGATGAGTGAATAGGGTGCTGCCTGCACCCACCCGCACCAAATGTCCACTTGCACCTGATCCGCTGCCGTATTATCATCATAATCACCATCCAAGCCTTATCTTAACAACTCAAGGTTATCTTCACAGAGGAATATGTGTATATATATATGTACACACACACACACACACACACACACACACACACATATATATATATATATTGAATATCGGTTAGGGTCGGCCAACTTGAGCTGGGTCAACCCGGTTCCTTTGAGTGGGACGTCCATATTAGGCAGCCATATGAGTTGGCCTGATGTGCCCCCGCCCCACCTCCTAGGGGATAAGAAGTTTGTGATTATATGGGACTTGAGTAGAGGTTTCTACATATAGAAACCTCCTCCTTAGAGAATAAGTGAATCATACGTGAGATCCAAAAACGCAGACCTCT
Source organism: Pachysandra terminalis (assembly GCA_031762675.1). NCBI lineage: Eukaryota > Viridiplantae > Streptophyta > Magnoliopsida > Buxales > Buxaceae > Pachysandra > Pachysandra terminalis. Next base: position 12,839,312 of record JAUPMG010000014.1, on the reverse strand, counting down.
CTCTCTCTCTCTCTCTCTATGAAACCTCCTCCCTAGAGAATAAGTGAATCATACGTGAGATCCAAAAACGCAGACCTCTCTCTCTCTCTCTCTATGAAACCTCCTCCCTAGAGAATAAGTGAATCATACGTGAGATCCAAAAACGCAGACCT
>JAUPMG010000014.1:12801299-12819545 GCA_031762675.1 Pachysandra terminalis | reverse complement strand
GTTAAATTCGAGATAATTCTCCCTGACTGGGCTTTCTTCGAAGTATACTTTCAAATAATATTCAAAATTCTAATTTATACATTCTTTGAATGTAATTACATATTTGACCTTGCCACGTATCAAAATATGATTAGATTAAATCAATTTCCAAATTGACTCATCATCAGTACTGCACTAATAATTTTTAGTGCAGTACTGCACTAAAATATATTGTATAATGGATTCCTCACATTTAGGTTATGTTTTAGTCTCCTCAATTTTTCTATTAAGATGTCTGTGTCATCTATTTCCAAAACACTAAGAATGGATCTCGAATTCTTAAAGAGAGAGAGAGAGAGAGAGAGAGAGAGAGAATAGATATCAAACAAATGTAAAATAAATTTAAAAAAAAAAGAAATAACACTGTATAACCCAAAACCTGAAATTTAGAAACCATTACAAAAGCCAAAAGCAAGAAGAGAAGACCTGTATATTTGAAGTTTTATGGGTTTTCATCCATTGGTAGTTGCAAAATTTTGGATCAACTTAAATGTTCTAAATAATAATCGATGTGAGAAAAGATAGAAATATTATAAAAAATCTATGTGATTATTAATTGCAAGTTTATGCACTCACCTTTGTTCAACTGTGTTTAATGTTTGAGCAGAGTATCCACTACACGTGTGTGTGAGAGAGTCATTACTAGGTTGTGTAGAGAACTTGCGTTTATTCAACTGTGTTCTACAATTCAAAGGGAGTAAGAACAGTCGAAATGAAGAAGAAAGGTGGATGAACAGTTACAAAACCGAATAATTGTGGGAGAATCGAAAAAGTGGGGGGAAGAGGAAAGATTTGACTACTCGGACAACAATGGGGGTTGTGTGCGAGAGAGAGAGAGGATTGGGAGTTATGGGAGAGAAAAATCTATACAATTCTTCAAAGTATAATTACTAATGTAGTCTCAAATTAATTTAAAAAATAAAAGAACTTGATGGATGTTTTTGTCAAAAGAATGCAAAAAAATAAGCACGCTTTCCGATGCGCCCTTTCCCTTAATAGTATAGATTTGTAGTCTCAAATTAATTTAAAAAATAAAAGAACTTGATGGATGTTTTTGTATAGATTTGTAGTCTCAAATTAATTTAAAAAATAAAAGAACTTGATGGATGTTTTTGTCAAAAGAATGGAAAAAAATAGGCACGCTTTCCGATGCCCTCTTTCCCTTAATAGTATAGATTTCCACAATTATTTGGGCCTTTCTGTGTAATTACCTTAAACTTTTGAGGGGCAGAGGATACCAAAATCTTTGTTAAGGAAATGATGCGAAACAAAAACGAATACCACGTAGGAGAGAGATTAATCTAACGGCCATTTTTTGTTCCATGTGATGTGAAGGATAGACAGAATCTCAGCCGGATATCTCCGGTTTCTATTGCTTAGTGGGGGATATTGGCCAAGCCAACAACCTTAAGCCGATGACGCTTTTGGTTTCTGGTTGTTTCGAGTATATGAGCCCAGTTGGCTTCTCTTGATGAGAAGAGAGACTTTTGGAGCTCCAGGAATGGCTTCAATCAACATTTCTTGCTCCTCAGTAGCTCTGTCATGTTCGCGGTAATTCTCTCTCTCACACACACAGGATTTTCTGTGAATTTTTGCCGGTTAAATTCTTCATTCGAATTTTCCATTTTGAGTTTTTTTAGAATTTGCCTTTTTCTTTTCCTTTGATTTTACTGGGTTAATGCCAGAGATTCTGATATAAGACTTAATGTTTCCGTAATTGGAAATTTGTGCATCACAGAGAAGCCCCTGAAACCATTGTTCTAATAATTCCCGGTGTACTATGTAAATCTCTTTTGATAAGCTGTGATTGTCATGCGTTTTACCCTTTATTGATTTCTGGTTTCTTCTGATTGAATATTTTCTGCCCAATTTTTCACTTTTTTTTTAATCAACGTTTCAAAGTAATTTGTGATTTAAAATGCTTAGCAGGAACTTTGATGTTTCTTTTGCGATTAAAGATCTTTTATGGGAATTTACAGATTATTTTGGCTTGCTTTAAAGCCCCCAATTTCGTTTCTTGGTTTGTTTTTCTTATTTTGATTCGTAAATTGAAATTGACATATCTTTGATGAAGCTATTTGCCTTTTGAGAATCTAGTATGAAAAAAATAAAAATAAAAACATGAAAGACTGTTTTACCTTTTTTTTTTTTTTTTTGATGTACAAGGGAAGTGACTTAACTGTAATTTTAGCAGTGGTCCATCGGCTGATGCTTAAAATTTGAGTCTAGCATGCAATTATCATGCACTTTAAGCTTGTTAATTCATCAATGCTCAAGTATCTTTTAAGTTTCATCTACTTCTTCCAAGTAAATGCAAAGCTGATTAACCTTCTATATTATGCAGACGGCAGAAGTGCTTAAACCGGTCCAACAGACTGTACCTAGTCAATCCATATGGAGCAAATGGTTATGCATTGGATTTCACCTTGTTCAGTTTGCATGGAAAATCACACTTCAATCTCAAGATTGATTCCAGAGCTAGAGCTAAAGTGATATCCAGAGAAGGCGATGTCTATCCCAACAGCAATTTGGTTACGGGAGAAAGTACTAATATCGATGTGAGGGGAGACCAATCAACTGGCCTTGAGACACAACCTGATACAATAGCATTTGGAACACTTGCAGCAGAAATGACTCCTGCAACTAATGGTGTCTTTGTTGATAATGATGAATGTGATTTGGATAGGCCTACAAAAGGATTCTCATCTATTCCAGAAGCCATGAAATACATCTGCAAAGGCAAAGTTGGTTTCTCCTTCGCTTATATTAGAGTTTTATTATTATTATTATTATTATTATTATTATTATTATTATTATTATTATTATTATTACTATTATTATTAGTATTATTATTATTTAATTTTATAATTCAGTGCCATTATGGGTTGATCTTGCAGATAGTAATTGTTGTAGATGATGAAGATAGAGAAAATGAGGGAGATCTGATTATGGCAGCATCACTGGTGACACCTGAAGCTATGGCTTTTATTGTAAAGCATGGAACTGGAATTGTGTGTGTGAGCATGAAGGGAGAAGACCTGGAGAGGTTGCAACTTCCTCTGATGGTAGCACCGAAAGAAAATGATGAAAAACTTCGGACAGCATTCACTGTGTCAGTTGTAAGTTGTTTATACCCTTTTTGGAAAATATGAGGTTGAATGTTTAATGTTTATGAAGAAGGTACCACTTTGACAAGAAACGCGGAGGTTTATTGCCATGTTCAACATTAGTTAAACCGCTCAATAGAAAAATATAAAAGAAAAAAAGATAGAAAGAAATTTAGTTTATATAAGTGTTGCTTCAATGATATCATTTGCTATAGCAGCTATACAACCACCACGATCAATGATGAGACCATTTTGGCCTTTTATTCTATGTGCAGAAAAAGACTGGTTATAAAATTCAAATTACACATTGTTGGCCAAAGTTTAATTTACTGCAAACTAGGGTGTCAACGGGTATCCAATTACCCAACTTGCTCGAAACCAATAATTGGTTTTGGTTCTGACATCATGGAACTAGACAGCTTTTGGTTAGGTTCTAGGTAGCTATTGCAAGGACTTGTGAAGAATTGGCCCCATGTCAGGAAAATGGGCACTAACTACAAAGTGTATCATTTTAATATGAGTCAATTAGAAAGGATTTAAATGCACATAATCTGACATGGGGCATCGTTTTTGATAGATTGGGATAGCAGAACAGGATTCTTGTCACTGACCCCAACTAGTTGTTTTATTAAATAGATAAGTATTTAATACTTATCTATTTAATGCAAAATGTATCAATTTAATACTTATTGATGTTTGTTTCATGTCATTTTTGTCCCCTATGGGAGAGGAATAGAAAAATATTTGAGGATGTACAACACATGACCCACTCTCTCATAGAGTTGGCGATGTTGTTGGTGGCACATTACATTTGCACTCTATTAGACTTTAGAGGGCTATCAGTGTCTAAGGTCATCAAGTAGTGGACGATGGTAAGTTTCTCATCACCCCTAACTGAGAGACATTTGGCAGCTTTGAAGCCCACAAGGTGGGGTCTCTTAAGCTTATATTTTGATGGTTTCTCTATTGGGAATCCAGGTCCTAGGCATTAAAAGGGTATTCAGAGATCACTTGGGCGACTTTGTTCATGCCTTTTTTGGTCTTATTGGGAAGGGGAATGTGCTATGGGCAGAGATATGTGCCTTGTTTGCTGGTTAAGGGAAGTAGGATCTCAAGGTTTCTCAGATCTAGAATGACTGGGGACTCATTTACAGTAATTTCTTTTTTTATTATAGTGTTTCTCTTGGAGGTTTATAGACTTTATTAGATTAGCTCGATATTTTACAATGAGTTGAATATCTTATCCTCTCATGTAATCATGTGCCAAGATCAGCTAATGACCTGGCAGATAGGCTTGCTAATAGGGATGTCGCAAGGAATTCTTCTCGAGCAGGCTGTCAAGAGAGTTATTGAAGGAAGTGGATGATCTATAGCTTCTTTTATGTACTGGAATTATTGAGCTCTTTTTCGAAATATATAAATGGTCATACTTGATAAGTATATGTTATCTGGTGTTGTTTTGTTTTTGTTATTTTCTTTTTCTTTTTTTTGGAGGGGGGTTGACAGACTTTTTTTATTCCTTCTTCGGATTGTTGGGAGTTGGCATGACGATACTTGATGTACATTCCTTCTTTTCTTAATTAGTATGTATTTATACACTGCTATTATTCATGAAAAACAAATATTTATCTATTTGAAAGATTATGAAGTAATAATCTAATTACATTAGCTATTTTTTATAATTTAATTGTTAATACTAGTTAATAAAGTGGTTAGTAAATAGTAAATATGGATTAGAAATTTTTAGTACAATCAATGACTACTTCAATATACAAAAAAATTGTACTGTTGTTTCATGTTTGTATTTCGTATGTAGAAACATTTGTTGGGGTTCCATTCATTCATCTGATGTTTGCTAGTGTAAGAAATTTCTAATTCTTTGCAATTTTGTACATAAAAAGCTAGATAGTATGCCAAATTTTAAACTCTTATCTTACTTTGACCTGATGGGTAGCAGGTATTTATAAAGTCGGTTCTAGTTCCAAAGGGCTTCAGACCACACCCAGAACCAATGTATTAAAGAGGGTCTGGTTTTAGGTATAGGTAGAGCCAGGCTGTAACCGATCTATTGACACTGTGTCAACATAAGCTAATCATGCCAACTCTTGTTTATTTTTGCAGTGACTAATTTAAAAAGTAGTTTGTTCTCAATTATTGTTAAATTGTTCTTAACTGCTTCATTTCTTGAATTGTGATGTTGATATATTTCCTTTGCGAGTTCCATGTTTCAAAAATAATCTCATGCAACTTCAATAATAGTAAGAGATGCTGACACTTCGTTTCTTCTTAAAGTTTTGTGGTATTTTCAAGTTGTTGTCTCTACGTGTCTCAAACTAGACAACGTTGTAAATTCGATTCTTGTATTTAATGGTGGTAAGAAAACTAATTTTTATTTTTATAGTTTAGTCAGTTGAATTTTTGTGAACTTTTTTCCCTGTAGGTGCTTGGACTTCTCCCTCCCATCAGCCTGTTTCGGTGTTGTAGATTGAAATAATTAATGTTTTGTTCTATGAAGCCCCATCATTTTGCTTAAGTTGCTATCTCTTTCCCTATAATTAGTTTATTCATTGGAGTTTGGAAATTCATCTGGGTGGAAATATATAGATGTCAATAATGATTTTTTTTTATTTAGTTTTATTTTAAATATCTATAAAGCAAGAAGTCAGATATCCAAACATTAACAAAAAGTATTCTACTGAAAGTTGGTGATTCCCAATAGTGATTTCATTGCAAATCATTTGAATATAGTTGGTTACACTATTGTTTTCTATGAATTGTCATTTAATGGCTACATATTGTGTATTATATCTACATGTTGTGTTGTCTTTGCATATGGTCGTATTTCATCTCCACTGTTGATTATGATGGTCTTATGTAGGATTTAAAACATGGCACGACCACTGGAGTTTCAGCTCATGATAGGGCAACAACGATACTTGCTCTTGCATCGAAAGATTCGAAGCCCGAGGACTTCAACCGTCCAGGTCATATCTTTCCTCTGAAGTACAGGGAGGGGGGTGTTCTAAAAAGAGCTGGACATACAGAAGCATCTGTAGATCTTGCTGTCCTGGCTGGGTTAGACCCTGTTGCAGTTCTATGTGAGATTATAGATGATGATGGCTCCATGGCTAGATTGCCAAAGCTGCGCCAGTTTGCACAGAGGGAGAATTTGAAACTTATATCCATTGCTGATTTAATTAGGTGCGTTATCATGTTCTCTTGGAAATCATTGGACAGGTTATAAAGACTTACAGTGTCTTATTTTTTCTCTTATCCATAATCATTTTCACCCCTTTTTTTGGCAGTTGCAATCATTCTCCTTGTATATAATAACAGGGACAGTCTTGTAACCTGTGTTTTATACCATCAATTTTGTAGGGAATGATGTATACAATTTGTTTCCAAACGCTTTTGGGAATGATGTATACAGTTCAATTCCAACTACTTTTCTGTTTGAGAGCACACAGGCCTTTAGATGCAAATTTGCAGTGTAGAACTCACAATAAAACATTCAAGCATGCGATCTTATGTAAGTATGACGGCATAGGTGATTGGGTAATTGTAATCAATATTTTAGGGTTTTTTTTGAATGAGATCATTTGCATATTACACCAATTTAAGTTGCTTGGTTGCTGAGATGGGGTGAATTTGAATTTAGACAGATCTAAGTTATCGTTAGGATTTAAAATTAGTTCATTTCCTTAAAATCCTGAAATGTTTTTTTAAGGTTTGAATTTAAAGTTTATAAGTTCTATATGTCAGGTTGTCTCTTCTCTCTCTCTCTCTCTCTCTCTCTCTCTAAAATACATTCTAATACCTTATTCTTTTTCATAAAGGACCTTTTCCATGGATTAATTTTTTTAGAGACAGTTTGGCATGTAAAGTAGAGACCTGTGGAGACTCCCGTGAAAAGGTGCAAGTTGAAGGATCTAAAAGGACTAGAGGAAGGCTAAAAAGACCCCGTTAAAGGGTAAATATGTAAAGTGTCTATATAAAACCGAATGGTTCTAACACTTAACCAATGTGGGACAACAATATAGACACTTTACATATTTACCCTTTAATAGACCCCTATAGAGTTGGTTAAAAATGATTTGAAGAAATATAATCTAACTGAAAATATGATTTTTGTAAAGTTTGGATTATGATAAGGCTTCCCGGTGATTGATTAATTGAGTTTGGATATGATGTTCCAGTGTTGGTGATGTTAACCTTGTTGTGGAAGGCATCAATAGTATGTTTTCTATCAAAAATGAAAATAGAAGGCAAATGCTTTTTTGGAATGCAATACTTTAAGTTTCCTGCAATATTTTCAACATTAAACTAATTGCTTTTGGACTTGTTTGTAGTGTTGTTCCATTTGTTTCTTATTTGTGTTGTCACTCGTTGAAGGGAATTCCAAGGGTTTTTGGCTTGATATAAAGACCAGGATCCACACTGAGTGGGTCCTACTTATGAAAATCTCCCTGCAAAGAATTAAGAGTAATTGAACAACTTTGAACTACATGATTTGTATATATGATGTTTAGAACTTTGTCGTAAGTTTTTCAATAGTTTTCCACCATAAAAAATAATATAGCAAAATCAAATGGTTAAAATCATTTGATCAAGCTTATAATCGGCATTTTTGATCTTTTCAGTTGTACCCATCTGATAGTGGGTCCTGATCACTTTTGAAAGCAAGACGTGTGCCAGAGTCTGGTGCGCAAGACAAGACATGCATCCTTAAACCCCACACCTACATTTTGCCTTCATAGGAAAGATGATTATAATTGAAAATTTTGTATTGAGAACTTGTTTGCTTACTTAACTCGCTTTGCAAAATCATTATTTTAACTACCAGCCAAGTATTTGGGTAATTAGATTTGGTGTTGTAAATACCATAGTTACTAAGAAACCTAATTCCTATCACGAGCATCTCTCTTTCGTGCTTCTTTGCATATGATTTTCCCATGAAGATAAATACTTTGTACTTGTGCTTGATTTTATACCTTTATTGCCAATTAGATGGAAGAAATTCCTTTTTCTAATATGAATGCAATTGCAGATATAGACGCAAGAGAGATAAATTGGTGGAGCGGTCTGCTGCCGCACCAATACCCACAATGTGGGGCCCATTCAACGCCTACTGTTACAAGTCCACACTGGATGGGATTGAGCACATTGCGATGGTAAAAGTAAGCAAGTTCATGGAATCATCGTACTCATTAATTTTATCATTCTTTTTCTATAGTATGCAGCACCATTTAAAAATATAATACAGCCACATTTGTTCCATCTCCCACATGGCCCAGATATGTGGTGCTTGAACACGCACAAGTCAGCATTGCATCCTTGGACGGTCATCTTAGTGTGACTTAATTTACTGGTAGGGATTACCAGGCTTGGTATTGTTCAGTAGTATTTTTTATCCATATATTTTATTTCATTGTGTTCCTTTTTGTGGTTTTTCTCAACAAGATCCCCTTTTAGCGGTTTAGTTGGTTAATTTAGTTGATACTTGATACCTTATGAATCTGTGTCACTACCATTCAATTGAAAACTAATGGCCCTTGTGGCTTTGATTTTGGATCCACACGAGCCACCAATTTTAAAATTGGGACTGCATAGGCATTTGGGGATCCAAATCACTACTATCTAGTGATTTGAGGTGGAATCATGTAAGAAGGTAGAGAGAGAATTAAAAAAAAATATCTTGCACAATGAGTGATCATTTGATCATTGCACAATCAGCAGTCCACGGAGTGAGGGCAGGAAGAAGGGAAGAGAGGTAAGTTCTGAGATGAAATGAAGCTAAACATTATATCATGGAATTTGAGGGGCCTGAATGAGTATGACAAGAGACCTTCTATTAAGTCGGCCTTACCAATGTGAAATCCTGATGTTGTCTCTCTTCAAGAAACGAAGTTGGAACAGGTTTATTGGAAGCCTGAAACGGAGGTGAGATGGAGTAGGTGATGCTACCAGCAAAGTGGGGGGGGGGGGGGGGTGTTGCTCTGGATTGGAAATGCTAGAGACTAAAGCTTATTTGGAATAGTTTAGGTTTTTTTGGTCTCAATTGTTGTGTGGGGGGGAAGGCTTCTTACCAGTGTTTTATGGACCCTCTGAGGGTGGGAGTCTGAAGGAGATGTGGAATGATCTTCAAGAAGTTAGGCATAAGGGGCAACTTTACAATGGATGAAGAGATGAGCCACTGATTCCGCATCCGATATGCATAACACATTGATTTTGCAACGTCCATTTCCTACTAATGAGATGATCAATAGTAAGAATCTTATCCCTGGACGCAGTCCATAAGAAAAAAAAAAAAACAAAATTAGAGGGAATCAGACTCCTCCAAATTAGCTTAATCAGCCCATCCCAATTCCCAAAGAAAGACCTGATCGGAGATCTTCCACTTGACTCCTTCCGCAATCTAACATCCGGACCACTACCCACAAGGGCAGATTGGAATCTCACGAGAATAACTGCCATTACTTCCAACTCCCTCTCAAACAATGGCCTTCTACAATTGTGAGTATCCTTCCAAGACCAACACCTGACCATGCATCAACTCTGTTGAAGTGTCTTGTGGATGTTAAGAGGCTTGTTTGTAGTGGTGAATGATGAAAGAAGCTTTCAGATGGTCCCTAGGCCGGCATCTAATTGGTTGTTGGAGGGTTTTAGCCTTAAAGGAACATGCTAAGTATCTCTCACCTTTTCGCAGACGATACTCTCATATTCTGTGATGCCTCGCACCACCACTTGAGAATACTTAGATGTATTTTAGTGTGTGCTTTTAGGCAGTTTCGGGTTTGAAGGTGAATTTGAGCAAAAGTGAAATTTCTGGAGTGGGAAATGTGGTAGATCTGGAGTTGTTGGCTTTGTATTAGGATTGTAGAGTAGGCCAATTTCCAACTCAATACCTGGGCATCCTGTTAGGGGTGAGATACAAGAGCACAATGATTTGGGACCAAATTGTGGAGAGGTTCGAAAAGGAATTAGCAACTTTGAAGAACAGGTAGTTATCTAAAGGAGGCAAAAACACATTGATAAAGAGCATATTGGGAATCTACCGACCTATTTCTAATCTATCATAAAAATCCCAATTTCAGTTGCATATAGGTTGGAACAACTTTAAAGGAACTTTTCATGGTGCAGCTTAAAGGGAAAACATAAAATACCATTTGGTGAAATGGAATCTGATTTGTTCACCGAAGGAGGAGGGATCTCTCGGCCTTATAATTCTTGTTTAACAAACCCTTGCTAGGCAAATGGTTGTGGAGATTCGGGGTGGGGATGGAGAATTTATGGAGAGTTAATACATCAAAATATGAAATTACTATCAGGTATTGGAACCCAAACAGTGCAGGCAGGGGATCATATGGGTTGAGTTTTTGGAAGTCTATTATGGGAGTGGTAGATTCATTCTATGAGGGGACTCATTTCTTCGTTGGTGATGGGTGCTAAGCTTTCCTGATATTGTTGTGGTGGTTTTTTGATCGATAACGGAAAATTTTATTGCTAAAAGAGAGAAAGGAATATACAGCAGAAAAAGAGCAGAAATTAAAGACAAAAGATCCCCAAGTAAACATCAAACTAAGACACAACAATAGAAGGTCATGTGTACAACTGAATGCACCCAAGCACTCCCACAAAGTCTCGTGCTCAAAACACCCACAGCTACCACAAAACCCTGAGCTCCCAACATCTCATGATTTCCGACCTGGCCAAATCTTTGAACTCCGGAAGTATAGATACCCATGAAGATGCTAGGCTCACTATATTAGAATCAATAAATGCACCCACACTTATTCCTTTATTTTCAAAAATCCTTCTATTCCTCTCTCCCCTAATACCCCGTAGAGCAGCAAAAAATACAACTCTGAACAGCATCTGTCCCCGTTTCCCAAGAGATGGGAACCACCACTGATCAAGCATGTCTCGGATAGATGTTGGGCCCACCCAATCCACACCAACAACTCTCAAAAAATAACTCCAAATCTGCCTCACCCAGCTGCAGCCTCTTTTAAGCTGGGATATTCCACTTGGACATCCTCTTTTCGATACAGAGATGGAATCCATGGCACCTTGGGAGGGGGGTTGAAGATTTGGTGCAGGAGAGGGTGAACAGTTCTCAGTTCGTTCATTTGAGTCGTTGAATCCAAGAAATGCAGATTTTGCGCTAAAATCATTTGGAATGGGTGGCAATCTTAGATAAGCTTCTCACTTTGGACCATTAGAGAAACAAAGGCTGTTTGCTTTTCCTAACATGTGTTTTATGCGCAAGGTTGATTGTGAATTTGTTGCACATCTTTTCATCCATAGTGAACTGGCTTCCAAGATCTGGTCAGCTTGTTTAGAAAAATTTGATGTTCCTTGGGTACAGCCAAATAGCTTACACGATGCTCTTGAGATGGAGAAAAAGTAGGACCCGAGGAGATATAATTCAGGTCATGATTCCTCCAGGAGTATACATATTCCCCCTACCCATGATCCCCCTAGGATTAAGGCTTTTATATGGACCTTGATCCTCAAAAAGATCAACATTATCATCATTGTTTTGGAGAGAAGGAAACATGTCTCTGTTCCCCTAGGTTTATATTATGTGTTTGTATCAGGTGGAGTTGACTGATTATTTGTTCCTTCCTTGTACAATGGCCAGGGTCTTTCTACAGTTAGTGGGTACATATTGGGTATGCAGGGTTCTATAAGTCATCTACTTGTGCCAGGTTGTATAATTCAGCTACATTTGGGTGTGTAGCGTATGCGTATACTGGGTCCTTTACTGTATAGCCAGGGTTTTATCCATCCTATATATATCGTTATTCATTCCCAAACAGAAGAACTTCAACTATTCCATGTGCCTATCTATGCTGTTTTATTAAAAGAAAGTATCAACTTAGTGTATACGTTTGAGCCAAATATCTCCTAATTTTAAAGATAAACAATGTCCATGTTTTGCCATTTTCTTTTTAATTGAATTAATGATAGTGTAAGACTTAGATGTCACAATGGTAGCATGTGTTAGAAGAAATAATTACAACTCTTATTTTGTTGGAAACTGTTTATTCTTCATATACTTAATTTTTGCAAGTTAATATCTTCAACTCCATGTCAGTTTTGAGTAAGATTGGAACTGTTGGAAAGCTTTCGTCGAGATCTGACTATTGATATCCACAGTCCATATTTGCTGGATAAATAATTTGACTTGAAGTGATGTTTAATATCCAACCTTTGGAAATTAAAAATCAAAAGAACATATATATTACTCATTAAAACCAAACCAATTTGTATAACTTGCCCGCTGCTAATGGTTTTTAAAAAATGAATGGTATTTCATTTATATCAAATGGTCCACATTTATCACTACACTGGTAGCTTTCTAGTTATTGGTTGATCAAATTTCTTACTAAAACATCAAAACTTACTTTGTCCACTGAGCATGGAAGCAACCTAAAACAGGTTTTATAATGTAAACAGGGTGAGATTGGTGATGGATACAACATTCTTGTGAGAGTACACTCTGAATGCCTCACAGGAGACATATTTGGGTCAGCTAGATGCGATTGTGGGACCCAGCTGGCACTTTCAATGCAACAGATTGAAGCAGCTGGCAGGGGTGTATTGATCTACCTCCGTGGACATGAGGGAAGGGGCATTGGTTTGGGCCATAAGCTACGTGCTTACAACCTACAGGACGATGGACGTGATACAGTGGAAGCCAATGAGGAGTTAGGATTGCCTGTTGATTCACGAGAGTACGGTATTGGTGCACAGGTATTGAGTTCTGAAACTTCTTAGTAAGCGATATAATGTCAGAATAGTTTATTTTGCATCAGTATGGGATTTAAATCATTTTTTCCCTATGTTGCCACATGATCCAGAGTTATCGAATCCTATGTCTTACATTGCTTGGCACGTAAACCCTTCTAAAAAAGCAGCAATGTTATCGTCACTCCTTAACAAATCCTATTTAAATTTGAGCTATATATGTATCTTATGACATGTCAAGAGAATCTGAAGTGGAAAGTCCATAAAATGTAGAATGATTAATATTATAAATAGCTGTGTAATTTGTAAATGAGCCTAGCTGAGCTGCGCTTCACCCTGATAAACGTAGGTTTGGATGAGAGCTTAAGCAGGAAATAGTAGAAATTTGGGTTTGTAACCCATTATTTAATTATACACCAGAGTCGTTTACTTTGGAGAAGTCTCTTTTAATGGCTCTTAATATCTCTTGTTGGTCCTGATAACTAGTTAATTTTTATACACAGGCAGGGCTCTACTTCTACATTTAGTGAGAAAATAAATATATGTTTATTATATTTAACCTGAACCAGGCTGAGCCCATTGGCTCAACTCAGGTTCATATATAAAATGAGATTGATTTTTGACACAGACTTGGCTGATGAAACTGTTATTGAGCTTAAGCTTGGCTCAAGTCAAGCTGTGGCTTGTTGACGCTGGTTTAATCATCTCATATGCTCTTTGAAAAATTAATTTGGGATCCTAGAGTTAATGCATTCTCTACAATGAATATTATTACTCATTTGGCCTAGTGTTCCCCTATTGTCAGGTTTTTTATCTTTTCATACATTTATATTCATAGTTTTACTGAAAAAAATCTCTAGCTTTTAAAGACTCTTTTTAACAAAATACTTGTAATGTTTGTAGTCACTGTGTAATGAATTATTACATCAAAAAGGTTTAATTTTCTATGCGATCAAATTTTAATTATGACAATTTAATTTAAGAAAATTATTAACCTAATCAAGAATGATTAAAAGAATTTAATTTACTATTTAATCAACCATTTTTTTGCCTATAATTAGAATTCTAGGACCTCTTAGACGAAAAAAAGAATACTATTTTGGTAGGGCTTTCTAGTTATTTTTAGCTATAATTTATTATTAAATATTATGGTAACTATTGTGTTGAGTTTTATCTAATATCTCCGTTACACTTTATTTTCATTGCTTATTTTGGGTACTTCCCATGTCTTAACCTAGAAATTGAAGTTACTGAACCTTCAGCTGATCCACATTAGACTATTTTGTTGAGCATATAAAATTGTCAGATTCATCTGTCTTCTATTATAATATGTTGTATGTGTAGAAAATTGTTAGATTCATCTATCAGCTACTGTGATACTGTTATATGTGTTTTACACTAACTCACTAGATAGAAGAAATTGATCGAGTCCATGTGCATTTTCGGCTTAGTGTCTTAGGATCATATCCTCTTTCTACAATTAGTAGTTTGGATCGTATCTTATATATATATATTAAAGGTTATGAACTTATGATGTTACAGTCATGTTTAATTTTTTTCGAACGAGAGGTTGTCCTTCACTCTGGGAATTTGTTGCATGATGAGTATTATAACCTAGCACACATTTATCATTTAAGGTCCTTCTCGTTACTGGAAGGAACAAGAGTCAATGAACAAAAGACACATAAGCCTGACATGGACAAATCCATGTTTTTTTTAAAAAAAAATTGTTCTTAATTGATGTTGACCACGTGTCAGCCATGTCAGGCTTATGTGTCTGGTTTTCATTGGCTACTGTTCCTCCCCTTTATGGGAAGGACCTTGGATGATTTGAATCCTTTGTATTGGTTCTTCTGAAGAGAGTTGAATTTATTTGCTTACATATTGCAGATACTACGAGATCTGGGTATTCGTACTATGAAGCTGATGACAAATAACCCTGCAAAGTACGTTGGGCTGAAAGGTTATGGTTTGGCAGTTGCAGGCCGGGTCCCGTTGATAACTCCAATAACCAGGGAAAACAAGAGATATTTGGAGACAAAACGCACAAAAATGGGGCACATCTATGGTTTAGAATTCAGTGGTCAACTAAATGGTTGTATCAGCAAAAATATCAAGTCATGTTTTGAGAATCCATCTGACGAGGTATCCAACACTTAAAAGTCTGCCAGCTTCAGATTCAGGAGGGAGGTCTGTCAACATCGCGTTCCCTTTCAAGCAATGCTCTCATGCCCTAACCCTCATCAAACATCTGTTTCTTCTGATTTTTTCTTCATTCGCGTAAAATGCCTCCATGCCTAAAAATGCTTTCAATGTTCTTGGAAGACAGAGCATAGTCAAAAGAACTAGCATTGCCAATGTTACAATTCAGAATGATGTACACATCCTCCTTCAAGTCAAACTGATGAAACAAAAAACCAAGATAGCAATAAAATTTAAAAAGTCCTAAAGGGATATATATCATTTCAACCTACATATTTTTTTTTTTTTGGTTTCCCAAGGTATCCCCAGGCTTTTGCCCAGGACTATTCCTCCGAGGTACAGTCGGGCGCCAAGGCGGGGACCTCTCCCAAGAAAGTTTGCTGCATCCACATGGGCTCGAACCCAAGACCACTTGCTTAAGCGACCAGGGCCCCTTCAACTCAGGCCAACCTTCGTTGGTAACCTACATATTAGTTGCTTTGGCGATGTACTCAAAATCTCCGGTACAATAATGTAAATCAAGAGGAAAGTTAAAACTGCAGAGAGCATATAATCAATTTCGATTAAAGACAAAACTTCTCTGACTGAATATATTTCCAATTAAAGCAACATACCTCTACAAAACACATGTTTCCAAGTGTTTATCAAAATTAATTAATAAAAAAATTCCTAAATTATGAATGATACTCAATGAAGCAGCATATGAATTACAAAATATATGCTGCCTAGAATATATCATTCCTATAATTGAAGTTAGATTAGTGTACTTAATTCTATGGAAATCCCAACTCCGTTGTATATTTTTGTTCTGTGCTTTCAAATCTTTGGAGAGCTCAAATTCTGTTGTACATCTCGTTTTTGTATACATGTAACTAGTCTTCGGAAGAAGATAAGGAAGCACAGCAAGAAGAGATGTCGATCCCAGCAACTTCCATGGCATTGCAAACCCATTCAGGGACATCACCTTTAGGGAACTACAAGCAAATAGTTTGGAAACCATTGTAAACAAGAAAAAAAAACAAAATTATGTAATAAAACCTCTCCTTGATTCCAGTGACAGCTATAACTTATAGACGGGAAAAGTTACTGATCCATTCAGATACATGGTTCACAATGTTTTTTTCGAATGTTAGTTTTACTACTTAAACAATTGGAAACATTTCAAACGCATGGAAATGACAATTAATGAAAACTTTAGAAACAAATGGAATCTTCAAACAAGACTTACTCAGATGCAAAGAAATCAAATGTGTTTTTATTTGAAGGGCCTCCTCTCCCCCCGGAATTCAAAGTAATCATCAAAATGGATGATTTCTACCTAAAATGGGTCTTCAGCATTAAGTTGGTGGTGATTAAAATATTATTTTATTTTTCTGATTTTTCTACTGTTTGGATTCTTTCAAACAGTAGAAGGAATTTTTTCTTTACAGGGCTTCCTCTTAATTGAATTTTTTACTCATCAATGAACATAAATCCCTTCCCTCTCACTCGCTTCCCTTGCTTTATTCAATCCCAAATAACTTCTAAGTGTTGTCCCATCTTGCAATTTCAAAAGAGAACTCTGCAAAAAATTAAATATAAAATGATCCACAATATAAAACAGGAAAAAAATGATAAGCTCCTTTGTGCTTCATGTACCTTCAGGAGAGTAGAAAAATCAGCTGGGTTCAGAAACCAATGCAATAACCATCCAAAAGAACAATAAGAATTTATTTGTTTGATGCTGCAGAAGCATTATACCCTTCAATCCTACTAATTTTTGTGTAATGTTTTGACTGTTATTTCAGAATTGTTTAAAGGTGTTGGAAATCATCCCGGTGTCTCTGTATTGGTTCTTTGTATTCTGTACTCTCCAAGTGCAAACAGTTCCTCATGGTCATAAATTATAGGTAAGGAATTTATTTTGCAATATATTTCTGGCACTTTATAATAGAAAGATCATCTTTTGTAGTTCGGATAGCTGAAGTGGACGGAACTAGTTACATAGTGATCCGTTAATCCACTATTCTAATATTTTTCTACTTGCAGAATAAGAGACGTGGAAATTTTAAACATTGGCATGAAATTCTTTTTCTTCGTCTTGGATGATAATATTTCTTGTCTTATGCAAGTGAATGACACAATTTTTTGCCTCCTCATTGGCTGAAAAAGTTTCAAGCGAAGACTGCGATTTAGAAACAACAGTTGTGCCACTATGTGAACTGGAGAACTAGAAATGATGTTTCAATTAAGAATGAAATTGGAAGTACTGATAAGAGATCCCATTATATCTAAAAACGGAATTAACTAAAGATAGCAAAAGAGCCAAACAGTGAGATGGACAGCTCCTAGTACAGTTAGAAAAAAGAATATTGGTTCAGACTTCATTATTGACAATATTGCAGAAAAAGAAAAGAATTTTGGAATATAAGGTACATTTTGAATGCAAGAAGTACCATTTTCTGTAGGAATCCGCACACAAACCTGCAGGACCATATAATACAAAAAAGTTAAAATTAACAATGTCATCAACAAGATGGGATCTTCATAATCAGCTTATGGATATCCACTAAACCTAATGGGCAGTTAGAATAAGAAAAATGAAGAGAGAGAGAGAGAGAGAGAGAGAGAGAGAGAGGCAAAAGAATAAAACAAAGAGTGGACATACTCCGGGAACCGTCCCTGTACTATTGATGAGTGTAGATCACTGCTAAGCTGCAAATCAGAACAAACTTTAGTTTCCAAATATAAATAGGAAGATTATGAAGAGATTGGGTAGGAAATCTTCTGTATTAACCTTCATCATGTAAAACAAATTGTGGTATGATAGAAGCTGCGACCCCATAGCATCTTTTGTAACAAGGCCATGGAGATAGGCTCTTGTATAGTTCTTGCAAACCTGAGGGGAAAATATACCAATGGGAAGTGTACCACAATGATAATAATAAACAGTGTAGGTTGATAAGAGATTAAGTTAATGAGCATACCATACATGTGCATGTGGGATCAATGGGACGGACATCGTCAGCCATTGCCATATGTCTAAGTTTTAGCACTCCCTGTATGGAAGTATAAATTTAAAAAAGATGTATCATAAAAGAAAACTAAAAGGAAAGGGAAAAAAAAAAGTGGAAAAATTAAAAGCTTCTCAAACAGTAGAAGAGGA
>JAUPMG010000014.1:12782017-12801199 GCA_031762675.1 Pachysandra terminalis | reverse complement strand
TGTTTCCTCATCTTGTGGAAACATTGTATATTCTCCCCTTCACTTTTTATAAAAACTTTCATTAATCATCAAAAAAAGATACAAGAGCACAACGGTTTGAGACCAAATTTTGGAGAGGTTCGAAAAGGAATTAGCAACTTTGAAGAGCAGGTATTTATCTAAAGGAGGCAAAAGCACATTGATAAAGAGCATATTGGGAATCTACTGGCCTATTTCTTATCTATCATGAAAATCCCAATTTCAGTTGCATATAGGTTGGAGCAACTTTAAATGAAATTTTTATGGTGCAGCTTAAAGGGAAAATATAAATACCATTTGGTGAAATGGAATCTGATTTATTCACCCAAGTATGAGAGGTCTCGGCCTTATGATTCTTGTTTAACAAACCCTTGCTAGGCAAATGGTTGTGGAGCTTTGGGGAGGGGAGGGAGAATTTATGGAGAGTTATTACATAAAAGTATGAAATTACTATCTGGAGGAGACTTGTAGTCTGTGGCTTGAGAGGGGTTTTGAGGAGGTAAAAGTTAAATCTGCAGTGTGGGAGTTGGCTAGAGATAGGCCCCTGGGCCAGATGGATTCACGATTAGTTTCTTTCAGACTAATTGGGAGGTGGTAAAAGAGGATTTGATGAAAGTTTTCAATGAGTTCTTTGATAGCGGGGTTGTTCATAAGGCCACCAATGCCACCTTCTTAGTGTTGATTCCCAAAAAGGCTGGGGCAGTAGAGATTAAGGATTTTAGACCCATTAACCTAACCACCAGCTTGTATAAAATCATTGCCAAAGTTCTCTTTATTCGGCTTAAAGCGGTGTTGGATCCCTTGATTTCTCGTCATCAAAGTGCTTTAATTAAAGGGAGACAAATTATTGATAGCATTTTGGTGGCTAATGAATGTGTGGAGGAGAGATCTAGACTAAGGAAATCGGGGCTGGTTATCAAGCTAGATTTAGAGAAAGCTTATGATCGGGTGGAATGGGATTTCTTGGACCAGGTTATGGAGTGGAAAGGTTTTGGGTCGAGATGGAGGAGATGGATAGCTGGATGTCTTATATGGGGGAGGCTGAGCAGAGGGGGTTGGTTGGAGGATTCCGTGAGGGTAGGGAGGAGATCACGGTCTCCCATCTCCAGTTTGCGGACGATACGATTTTATTCCTCGAGGTGGAGGTAGATCAGGTCAGGTGGATGAAGAGTATCCTAAGAGTTTTCGAGATGGTGTTAGGTATGAAGGTGAATATGGATAAATCTATGATGTCTGGCATTCATGTGAGTGGTGATGCTCTTGAGGCGTGTGTTGAGGCTCTTGGGTGTAAGGCCGGTCCGTGGCCTTTATCCTATTTGGGAAATGCTGTTGGGGGGTAATCCCAAATCTCTGGCCTTTTGGGATCCAGTCCCGGAACGGGTCGATTCGCGTTTATCAATTTGGAAAATAAATTACTTGTCTTTGGAGGGTGGAATTGTTCTTATCCAGGCAGCTTTGGTTAATTTTCCGATGTACTATATGTCGTTGTTTAGGGTGCCTCAGGTGGTAGCATCTCATATTGAGAAGTTACAACGAACCTTTTTGTGGGAAGGTAACGTTCTTCGTAAGGACCATCTAGTAAAATGGAAGGTAGTGTGTAAGGACAGGGCCAATTGTGGGTTGAATTTGGGTAATACTATGGACCGGAATGCAGCTCTTCTGGCCAAGTGGCTTTAGCGGTTCAACGAGCGCGATAATCTGTGGTGAAAGGTGATTGTTAATAAGTATGGGACTTACGGGAACGGTAGGGATGTTAATCTTCATGCTAGAATCCTTGTGGCTAGTCCCTGGAAAGCTATTTTGTCTCTTGCTCCCCTCTTCTTTTCTAAGATTCGGTTTATGGTGGGGAGTGGAACGTCAGTTTCTTTTTGGTATGACCTGTGGATTGGGGACGAGCCTTTGTTCCTTCGTTTCCCCAGGATCTTTAGATTGGTTCAGTTTCAAGGTTCCTTAGTGAGTGAGGTTCTTTCTTGGTCCGAGTCAGGTCTTATTTCGAATCTTTCCCTTCGGAGGAATATCAGAGATGTTGAGATGGGGGAGATGGCCGCATTGTTTGAGTCGGTTGGGGGTGTTATTCTGAGTCAGGAATGGTCTGATAGGAGGATTTGAACTCCTGATTCTACAGGCCTTTTTTCGTGTCGTTCTTTCTTTAATCAGTTTAGGGCCAACAGAGGTGGGTCTCCCATTTCTTTTACTGCTCATTCTGTTTGGTCTCCTCCTGTTCCACTTAGAGTCAGGGCATTTGTTTGGTCTGCACTGTTATACCGTATCAACACCTCGGACATGCTTCAAAGAAAGAGGAGGTACATGGCCCGTCTCCGTAGATGTGTTTTTTTATGCAGAGGGGAGGAGGAGTCAGTTGACCATCTGTTTTGACATTGTCCTGTGGCTACTGAGATCTGGAGTTTTTTTGTGAGGATTATCGGGCGATCGTGGGTGATGCCAGGTGGTATTTGCCAGTTGTTGGATCAGTGGTGTTTTCCAGGCCTTGCCGTGAGGGGTCACATTTTGTATATGCTGGTCCTTCAGGCGGTGTTCTGGCACATTTGGAGAGAGTGTAACCTGAGGATTTTCCAGGATATTTCTTCTACGGCTTCATGTGTAATTGAGGGGATCATGGCGCTTGTGGCCTCGTGGGCTTCTGTGAGGAGCAAGTTTGTTGGGCTTTCTGCTGCGGACATTCTGAGGGAGTGGTTTTTGATTTCTGTGAGTGGTTTTTGTACTCCGTCCTTGGTGTCGGTTTGGTCTCCCCCGGATCTTAGATGGGTTAAGCTAAACTTTTGTGGCCTTTCTTTGGATCATACGGGGTCTCTCGAGTGTTGGTGGTATTTTTCGTGACAGTGGGGGGTGATACATGATTTGCTTACTTTGGTCCCGGAGGAGTTGGAGGGGTGGAGAGAGCTGGTTTGCTGGCTCTCATGGCCGGGTTGAGATATGCTTGTGCATAGGGTCACCATGTTCTGATTGTGGAGGGTTCATCCTCCTTTATTATGACTTGGATGCTGAGGCAGGAGCTGTGTGAGTGGAGGTTTACCCATCTTGTTTGTTTGTCTTGGTCTCTGTGTAGAGGATGGAATATGTCATTCCAAACAGTGTCGAGGGGGGCGAATTAGGTGGCAGAGTCCCTAGCTAGGAGGGGGAGTGAGAGAAGCGATATGTTTGAGGGGATTCCAAACCCTTTTGTTTGATTGTAGTTCCTTTTCGAGATGGTGGACGGGTGTGGAGTTTTTGTTTTTGGGGCTCTTTTGTTGTATGTTTTTTCTGTTTTTGCCATAGCTTAAGAGTTCTCCTTAAGTTATGGAGTTTGTAACTTCTTTATCCTTTTTATACAATTTATCAATTATCAAAAAAAAAAAAATGAAATTACTATCGGGGATTGGAATCCAAGATAATGCATGGGCCCATATAGGTTGAGTTTCTGGAAGTATGTTATGGGAGTGGTAGATTCATTCTATGAGAAGACTCATTTCTTGGTTGGTGATGGGGGTGCTAACCATCACTTCTCAGTCCGTTCATTCTTTTTTTTTTTATAACTTGGGTGTCCAGGCCTTAGGCCCGACTAATCCCAAGTAGGAGGCTTGCGCAGCAACCCACAGCCACGACCTCCCACTTAAATCCGAACATGCCCAGCTGGGGAATCGAACTTCAGACCGTGCGCCTAACCCACACAATCCCCTATTCGCCCTTACCAACTGAGCAACCCGGGGTGCATTTGCCTGTCTCAGTCCGTTCATTCTTTGAGTCATTGAATCCAAGAAATGAAGATTTTGGACCTGCTAAAATTCGTTTGGCATGGGTGGCATTCTTCTTGTGGGTGGCTATCTTAGATAAGCTTCTCACTTTGGACCATTTGAGAAATAAAGGCTGTTCTCTTTTCCTAAAATGTGTTTTATGTGCAAGGTTGATTGTGAATTTGTTGCACATCTTTTCATCCATTGTGAATTGGCTTCCAAGATCTGATCAGCTTGTTTAGGAAAATTCGATATACGTGGGGTACTGCCAAATAGCTTACATGATGTTCTTATTGCGTGGATATGGAGAAAAAGTAGGCCCCCAACGAGATATAATTCTGCTCTTATTGATCCTCAGTATTATCGGCATGGTCGAGGAGAGAAGGAACATTTCTCTGTTCCCCTAGGTTTGTATTGTGCTTTTGTTCCTTCCTTGTACAATGGCCAGGGTCTTTCTACAGTTGATGGTGGGTCCATATTGGGTACGCGGGGTTCTATAAGTCAGCTACTTGTGCCAGGTTGTATAATTCAGCTACATTTGGGTATGTGGAGTATGTGTATGCTGGGTCCTTTATTGTATAGCTAGGGTTTTATCTATCCAATGTATCTCGTTATTCATTCCCAAACAGAAGGACTTCAACTATCCATTTGCCTATCTATGCTGTTATATTAAAAGAAAGTATCAACTTAGTGTATACGTTTGAGCCAAATATCTCCTAATCCTAAAGATAAACAATGTCCAACTTTAGCCATTTTCTTTTTAATTGAATTAATGGTGGTGTAAGACTTAGATATCACAATGGTAGCGTGAGTTAGAAGAAATAATTACAACTCTTACGTTGTTGGAAACTGTTTATTCTTCATTTACTTAATTTTTACAAGTTCATATTTTTGACTCCATGTGTCAGTTTTGAGTAAAATTTGAACTGTTGGAAAGCTTGCGTCGTGATCTGCCTATATGTACATATTTGCTGGATAAATACTTTGACTTAAAATGATGTTTAAAATCCAAACTTTTGTAATTAAAAATCAAAAAAACAAATATTATACTCGTTAAAACCAAATGAATTTGTTGAACTTGCCTACTGCTAATGGTTTTTAAAAAAATTAATGGTACTTGATTTATATAAAATGGTCCACGTTTATCACTACACTGGTAACTTTCTCGTTATTGGTTGATCAAATTAGGATCAAATTTCTGACTAAAACATCAAAACTTGCTTTGACCACAGAACATGGAAGCAACCTAAAACTCAAAGTGTTAAATACGAGTGTTTCTGTTAGCATTTTTATTGTAAATAAAATAGGTTTTATAATGTAAACAGGGTGAGATCGGAGATGGGTACAACATTCTTGTGAGAGTACACTCTGAATGCCTCACAGGAGACATATTTGGGTCAGCCAGATGCGACTGTGGGAACCAGCTGGCACTTGCAATGCGACAGATTGAAGCAGCGGGCAGGGGTGTATTGATCTACCTCCGTGGACATGAGGGAAGGGGCATTGGTTTGGGCCATAAGCTACGTGCTTACAACCTACAGGACGGTGGACGTGATACAGTGGAAGCCAATGAGGAGCTAGGATTGCCTGTTGATTCACGAGAGTACGGCATTGGTGCACAGGTATTGAGTTCTGAAACTTCTTATTAAGCGATATATTGTCAGAATAGTTTATTTTGCATCAGTATGGGGTTTAAATCATTTTTTCCCTATGTTGCCACATGATCCAGAGTTATTGAATCCTATGTCTTACTCTTACATTGCTTGGCACGTAAACCCTTCTAAAAGAGTAGGGATATTGTCGTCACTCCTTAACAAATCCTATTTAAATTTGAGTTATACATGTATCTTATGACATGCCAAGAGAATCTGAAGTGGAAAGTCCATAAAATGTAGAATGGGTAATATTATAAATAGCTGTGTAATTTGTAAATGAGCCTAGCTGAGTTGCACTTTACCCGGCTGGGTTTGGATGAGAGCTTAAGCAGTAAATAGTAGAAATTTGGGTTTGTAACCCATTATTTAATTATACACCGGAGTCGTTTACTTTGGAGAAGTCTCTTTTAATGGGTCTTAATAACTCTTGTTGGTCCTGATAACTAGTTAACTTTTATACACAAGCAAGGCTCTAATTCTACATTTAATGAGAAAATAAATATATGTTTATTATATTTAACCTGACCAAGCCTGAACCAGGCTGAGCCCATTGGATCAGCTCAGGTTCATATATAAAATGTGATTGATTTTTGACACAGGCTTGGCTGATGAAACTGTTATTGAACTTAAGCTTGGCTCAAGTCAAGCTGTGGCTTGTTGACAGACCCTGCTAAGGTAGCTGGTTTAATCGTCTCATATGCTCTTCGAAAAATTAATTTGTGATTCTAGAGTAAATGCATTCTCTACAGTGAATATTATTTACTCATTTGGCTTAGTTTTCCCCTATTGTCATACTAATAAAAGTAAATGATTTTTAAAATATTTTTATTTTTAGACTTTTACTTTGACTTTGTAGTCCTCTTAAATATTATAATTTTTGGGATGAATATATCCTTTAGGTAAATAATTTTAAGGAGTTTTTGATCTTTTCGTACATTTATATTCATAGTTTTACTGAAAAAATTTCTAGCTTCTAAAGATCCTTTTTAACAAAAATACTTGTAATGCTTGTAGTCACTATGCAATGAATTATTACATCAATAGGTTAAATTTTAATGTGATCAAATTTTAAGTATGACAATTTAATTTAAGAAAACTATTAACCTAATCAAGAAATGATTAAAAGACTTTAATTTACTATGTAATTTACCATTTTTTTCTGCCTATAATTAGACTTCTAGGACCTCTTACACGAATATAAAAATACTTTTTTGGTAGGGCTTTCTAGTTATTATTAGCTCTTATTTACTATTAACTGTTACGGTAACTATTGTGTTGGTTTTTATCTAATATCTCCATTGCACTTCTTTTTTGTTGCCTTATTGCCAGTGCTTGTTTTGGGTACTTCCCTTGTCTTGGCCAAGAAATTGAAGTTACTGAACCTTCAGCTGGTCCACATTAGACTATTTTGTTGAGCATATAAAATTGTCAGATTCCTCGTCTTTTTTTAATTGATGTTGGCCGTGTGTCGGCCATGTCAAGCTTGTGTCTGATTTTCATTGGCTTCTGTGTGTCGGCCATGTCAGGCTTGTGTCTGGTTTTCATTGGCTTCTGCTCCTTCCCTTTATAGGAAGGATCTTTAGATGATTTGAATCATTTGTATTGGTTCTTCTGAAGAGTTGAATTTATTTGCCTACATATTGCAGATACTACGAGATCTGGGTATTCGTACAATGAGCTGATGACAAATAACCCTGCAAAGTACGTTGGGCTGAAAGGTTATGGTTTGGCAGTTGCAGGCCGGGTCCCGTTGATAACTCCGATAACAAGGGAAAACAAGAGATATTTGGAGACAAAACACACAAAAATGGGGCACATTTTAGAATTCAGTGGTCAACTAAATGGTTCTATCAGCAAAAATAACAAATCATGTTTTGAGAATCCGTCTGACGAGGTATCCAACGCTTAAAAGTCAGCATGCTTCAGAAGAATTTGATTCAAGAGGGGGGCCTGATGATTGAGAAAGCTGGTCATATTTATGGGGCATTGCTTAGAAATTCTGAATGAGATTTCAATTTTTACCAGCTTGGCTGAAGTTTCACAAGTCAGGAGAATTTTATTTTTTCTTTTATAAAAAAAAAATGTAAACCAGTCCAGAAAATATCTTTTTTAATGTAACCCAGAAACACGGCTTACAATTGTGCTGTAAAGCTGAATGATATATTATGTCATTCTGAATTCTGCAGAGAGAACCTAGAAGGATCATGTAATCTTTAATGTAAACTTCACTGCCAAGAACTCATGGTACCACAAGCAGATGGTGAAATTGATGACTTTAGTATTCCATGGTTGATGCTTGGGAAGATTCATTAAATGGGTTTCTATCAAGGGGTAAATGAGCTAAAAATACTCCGAAGCATAAATTACTTTGTCAAGGGGTAGTCATGCCATCATGGTTCTCATTGATTCTGATTAAATTCAATGCATTTCAATGTGCACAGTAGATGTTTAGCATTGTACTGCAGCTAGCGCTTGACGAATGACAACCATGTTTTAGAGCTACTAGTAGGAATGGAACCCGTGACCTGTCCCATAAACGGGATACCTTTGAACAAAAGCAAGCTAATATCGAGAATGGAACCTGCAACATGTCCCACAAATAGGACACCATTGAACTATCTCTTGGATGTAGTCTGTCAGCATCGCGTTCCCTTTCAAGCAATGCTCTCATGCCCTAACCCTAATCACACATCTGTTTCTTCACATTCTCTCCTTTTTCACATAAAATGCCTTCGTGCCTAAAAATGCTTTAAATACGCACAGAGCATACTCAAAAGAACTAGCATTGCCAATGTTACAATTCAGAATGATGTACACATCCTCCAAGTCAAACGGATAAAACAAATAAAAGAAAAATATGAAACAAACAACCAAGAGAGGCAGCAGTAAAATTTAAGCGTCCTGAAGGTATGCCATTTCCAACCTACATATTATTTGCTTTGGTGATGTACTCAAACCTCCGGTGCAATAATGTTAATCAAGAGGATAGGTAAAACTGCAGAGAACATATAATGAATTTGATTAAAGACAACTTCTCTGATTGAAAAAATTCCTAAATTATGAATGATACTCAATGAAGCAGCATATGAATTACAAAATATATGCTGCCTAGAATATACCAAAAAAATCCTATGATCCTAAACTTTTTTAAGTTAAATCTTTGGAGAGCTCAAACTCTGTTGTACATTTTTGTTCCGTGCTTTCAAATCTTTGGAGAGCTCAAATTTTGTTGTACATCTCGTTTTTGTATACATGTAACTAATCTTGGGAAGAAGATAAGGAAGCACAGCAAGAAGAGATGTCGATTCCAGCAACTTCCATGGCATTGCAAACCCATTCAGGGACATCACCTTTAGGGAACTACAAGCAAAGAGTTTGGAAACCATTGTAAACAAGAAAAAAAAAATCAAAATTATGTAATAAAACCTCTCCTTGATTCCAGTGACAGATATAACATATAGATGGGAAACGTTCCTGATCCATCCAGATACATGGTTCACAATGTTGTTTCGAAGGTTAATTTTACTACTTTGCAATTGGAAGCATTTCAAAATGCATGGAAATGACAATTAATGAAAACTTTAAAAACACATGGAAACTTGAAACCATACTTAGTCAGATGCAAAGAAATCAAATGCTTTTTTTCTTTTCAGGGCTTCCTCTCCCCCGGAATTCAAAGGAATCATCGTAGTGGTTGATTTCTACATAAAATGGATTTTCAGCATTAAGTCGGTGGTGATTAAGATATTATTTACTTTTCTGATTTTTCTACTCTTTGGATATGTACTTATGTCTAGCCTTTAGACATTAAAATCTTCATTGGACTTCTCTTTTATAACTAGAAGATTCTTTCATCCCTTTCTTAATTGAACTTTTTACTCATCAATGAACATAAACCCCTCCCCTCTCACTCTCTCCCCTTGCTTTATTCAATCCCAAAGAACTTTTAAGTGTGCCATCTTGCAATTTCAAAAAAGAACTCTGCGAAAAGTTAAATATAAAAGGATACACAATACAAAACAGGAAGAAAAAAAAATGATAAGCTCTTTTGTGCTTCATATACCATCAAGAGATTAGAAAAATTATAATTGGGTTCAGAAACCAATGCAATAATCATCCAAAAGAACAATAAGAACCTAATTGTTTGATGCTGCAGAAGCATTATAACCTTCAATCCTACTATTTTGTGTGTAATGTTTTGACTGTTATTTATGAATTGTTAACAGGTCAAAATGAACCAGGTGATGGAAATCATTCCACCTTCTCTGTATTGGCTCTTTGTATTCTGTACTCTCTAAGTGCAAAGAGTTCCTCATGGTCATAAATTCTAGGTAAGGATTTTATTTTGCAATATATTTCTGGCACTTTATAATAGAAAGATCATCCTTTGTCATTCGGATGGCTGAAGTGGAGAGAACTAATTAAATAGTGATCCGTTCATCCAATATTCTAATATTTTCCACTCAAAGAACAAGAGACGTTTCAAACATTGGCTTGAAATTCTTTTTCTTCGTAATATTTCTTGTCTTATGTAAGTGAATAACACAATTTTTGCCTCTTCATTGGCTGAAAAAGTTTCAACCAAAGACTGAGATTTAGAAACAACAGTTGTTATGTGAACTGAAGAACTAGAAATGATGTTGAAATTAAGAATGAAATAGGAAGTACTGATAAGAGATATATCATGATATCTACAAACGGAATAACTAAAGATAGCAAAAGGGGCAAACAGTGAGACGGACAACTCCTAGTACAATTAAAAAAAGATTATTGATTCAGACTTCATTACTGGCAATATTGCAGAAAAAGAAAAGAATTTTGGAATATAAGGTACATTTTGAATGCAAGAAGTACCATTTTCTGTAGGAATCCGCACACAAACCTGCAGGAAGTATACAATACAAAAACATTAAAATTAACAATGCCATCAACTTGATGGGATCTTCATAATCAGCTTATGGATATCCACTAAACATATTGGGCAGTTAGAATAAGAAAAATGAAAAGAGAGAGAGGAGGGGAGGCAAAAGAAACAAAACAAAGAGTGGACATACTCTGGAAACCGTCCCTGTACTATTGATGAGTGTAGATCTCTGCTAAGCTGCAAATCAGAACAAATTTTAGTTGCCAAAGATAAATAGAAAGATCAGAAAGAGATTGGGTAGGAAATCTTCTGTTTTAACCTTCATCATGTAAAACAAGTTGTGGTATGATAGAAGCTGCGACCCCATAGCATCTTTTGTAACAAGGCAATGGAGGTAGGCTCTTGTATAGTTCTTGCAAACCTGAGGGGAAAATATACGAATGGGTAGGTGTACCACAATGATAATAATAAACATTGTAGGTTGATAAGAGATTAAGTTAATGAGCATACCATACATGTGCATGTGGGATCAACGGGACGGACATCGTCAGCCATTGCCATATGTCTAAGTTTTAGCACCCCCTGTATGGAAGTATAAATTTAAAAACGATGTATCATAAAAGAAAATTAAAAGGAAAGGAAAAAAAAAGTGGAAAAATTAAAAGCTTCTCAAACAGTAGAAGAGGATGGTGGAGTTGGCATTAAATCATCTCAGCTGATCAGGTAACAAAATGAACTGAACAGGAAAATAGGAATGTGAAGTTTGTCCCAGCATGGTTATAGACAAAGCTCGGAAGACCTACTCCCTACAGTCCTTCCACGAGAAAAGGCAGAACATAGTTATTTGACTATGGATTCCGGGAGGAAGGGTCAGAGAAGAAGAAGAAGAATCAAATACCTGTTGAAAGTATAAGATCATTGTAATAAATCTAAATGAGATACACCATATTATTACTGGTGTACCTTATCAAGATCTTGGATTAATATAATTTAGGATCAAAATCTTTTTTTTTTATCGGTAAAAGAGATATCTATATTCAAAAGAAGGGGAAAAAAGAACAGAATACAAAGCAATCTAAAAGCCACACCATGTACACAAAATGTGTACAAAAGCAGCAAAAGAGGAAGAAAACAAACAAAGCAGAAAAGAAATAGAGATAAAGAACAAACAAAGCCCAAAACCCACCAACTGTTGCTAAAACCACAAACTATAAAGATTCCCAACTCCCTTTAAAGTCCCAAAAAGAAAGACTGAAACTCACTTCTAGGGCTTAACCAGAAAAAAATAGTAGAAAGCACCTGATCCGCAAGACGGGCCACTTCACCTTCAGCATCCTCAAAAATTCTTCAATTGAGCTCAGTCCAAATGGCCAAACATATTGCGAAAGGGCACACATTCCATATGAGACTGTTTTTAGAATTCTTCCTTCTCATGCCCCAAATCTCAAGGAGCATATCAATGTCTCTTGGACACACCCATAGCACCCCGAGTCTTTTGAGAACCATGCTCCAAATGATTATCATCTTGATGATTATCTTTTTACGAGTATATAAATGAATAGGCCTCTTAGTTATTGAATTAAATCAACAAAACTCTGATATCTAACATGGTACTCAAGATAGAGGTCTGCCTACAATAATTGCCTCTTTTAGTACCACTCCCACGGCTATCACCTTTGCTGCCTCAGAATGTACACCCCTACTTCAATCTTTTTCTTGTTCTTTTTTTTATACATTTGTGAATTAAGCCTAGTTAGTTAGTGCTTCTTTCCATGTCCCGTCAACTTGTTATGCTCTGTTAAGCAAAACTCTTTACCACACCTGTTCAGTAATGTCGACCAACTACGCTTTCTTTTATTTAGGGTTTTTGAAACTCTTTCAGCAACTCAGTTGTACATTCAGGCAATCACCACCGTGCTTTTGAGATCTGATCTCTAGCTGTTAAGAGAATCACGCTGATGTCCGACCAAGAGTCCTACGCAATGCAACCACCCATTTGTCCTAAATCCATGCCTTTCGGTTGCCATACAGATCTGGCCATTGATCTCAAATCACCACATCCCATTAAATCAATGTGAGGTTTATGGTCAAAATAGGACGAAGAAGAAGATTAAGATTTATGGATCGATAAATGTTAAAGTCCCTGAACCCTCTCCTAGTTATAGCAGCCTTTGAGGTAAGAAATCCCGTAGAGGCTCTCTTTTATTTCTATATGCTCATGGATGGGAGGCTCTCTTTCAGTGGTGTAGGCCTGTATTTGCTCTCTTTTAGTTACTTATTGTCTTCAATTCTTATGATCACGCATTTTACAGTATCCACACGTAAGTGACAAGAAATATAGCTAGTTATAGCAATATCACATCTATAAGCACCTACTTTTGACAAACTAATGAAGATTTCTCATCTCACTGTTAGAAAGAGGTTGAAGATATTAAATCAATGTAATAGACGTAAAGAGATACCATTTATCATAAGTAATCAAAAAGTATACCACATCATTTACTAATGTATCTCTAACAATCTTGGACTAATATCATTTAGGACAACAGTCCTGGATCAGTATTAGCTAGGATTAGATCAAATTATAGATGTCAATTTATTAGAACTACTATATTAGATCCAAAAAAAATATTAAATGGGTTATTATAATTTGTGAAATAAATCAATGTAACTCTGATTTTTCAAAATACCAAACACAACTTACATGGTACACATTCTAGGTCAAATATATAACGGTTTATATATCAAGTTAAATAGGGACTACATACATATGTCTACTAAACTTAAAAAATATCTGCTCCGTGTAAGACACGGATTAGGGGCATCAATTGCAGCAATCATTGTGGTCCACACAATTGTTCAACAACAGGGGTATTTTATTATTCCAAGATTAGAAAATTGGTTCAATGTGTGAATTAGCTCATATTGAAATTTGAAACCTATAAACAATCCATAGCAATTCGTCCTACTTGTTCTCGCAGCAGACTTACAATAGGTTTCTCAAGGCCTAGATTTTAAATCTCAGAATTATAAAATTCTAACTCATGTAATATTAAAATATATACAGGTTCAGATAAACAAAACAATACCAACCTATACACTATGTGAAAAAATGTAAGCATGAAGCTAACTTTTTGAAGCAAAGCCATTTGAATTCAAAATCTTGAGGCTCAAGTTTCAAAGTCTGAGGTGCATGTCAAACACACAATGAATCTCGCCCAATGCCTGAGGCAGGCACCCTGTATATAACCAAAGGTTGGGTTCTTATCACAATAAAGAGTCAAAGGGATCAAGTTTTCTTTTTTGAATTTTTAATGTAACAGTTCATTTATGATGTTGGTCAAATTAGGGTTTGTTAAAACTTAGAACTCTTTAACTGGTAATTGATGAAACAACAAATCAACAATCTTCTACTAGAAGATTGACCAATTTTTATGTCATTTTTGCTAGAAAATTCGCCACTGGGGACCGGGGAAATTTTGGCGAAGTTTCAAGAGATATTTTCGTTTTGGCAAAATATTTTGCCAAACTGAGAAATTAATGAAAATTATGAAAAAACTGAAATTTTAGTAATGAAACTTCAGGGATCATTAAGAGATACATAAATACTCACAAATAACTCAAAATGTAACAATAAACAGTTATTCATAATAATGAAAACCCATTTAAGGAACTAATATACATGCTACCAATATGAATAAATATAAGAAATGTGTACTACCCTCCAAACAAAATCAGAGTATATTTGAATGTCGTAGAAAACAACACAGAGAAATAATTTCCAAATACATGGTAAAAATACAAGCTCACAAATGACAAATCATATAACCAAGTGTCAAGTTAGCTTGAAGTCACAATTCCTAGGGCGACCACGGTACAATTTAAATGGGGCACGATTATAATTACCTTTATTTTACTAATGCATTATAATTTTTTTTTTTATAATTCTTACATCTTTAATAGTACTATTATTTATAACTTAATAGACAATTTCATTGAGTTCTAAAATATGAAAAGCAGAAAAAACAATTTCCCCAAGAGTTTGATTTTCATCCCCTTTAGATTCAATATTATCATTTTCAATGCATGTATCAACATGCATCGTTTTTTTTTCTTTTTTGTGATGAATAATGTATCAACATGCATCGTGTATTTAAATACATTTAATCTATTATTTAAAAAAAAAAATCATCAAATGGAATTGTTAGATTTGGATTCCAAACCTAAATCTTGGAAAAGATTGAAAAAAAAAATGAACTTAATAGGGATTTATTTGACTTTCAAAGGAGCAACAATATTTCTAGCCAAAAAAAACAAACTTCCGGTAATATTTTGACAAAATAATCGAAATTTCAGCGACATCAAGGAAAACAACAAATACTTCTGTAGACAATAGGGGGAAAATGAAATTTCGCTGGAATTTAAAACCATGAGATTAACCTCTTTCTAATTGGGAATCTGACTGTTAATCTCCTTCCAAAGATTCCAAACCATTTTTGTCAAAAGCGATCACAAAAGTAAATATGCAGTCAAATTCTCTATCTTTAATTAGAAAATTGCATAGCAACCACCAAATGTCATCCCTTTGGAATAGGGGTGTCAACAGGTACGAAAAATCCTATAGAATTGACCTCGTTTAACAGGGTTTGCTTCCAGGTTTATAGACCCAGCACACAAGTGGGGCTCGGTTTAGGTTCTACAAAAAACAGCCCAATTAAAAATTGGTTCTATCCATGTATGGCCATCAGGTATTGATACCTTAGTTTTACTAAGCAATTTATTAATTGTTCTTTATAGCCTTATTAAAAATTTGATACTAAATAAAAATTAATTAGTTAAATAATTAAACTTTCAACAATCACAACATTAATTAATTTACCTAATCAAAACTAAATGAAAATTTGATTTACTAATGTTTCATTTTTTACGTCAATTTCTATTAGACCTTCATTTAGGTCATGGATGGTGTGATATGTGTTGGGTTGGGTGCATTTATTTTAGGGAAAATTACATCAAGACGCTTCACTTATAGTTTTTGGACACTCCACTGCTTAAAACATTCAAAATGGTCATTAGGTGCCTCATTTGTCACTTTTATTAACGGTGTTAAGATACCAAGACGCTTCATTTATAGTTTTTGGACACTCCACTGCTTAAAACATTCAAAATGGTCATTAGGTGCCTCATTTGTCACTTTTATTAACAGTGTTAAGATACTTGCATGAAAATGACCATAATACCACTCATAAGTTATTGGAAACACTAGAAAAAATGGGAACTTTTTAAGATTAATTATGTCACTCATACCACCACCACCACCACCCACCCCCACCCCACCACCACACTAGGTGGTGCAAGGGATGCTCATTGGGTGGGGGTGGTGGGGCGGGGGTGGGGGTGGTGGTGGTGGTGGGGTGGGTGGTGGAGGTGGGGTGGGGGGTGGTGGTGGTGGTATGAGTGGCATAATTAATCTTTAAAAGTTACCATTTTTTCTAATTTTTCCATTAACTTGTGATTGGCATTATAATCATTTTCATGCAAGTATCTAACACCGTTAATAAAAGTGACAAATGAGGCACCTAATGGCCTTTTGAATCTTTTAAGCAGTGGAGTGTCCAAAAACTAAAAATGGAGTGTCTTGATGTAATTTTCCCTTTATTTTATCTAAAGTTCGGTATATTTAGGCTTTTGGAATGACTTTGTTTTCATGAGAATTAGATGACGTTAATATAGTGAAAGTAAACACTTGCAAATACATATATCTAGTAAGCTTCAGGTACCTAGCGGGTCCCCATAAAAAAACCGGGTATTTGTGCATTCGATTTTGGGACTAATGGTAACAAGCCCGGAATTGTACCCGTCAGGACCTAGAACTCCTCCATATAATAGGTGAGGTTATGGGACAAGTTGGACCCATCTCAAACCCAACCTATTCACACCCCTACTTCTAACTGCTTTTTGTATCATTCCACAAGTCATTGTACGATAGCACAACTCCAACAGTCAGAAATATGGTCGGTATCTAAGTTTTGAGAACTTCCTTTTTAATTTAAAACAAATTTATCATTTAAAGATCTTTTAAAATTTTAATTGATTTTCAATTGAATTTTGAGCGATTTGTGCAAATCATCAAGTCGCATCTGTGAAATTGTACGAACTGACAACATTATTATTATTGTTGGAATGTGTCCCACATCGCCTGGACTTGTCCCGTCTGTGCTGGTCATAAGGTGCTAGTTCCCCTCTTCTTAATACCTGGGTTTTAAGGAGTTGAATGGGTTGGGCTTTGTTTTTTTTTTTTTATGAATAACGAAATTTTATTGATGGAAGGAGATGGGAAAGTTAAAGCTACAAAGAAATACAAAGAAATAGAAGAGAAATAAATGGGCAACCCCCATGAGCACTTCAAAAACGCCACCGAATCCCAACATCTCAAGAGATCCGCCCACAATATATCCTTGAAGGCTGGATAAGAGCCAACCCAACCGAATCCCAACATCTCAAGAGATCCGCCCACAATATATCCTTGAAGGCTGGATAAGAGCCAACCCACGGAGTCGATAGCACCAAGATGGAGTCAATAATAGCGTCCAACCCCTTAGAGATATCTTGAAAGATCCTCCTGTTCCGCTCATTCCAAATCCCCTATATAACCACAGAGAATAACACTTTAAACATAATTTTGCATCTAGAGCCAAGCCCCGGAAACTGCCACTGAAGCATCATCACACTAACTATATTAGGACCGACCCAGGCTAAACCAACAGAAGATAGGAAAAACCTCCAAACCTTAGTAGCCACTTTGCATTTCAAGAATGGGTTGGGCTTTTCAACTTGGTATCTGAGCTTCGGTGGGTTTTAGTCCGGTGTTATCTGGCTGTTGTGGTCCAGGGGGGGGGGGGTGTTGGAATGTGTCCCACATCGCCTGGACTTGTCCCGTCTGTGCTGGTTATAAGGTGCTAGTTCCCCTCTTCTTAATACCTGGATTTTAAGGAGTTGAATGGGCTGGGCTTTTCAACTTGGCATCAGAGCTTCGGTGGGATTTTGTCCGATGTTATCCAGCTGTTGTGGTCCAGTGCGGTGTGTTGGAATGTGTCCCACATTGCCTGGACTTGTCCCGTCTGTGCTAGTTATAAGGTGCTAGTTCCCCTCTTCTTAATACTTGGGTTTTAAGGAGTTGAATGGGCTGGGATTTTCAACTATTATTATTATTATTTTATGAATAGCTGAAAACATTATTACAAACATTAGTGAAGAAGTGATTCTCCTTGTAACAAATCCCACTTCCTCTAGGCTTAACTGTAACAACCTCCATGATATTCCACTCTGAGAAATCACCCACAGGACTCCAAAAGGCACAAGAAAGTGACTGCAAAACTAAAAGCAAATGGAGGCAATGGAGCTCCACCTGAATATCACTTGATCACAATAAGGGTTGAGCAAGCCCCACTGCCACAGTAGACAAAATATTGATATACATACATATATATATATATATATATGTGTGTGTGTGTGTGTGTGTGTGTGTGTGTGTGTGTGTAGAGAGACAACAAGTTGATATATGTATATATATGTACGTATATGATAAAAAAGAGATGGCATATGAAGCTTTCTCATTCTCTACTTGAAAAAGAGTATATGATCTGTAAGTGTTTCATTAATCTTCTATCTACTTACCTCAGGTACAAGAGCTGTGCCAAAACGAGCAGTACGGGTAGGATACACACAGTCGTACATGTCAGCACCTAGTGCACTGCAAACTACAATATCAAGTGGATAACCAACACCCTGGAAAATAGCATGCACAAACATAAAATGTTAAAAACATAGAAGTTATGCAAGGAAAACAAGTATCTCAATAAGCGTAACGGTTGATAGAGATTTTCAAAAACTTAAAGGGCATAGATAATAGCATGATGAAATGGAAAAGTCATTTGTACCATGACATAGCGTGGTTTATCCTCAGGTAAAGCAGCAGTACACTGAGCAACAACACGCCAAAATGAATCTTTATCTTCACCGCCTGCAAGACCACCAATAGCATAGCTGTCACAAAAGTAAACTAAGTTAAAATCACCCCCTTGGTCATTGCCAATGTAATTCTGGAGGAAGAAAAAAATGGTTTCATGATGGGTGCAGTCCATCTAAATAACTTTAAGAATTGAGCATCAAACAAGCAACTGCGTGACTTTTTCCACTAAGAAGAATTTGAAACGAACAGATGGTGCTGATAGTTTATAAGAATCCTTATCTCTAGCATTGATCCAACAGGCATTTGTTTGTTAAGTTATGACCACCATTTTTCTTCAAATGTTACGACTACTGTGCTGGCCATCATGGGCGAATTCCATGCAAGATGAAAATTTCATTACTACTTAAAACATGCAATGGTTGAGTTGTGGTACAAAAAAAAAAAGTCGAAGAAAGGAATTCACAAGACATAAGACGGGCAAACCACAAAATCTCAGTAAATAAAGGACATTCCTATTCTGGTTTTCGTTGTGGATGATTTGACCTTGATGGGGTTGTAACCATGATTTCATGTATCAGCCGAGAGCAATATATACTAGCGGATAATTATCAGACTCGACCAAGACCGGTCCAAGTTTAGGCTGCGGTACATAGAAAAGTAAACTATATAGCTGGTACTGGTCGGTGACTGGACCGATCAACCCAACTGGTACGAACCGGTCATTTCACTTTAACAATAATATCTACAAAATAAAAAAGAAAAACCAGAAATCTAAAGGAGGGTTCTCCATGACTGATATACTGGTAGGATGGTTGGAGGTGGCTAAATCATCTCCACACATGGTGCGTGACGGAGGGTGAAGGTGTCGATGAAGTACTGGGTGACAACTTCTTGGCTTTCACTGGTGTCCTTATCCTTTAAGACACGTGGCTTTGTTCTTTG
>JAUPMG010000014.1:12760683-12781917 GCA_031762675.1 Pachysandra terminalis | reverse complement strand
ACTTTCAGTGTACTATTTACTCCCAACATAAACCCCAATTACAATTAAACTCCACAAAACTCATGCCAGCAAACTCCTCACTAGCCGACACCCAGATCATGGACAGTGTGATATGTGTTGGGTGAATTTATTTTATCTAAAGTTAGATATATTTAGGCTTTTGGAATGAGTTTGTTTTCATGAGAATCAGATGATGTTAATATACTGAAAGTAAACACTTGCAAATACATATAACTAGTAAGTATCAGGTATCCGGCGGGTACCCATCAAAAACCGGGTATTTGTGTGTTCGGTTTTGGGACTAATGGTAACAAGCCCGGAATCGAACTCATTAGGACCTAGAACTCTTCCATGTAATAGGTTAGGTTCTGGGACAATTCGGACCCATCTCGAACCCAACCTATTCACACCCTTACTTCTAACTCCTTTTTGTATCATCCCACAAGGCATTGTACGGTAGCAGAACTCCAACAGTCAGAAATATGGTCGGTATCTTTCTCAAGTTTTGAGAACGTCATTTTTAATTTAAAACAAATTTATCACTTACAGATCTTTTAAAATTTTAATTGATTTTCAATTGAATTTTGAGCGATTTGTGCAAACCATCAAGTCGCATCTGTGAAATTGTACAAACTGATAACATTATTATTATTAATATTATTATTATTATTATTATTATTATTATTATTTTATGAATAACTGAAAACATTATTACGAACATTAGTGAAGAAGTAATTCTCCTTGTAACAAATCCCACTTTCTCTAGGCTTAAATGTAACAACCTCCATGAAATTCTACTCTGAGAAATCACCCACAGGATTCCAAAAGGCACAAGAAAGTGACTGCAAAACTAAAAGCAAATGGAGGCAACGGTGCTCGATCTGAATATCACTTAATCACAATAAAGGTTGAGCAAGCCCCACTGCCACAGTAGAGAAAATATTGATACACACACACACACACATATATATATATAGAGAGAGAGAGAGAGAAACAAAAGGTTGATATCTATCTATCTATCTATATATGTGTGTGTGTGTGTGTGTACGTATATAATAAAAGAGAGATGGCATATGAAGCTTTCTCATTCTCTACTTGAAAAAGAATATATGATCTGTAAGTGTTTCATGAATCTTCTATCTACTTACCTCAGGTACAAGAGCTGTGCCAAAACGAGCAGTACGGGTAGGATAAACACAGTCGTACATGTCAGCACCTAATGTACTGCAAACTACAATATCAAGTGGATAACCAACACCCTGGAAAATAGTATGCACAAACATAAAATGTTAAAAACATAGAAGTTATGCAAGGAAAACAAGTATCTCAATAAGCGTAACGGTTGATAGAGATTTTCAAAAACTTAA
Organism: Pachysandra terminalis; assembly: GCA_031762675.1. Taxonomy (NCBI): domain Eukaryota; kingdom Viridiplantae; phylum Streptophyta; class Magnoliopsida; order Buxales; family Buxaceae; genus Pachysandra; species Pachysandra terminalis. The sequence continues at coordinate 12,780,550 of JAUPMG010000014.1, read as the reverse complement.
AGGGCATAGATAATAGCATGATGAAATGGAAAAGTCATTTGTACCATGACATAGCGTGGTTTATCCTCAGGTAAAGCAGCAGTACACTGAGCAACAACACGCCAAAATGAATCTTTATCTTCACCGCCTGCAAGACCACCAATAGCATAGCTGTCACAAAAGTAAACTAAGTTAAACTCACCCCCTTGGTCATTGCCAATGTAATCCCGAAGGAAGAAAAAAATGGTTGCATGATGAGTGCAGTCCATCTGAAGAACTTTAAGAATTGAGCATAAAACAAGCAACTGCGTGTCTTTTTCCGCTAAGAAGAATTTGAAACGGAGAGATGGTACTGATAGTTTATAAGAGTCGTTATCTCTGACATTGATCCAACAGGCATTTGTTTGTTAAGTAAGTTATGACCACCATTTTTCTTCAAATGTTATGAGTTATGACTACTGTGCTGGTCATCATGGGTGAATTCCATGGATGTCTACAAGATGAAAATTTCATTACTACTTAAAAAATGCAATGGTTGAGTTGTGTTACAAAAAAAAAAAAAAAAAAATCAAAGAAAGGAATTCACAAGACATAAGACGGGCATCCCACAAAGTCTCAGTAAACAAAGGACAAAAATAAGAAAGGACATTTCTATTCTGGTTTTCTTTGTGGATGATTTGACCTTGATGGGGTTGTAACCATGGTTTCATGTATCAGCCGAGAGCAATATGTACTAGCTGATAAATATCAGACTCAACCAAGACCGGTCCAAGTTTAGGCCGTGGTACATAGAAAAATAAACTATATAGCTGGTACTGGTCGGTGACTGGACCAGTCAACCCAACTGGTACGAACCGGCCATTTCGTTTTAACAATAATATCTAAAAAATAAAAAAGAAAAACCAGAAATCTAAAGGAGAGACAGAGAGAGAACCAGAGAGGTGAAGATCAAGAATGGGAGAGAGACAAAGCGGGAGCAGGAGAGAAACCGGGAGAGAAGGGAAGAGAAACAGAGAGAGATACAGGAGGATGGAGAGACGAGAAAGAGGATGAGAGAGGCGTGACGGGTGGTCTTCTTCTTTCTCCTCGTCCTAATCTATGCATAAGAAGATTTTCCTTTTAACAGACAAAATGTGGAACAAATACTGATAGGGTTCGATCTAATCGTACCCGATGTCAACCGGCTAGTACTAATCCATATCAGTGGTATGACACTGGCCCTGTCCAGTCCGGTACACAAACCAGTACTTTGAACCATTGTGTAACCAGGTCAATGAAAAACATTAATAAATTTCTCTAATCATTCAACAAACCTTTCTTAACTTAATTTTGATCAATTTTTAAGTGCAAATGAAACAGCTATCTTAGTAACTACAATATTTTCATGATTATTATTACACTTTGGCAGATTATCTTTTTATAAACTCTTCTACAGAATTTCGTAGGCAAGATAGGAGAGGAAGCAGGTTTTGGTCACAGTGACAGGAAGTGACTATTCAATAGAGAGTCCAACAGCTGGACCTGTTGGGAAGCACTCCTCTAGTGATAGCATAAGATTCTATTATAGAGCAAGAAAAGAAGGGATAAATAAGATATAACAGCCAAACTAAATGAAGGAAAAAAATGTAGGAGAAGGGAAGGGGAGCTGAAATTCCAAGTTAAATAAAGGCTCCAACAAAACAAAATGCACTATCCTAACTAAATGGGGTCAGCAACATGAACCTTGTTTCGCCGTCACAATCTATCAGAAACCATATTTTTGGTCAGATTATAATTAAATTATTTTTTACCAATTCCATTTAGGTCCTTTTTGGTCTTCCTCTTGTCCTTTTAGACCCTTTAATATGCAGACCCTCCTACCTTCTTACAAACACCTATCAAATCATCTTAACATACTTTCTTTTATATTATCTCCTATTAGGGCTACTTTCTTTTATCTTATCTCCTATTAGGGCTACTTTTACACTCTCTAACATGCACATTCATTACCTTAAATCTCCAAGTCTTTCCAAAGATCCATCTCAACATCCTCATCTCAACCACACTCACCCTATGAATATGTTGCTTCATTGTTTCCCAACATTCTATTCTGTATTTTATAGCAGGCCTAATAATTGTCATATAAAATTTACCTTTTAACTTGAGTGGAATACACCGATCACATATCACTCTAAAAGCATCTCTCAACTTAAGCCATCCACTTACTTCTATCATCAACATCATCGCCAACATCCCCCCTTTATGGATAACTGATTCAAGATATGAAAGTGGTTACTTTTGGGAATCTCCTTATTCTCAATTTTTACCATTGCCTCATCCCTTCTACCACTTCAGCTACAACTACACTTTATATACTCGGTCTTAACTTGATTTATTTTGAAACCTTTTGATTCCAAGGAATCCTTACACAGTTTTAGTTTTTTATTTATTCAGTCTCTAGTTAGTGCTCCCTCATATATACCCTTAATGAATATTAAGGTATCTGATTGATACTTCTTTTCTACCCAAAACCCACTCAGAATAAATCTCTATGGATTCTATCATTTGTTTTTTTCTGGATCATATCAACCATATGAAGGTTTTTTCTTTTTTTTCTAAACTTCACTAATTATCCAAGTAAAAAGATAGCCTAAATGGTAAACGTTCTTGGTATAAATCTCATAAATCCAAGATTTGCAAACACCCAGGTTATTTTCTTAGTCTTTGTTCCAACAGTCTCTCCCATAATTTCATGGTGACACTCATAAGCTTAATACAACGATAATTGGTATAATTTGGATGTCTCTTCTGTTCTTATATTCAGTATAGGAACTATATGCTTCTCCTAAGCATCTGGCAGTTTCCTAGTCCTCAAGATTTTGTCAAATAATTTGGTCAACCAAAATATAACAATCTCTCCCATGCATTTCCACACTTCATCTAATCTAGAGCTCTCCATACTTGCGCAATTCACTAATTTTTGGAAATATTCTTCCCAACTAAACAAAGGCTTCAAATATTGCTAAAATGTCCTTATTCCCCACAAAAAGATCCACTCTAACAATGCCATCCTTCGCCATAAATCATTTCCCAATAGCAACAATATAATGTTAAAAATTGAGGCCAACTCAAAAGATTTCTTTGATCAAATGGGATGCCATTCTACTAGAATTCAATGCATTAGATGGAATCATTTTAGTAACAACTTCATAGCAGTTCTAACACAAGGAGAACCTTATCCGATGAGAGCCACATTTTAGTTACCTTCACCAATTAGCCAAAAAAATTGTCAATTATATGAACCCTGAGAATTATAGAAATTCCACTAATTATGGAAGGCAACAGATTCCTCGAAGAACAGTCGTCAAGGTTAAGGTTCCTTCCACCATTAAGAGGAAATGCCCACCTTCACCACATCAATGGATGTGCTCCTAAAAACCTCTTAAGTATTCGTATGGTATTTTATAAAACATTAAACATATATTGCCGAACTTTGCAAAAAGACTAAAAGACATATGAGAGCACATCATACTAGAGGCCATTGTGAAACTTCTCTAAATCCTATTTCATGCTACTATACCCAACTAGTGCAGATAATGCATGAGAGATGATTAGATGTGTTGGTGATGTTACAAAACATCATAAAGTTTAGTTAGATAGGCTAGGAATCAATGACAAAATGCATTATCAAGATCCTGCCCTTTTGTTTCTAAGACATCCTATTTAGTTTGAGGATAGCAGTGGAAACAAACTATGTTGAACGAGATATAGAAAAATGACATGAAAGGTGAGCAAGTAACAGGACTAGATTATCATTTTAATTGACTGCTTATACAGTTTTCAAAAGTTCAGTTAAAATGCCGCTGCAATTCACAAGTAAATTTTTGAGAGTAAATCTGCGTACCCAGGTAAATTGCGATCAACCAAGCCTTTAACACATATATCTCTGAAAAGGGGCATGAAATAGAAGCAATAATTAGCGAGGGAAAGAAAAGAAATATAATTCATGGTTTACTTCCATTTGAGAACAACAGAATTATATAACTGTTTCACAAAAAGTCAGAAATGTTACAGAACATTACATCAGATTCTAATCTCACCTCAGAACAGGATCTAATCCTCCTTGTACAATCCCGAATAAGTTTTGTTCACTAGGCCTTTTGTGAGCTGTCCATAAAAATTTATCAGTAGCCTGAACGCGAACAAAAAGTAGAATAGAAAAAAGAAACAATAATTAAATTATCAGAAAAGAATAAACTTAAACTAGTATCTCAGAACACTACTTATATAAGATGGAATCAGGAAGACTTGAGGCACATGGATCTGGTAACATATAATAACTCCATTAACCTAGTCATTGGCATATTGATCTGGTAACATATAATAACTCCATTAACCTAGTCATTAGATTCCATCTTCAGATCGCAAATCAGGACCACCTAACTTATCAGTAAAATAAGCATAAAAAGTTATAAAAAAAAAATTGATTAGATGGACAGAAGAGGCAACCAGTTCAGATTCTTCAGAATTTTACAATAGAACAGATAATCCTCTATTAGTCCATTAGTTATTATTCACCTTGTGTAGTTATCTTGGCTTCTCTTTCCCAGCACTTGAGATGGATTTTCATGTTGTATTTTTCTTCAATTCTCCTTTTGTAATAAACTTATTAAGTTACAGATCAAAAAAGGAAGTAGACAAAGAAGAAGAATAAGAAGAAGGGATGAAAAGAGTGAATTGCACGCAATAAACCTAGAAGGAAAAACAAATATTACTCATATTATTGTCAGCAATGGACTCTACAAAAAAAAAGAAAGAGTTATAGATGACAGAAAACTCTAATCCAACAAGGGCTACATGATGTCTATTTCCATTCCCTCATTGAAGTTAAAGAGAGAGACAAACGGAAGAATATAAATAAAGAGAAAGAAGTTTGCAAACCAATCATGGCTCCATTGCCTTAGGAGCTTAGCAATAGGAATTTGAATATTAGGTAGTGTGTGACAAATGACTAATCCATCATTAAAAGAGTAAACCCCAGTTTCAGTTAACTTGTCAGTTGAATCATCAGCCAACCTTTATACTTGAGATGCTCATCAAGAATGCCAACAATCAGATCTCCTTCAATATAAAGGATAGCCTCCAATTCCCTTTGTGGGAATGCCAAAGATTGGATCTACTTCAAGATTATACATATATACATACATACATATATATATAATATATCTGTTACTCATTTGCAAAAAAAAAAAAAAGGATACAACATATGGTTTGTTAAGCGATACTCCCTTGTGTTCTATAATCCTTCTAGTTTCCCTATCCAGAAAATGCTTTAGTTCAGCCTCAACTCATCCCCCCACGGTAAGAATCTCTTAAGACTTCCATTTGCTAGAATTTCCAAAGAGATGGAGATCAATGACTTGGCCTTCCTTGTAGAGATATTCAAAGGCGTCTAAATCTCTCCATCCAAACCTGACTTTAGAATCTTGTCAATTGATTAAAAAGTTTTCCTTTCCTCTGAGTCGTACTTCTCATGCCTACTTTAACTCAGTCCACTCATGTGAGTTTCCACACAATAATTTGGGCCCTTTCCAAGGTTACTAGCTTTGAACAAGATATGCACATGTAGGCTCTTGAAGACTTGTTCACTTGGTTCAGTTGGCTCGTCATGTGGGCAATGGGTTGAATATTTCATTTAACCACGTACCAACGTAAGCAAAGAACTAGCAGATAGACTCACCAAGCACGGAGTTGGATAAAAGGGGTGGTTTTTGGTTTTGGTATTCCCACTGATGAGCTACCACACGAGATTTTGGAATCAAATGCCCCTTGCAAGGTTATAACATTCTCTTGGTTATGCACTTTGAACAAGATAAACACATGTGATAGGCTTCAAAAGAGAAGTAACAAGTTGTACGAAGCCTCAGGCTTTTCGTCGCCACTTGTTTGATGAAATTGGAGATGAGGAACATTAGAATGTAGGACAATTGATGCCTCAGGCTTTTCGCCGCCATCTAAAAATGGTGATGATTTCTTTTGTTGTCATTAAACCAAAGGAACTCAAAGGAATCCAAAGTAGAATAGCCTTGGAAATCAATAATTGGTGTGCTACTGTGCTCTCACATTCCACATCTTCTATTGATCGTCCAGCGAGTAAGCCTCCACCTATTGCATATCAACAAGAGTTACATGGTTTCACGGATTGGCCGATACCGGTCTGGACCGGGACCAGACCATAGCGGTCCAGTCCCAACCCGAGATACAGAGGATTGTATTGCTGGGTTATGGACCAGCAGTCCGACGACCGGTCCCGCCGGTTTGACGTCCGGTGCCGCCTGTCGGGCAAAGGTTCGAAATTTTAAAAAAATAAAATTTTGCATTCTGTACCGAATCTGGACTAGCCGGTACCGGTCCAGTCTCCGATTAAGATCAACTTTGACGATCGTTTACTTGAAAGCCAAAAGCTTCTGGCATAATGGGTTGCCATTATGGCAGGATTACGATCCTTTCATCAAGACAAAATTATAAGAGAGGCCATAATAGAGCAAAGGCTTTTGGTCTCAAGCTCTCAAAGCAGCCCAACCATCCCAGAGTCATCACGGAAAGATATACCTCTAATGTCAAAGGGTGGGCATTGAGAAGAATCAAAGTCAATTTGCAGTTATATGAGGTACTAAAAGAAATCCATCATTAAACATGCCCAGAGTCATCACTGAAAGATGTCTTTACATTAAACATCTTATAATACTAGGTACCAACAAAACACAACATACCATTGCAAGTGGCAACAAACTATAAGTTTATAAAATTTTAAAAAAAAAAAAAAAAAGAAAAGAAAAGAACTTTCAGAAATTCAAATGAACACTGCTAAAGAAAAAAAAAACTGAAAAATAGAAAACAACATACAATTCAAGGATATGCATACATACATATGTGCATACAATTCAAGGATATGCATACATACATTTTTTTTTATCAGTAAAATATTCTTGTATTAATAATATCTACAGTAAAAGTATAACTATATGTATACATCTCTGCAAAGAGAACCCCTAAAAAAGGAAAACAGAATACAATTCAAGGATACATACATTCATATATGAAAAATAGAAAACAACATACAATTCACAGATATGTATGCATGCATTTATGTATGCATCCTATAAAGATAGATAGATAGATAGATAGATAGATAGATCAATAGACACATGCATAAAATATAACCTCAAGACAAATATATAAGAAATATGTCCTCTTTCACATATTTACCAGCAATACATCTGTCTATCCAACGAAGTGTGCGATACATAGCCTCCTCTATTCGTGGACCAGTAATGGTGGTTTTCACAACATCATCGAGAGCCATGATGATATCTGCACCAATTTTATTCTGCAAAAGTGAGGCAGACATACTAGAGATATTATATAGAATGTTTATTATAAAAAAAATAAAAAGAAGAAGGATGAAGGATACAAAGCCTTGATTTAAAGAATATATGCCTTTGTAATTTTCATACTATATTTCCAACAATAGCAGTAATCTACATGAAAACCCAGATAACAATACATGCCTTTCAGCAAAGCTCCTTAAGGTTGTGTTTTGTTAGCAATAATCTATAGGAAAGGAAAGGAAAATGAATTTTCCAACAGAATTTGTTTGTTTGGTTTGTTGGAAAATGTGGGCCCATTGGAAAGCACTTTTCAGGAAAAAAAATCCCCATTTTCAATGAAAAGCCCTTCAAACTTTTCCCCTTAAAATGAAGTGAAAACAATAGAAAGGAAGAGAAAGGAAAGTGCTCTTTTACTTTCCTTTCCATTGTTTTCTGACTAACCAAACACAGCCTAAGGAATAAAAATGTTGAAAATGAAAAAAAATAAAAATAAAAACAATAGTTTGTCAAGATTATGGGAGATTTCCTGCGAAGGCACATGTTTTTTAGTTGACAAGAGTTCCTGGGGAAAATTTCTTCCTCAGACAAAATGACATGCACGGCAAAGGAAGCCCAACATATGTTTGACTTCGTAAATATTCTAAACCAATATTTCTGTTATATTATAGCATGTGTAGAATAGTTGCATTCTGTTGTCTATCACTCCTTGATTTAACTTATACAAGAATAGGTGAATTTCAAAAGATGTTTGACTTTGAAAATATTCTAAACCAAGAATTTGGTTATATTATGGCATGTGTAGAATAGTAGCATTATGTTGTCTATCATTTCTTAATTTAACTTATACATGAATGGGTGAGGTTTTGAGAAGATGATACACCAATTATAACAAATCTGAGAAAGTCAAATATAATGATGGTCCATTTTTAAAGATAGCACAAAACAAAGATACCTACTTGGATTTGTATCGACTCCTCTGGTGTTAGAAGCATCGGCTTCCATCAACAGGTGACTGAAATCAAGAAATGAACTCTTATTTTACAAGTATGGACATAAATTCTGCATGCTCCATGTCATAACAAATACCAAAAGTTTAAATTAGAAAACTTGAAAAACCTGAACAAAAGATGAGTATACAAGTAATTGACTATTTCTAAAATGATATTCCATTTCAAACAACGGAAACATTAACTCTGATATAAATATCGAAGTAGGAATGCAGTTGACTACACACGACAGTGTTCTATAATTTCTGAAATTATTAGCTAAACAGAATTGAATCCACAATTACCTCAAGTGAGGTCAAACAAGCTTTTCTCTTTATGTGTCAATTCTTCAAAAATAAAGAGTGCAATATTCATCCCTGTACTAACACCAATTTCTGTAACTATAAGCTAAAAAGAATTGAAAGCACAATTAACTAGAGTGAGGCCAAACAAGTTTTTCTCTTTATGTGTCAATTCGTCAAAATAAAGAGTGCAATATTCATCCCTGTACTAACACCCACCACATCATCATGCTAAAAAGACTCATTAAGCAAAGAAAATCGATGATCATTTTTTTGTACATTTTTCAGTACCAACATGCAGTTTAGTCAAGCTTGAGAAAAAAAAAATTATGTTTGTTTCCTTCCAGAAACAACTTATCACATATCAAAGGCATGTCACAGAGAAAATACAGATAAGGATTGTGATTTGTGAACCAGTAGTACATATGAAATGAACAAAAGGATTCATCCATATAAGAGAAGAATAAAGCAATCTAAAGAATATGCCCTTCAATGTTAAGAATTAAAGGACTAACGAAGAACCACAAAATCAGCCAACAAAAATACAAGAAGCTAATGCAAATACAAACAAATACCAGTATTATCTTTATAGAATCTACTTTCAGAAATTTACTTCTCAAGATATATGATACTGAAATTATTGAATCTGGTGAATAAATTCTTCTAATGTTATAAAATAGTGTAGGATATTTAGTCTACAATGTTAGTAAGGCTCCTTACATGAATTATTGGGGACTGCATATGAATACTTATCCATAAAAGTTTAAAACTGTTTTATTGTTTGAAGGTAATCCTACTAAATATTGCAACAAGATAATAGATTATATTGTAGTTTGAAAGAGATATCTAAGAACTAATGAGATCTGGTTTCGCAATAAAGCACATATTCTTTTGCAAACATATATTTGCACGGTCTCATCTAGTAGGCAGTTATACTTTATAAATCAACACCAGCGCACTACATCCGGTATGACTAAAGAGTAACACAATAAAATTACCTGAAATGTTACACCTTTTTCAGTAATGTCAGCCAAATGTAACAAAGAGACCTGAAAGAGAATGGATAAACATTCAGTGAATAACATTTTTTTAAACTTTACTAACATATGTAATCTCAAGAGAGTGTAGTGCGAAAAGTTGTAAACATTAACAAGTTGGAACCTACTACTTTTCACTCGAAAAACAAAGGAAAAAAAAAAAAGCTCAGGAACCTCATGATCATCGCAGTGATGAGTGATGACTAGTAAAATCTAGACAATGGCATTTAATTGTATCACAAGAACAAATTCATTATGGGGTCGCATCACATGTAATGGTCTTTTTTGGAATTTATCACCAACATGGATGCATTGCAGATATGCAAGTTCATTGAAAAAGGACCTCATTGTTCAAAGAGCTAAAGTATTCACCAAAACATTTTTTTTCCACTATAAGCAATTATTAGACTAAATAAAGCACAAGATACAACTAGGAAGACAAACTGCCCAACAAAGAACAGAAAGAATAGCCTACAAAAAAAATGGAAACCTACTTGTACAACATCTCCTCTGGCGGAATATCCATATACATAGATATTCTACACACTTACTATAAGCTAAATGAACAGCAAGGTTGCTGGCCAATCTAGGTACCTCCAACAACAAGGAGTTCAATATTGATGCCATAAATCTAGCAAACCAAACCACGTGGACAAGTCTCCAAAAATAGTTATCAGGCTTGGAGAGCCAAGCAATGACATTAGCCAAGTCTCCCTCCATAATGATACTAGGATACTCAAAGTAGCCACCTTACTCAAATCCATGATAAATGCACATAACTCAATATTCACAAAGTTCCCAACTCTAATTGGCCCCAAGTGATCATATAACAAATACCCTCATGATCCTTAATGACTCCCCTAATGACATCTAAGTTCAGCTTTGATACCCACTGCGATGGTCTTCCAACCAACTTGAGGTCTATAAGAGAAAGACAAGGAAAGAACCAGTCTAAAAACCTCCCTCGTACTATTTGAGATGGTGAGTGATGCAAAAGCATCCCTTTTACTGTAGCACATTCTGTAGCATTACTGTAGTAGATATAATTAAAATACCCCCATAAACTAAAAAGAAACACTGTGAACAGTACCACTACAGTAACGTGAACAGAGATACCTCTGAAATGTCTGATGCATTGGCCCAATGAGTCATCATACACGGAACTCTTTTGATAGTAGACACTATATCCTAAAAAAATTCTTGTTCCACTCTCCCCAAATAGCCCACGGAATAGCATATAAATAACAACAACAGAAAATGCCTTATCCCAATTAGTTGGGGTTGGCAGCATGAATCATGTCCCTCCATGCTTTGACTCAATCCAGGTTCTTTTGGTCTTCCATAGGTCCTTCAATAAGGTCCCCCCTTCAGACCTTCTCAAAGCTGCCTCCTCAGGTCTTCCCTTTATATGTACTCACACCAAAACACAATGATCTCCACTAAAAGAACAATTGGCTAATGGCAGGCAGCATCACCCATGCTCATTCCAGCAATTGGCAAAACAGGGCTCCAAACCTACCGAGTAAAGCTGTCATGTTAGAAAAGATGATTTAACACTCCCTTGAACTCATTTTTTTTTTTTTTTGTTTGCTCAATAAAGTGTGATATTATAAAAAAGTATAGGAAATTACAGTACGATCTCTAAGGCAAACTCCCTTGGACGCATGCATATAAAACAAAAATAAGGAGATTAGGCAAGGTATTTCCTTCTCTTCTAGAGTAATAATTAGTAGTGATCTTATTGAGCATCATTATCCAAGCAAAAGACTTAGCCCTTAGGGCCATGTCACCATCTTCTTCTTCTCGAGATTTTCGTTAGGTTCTCTGAGACTTTCATCCATGCTGCTAAAGGGTCTAACCTTTTCATGACTATCTCACCCACTTCTCTTAAACCCCCATATAGGACATCAAGGTTATCAAACACTGGATGTAACGAGAAGTGTGCAAAAGCCCACTACTATGGAGCCATGTTCCACTTGGGGTTCAAAGACGATGGTTTAAGTCTCCAATCACCTGCAAATTCAGACGTGATCCTTGTTGTTTAGTGGAAATGACCTCATGGAGCAAAGGAGTTCCACAATCTAGGATGGTGGAGCAAAGAAAATTGACCTCTAATTGTGAAAGTACAAGCGTGTCAAACGGTGTTGGAATGTTACAAGTGCTGCCACTTCCCAACTAACCAAGTCCCAGGATAAAGATGAATACCACCAAGCTCCATTTATTGATCACCTCCTGGTCTAAAGGTTCCAACGGTATCTCAGGTAGATCCCATTATTAATAATAGATTCTCACCCATTGTTTAATCCAAATAGCCCAAGCCTTTAGATGGGGGGCTTTGTACCATTGACCCCCAGTGCCGGCTATAGCCATGTTTGTAGAGTTTCTAAAAAACATTTCCAGCCCCACTTGTTTTTGCCTTCTAGTATGAAAATACGAAAGTCTTCCATTCCTTTTGACAACCTTAACCCACAGGAACCTTGCCCTCCCGTTAGACTTCAGCTCTAGCAGTAGGATCTTACCCCCTGCCTATGACTTTCTAAAAGATAGACAGCCATCCCCTTGAATGTCGAAGTCCCCATAGTTTTTAGCTAACAAGGAGGTAGCTCTATCATCAAAGAACACAAACACGCTTCATCCTTTACTCCTCTCAGTCTCAGCTTAACAATTCATTTGTGACCTCCCTCCTTAAAACTCACATATCTAATATGTCTTTGTCTCTATGCTTATTAATTTCCTCCGGTGAAGCCGCTGATGATTGTTTAATGTCTCAAGATGTCCCACACCAAAATCTGGTGTACAAAGGTTAGGAGACTGTTGCAGAAAGATAAGAGCAGGTGATGTTATGATTAAGGTAATGTTGTCAAAACGCCTAGGCGAAGCTAGGCAATAGACCTACTTGTAGCCTAGGTGATTAGGCAGATGCCCAGACGATGAAATTCATTTTACACTATTCCTAGGTGGTTTGCAAAAGCAAGCATGAGGGGGGGCGCAATCTGAGAAACATTCACACTCAAAACTTAGCTTTGTTGGGGAAATGGCTCTAAAAATTCAGCACAGACGTCGAGTCCTTGTGGTTCAAAGTGATCCGCAGCAAGTACGTATACATGGCCGCTGAGGTCATGGTCGCCATTAGGCATTGTCTATCTTCGACACCAGAGACCAAATGCTTCTTCTTCATGCTTGGCTACGATATTTGCTAAGGTTCTTATCATAAAAAATGAGCCAGCATAAAGTGAGGGGAACAGTTGTGTCGATTGTGCATGATCAAATCCAACAAACCACAACATAATTTCATACCTTTCAATTCAACGGGGAAAAAAAAAAAAACAGTTCTGCCTAAATCCAACTCCACTGAGCACATGATAATATTCATGTGGAATTCATAAAAGTTTCCACTTGTCAAAGGTTATGACTTGCAAATAATAATTAAAAAAAAAAGGAAATTTGCTCAAGTGAACAATATAATGAAGGAATGGAGCAGGTAAATCATTCGTTGTGAAATTCAGTATCACCAATTTCAAGCTGAAAAACTACAACTGTGCCTTTGCAAGGATGTGATCATGTGAAGCATTCCAATAACTATGGCATGCAGTTTTGAGAATCATTTGATTACTACTTAACAAGACTGCAAAGGAGTTAATGATATAATTAAGTAGAAACGAAGAATATAGTGAATTCAAGGAAAGCACGGAGGAATAAATCAAATAATGATAGACAACCATCTGAAAGCCACCAGAATCAGTAAGCAAAGCTCTTCGCCAATTCATGAATTTGTGAAGACCCCCCAATTCATCAATAAGTTCTGAAGTAGGACGAAGCGCCAAATGATATGTATTTCCAAGTATTATTTGGCAACCAATATCCTCAAGCTGGCTAGTTGTTAAGCCTTTTATTGTGCCTGCAAACAACTAAGAATAGAACAATTATTCACAATAAATTGAATCTGCACATGCACAATATGCATGTAAAATTATTTCTGTAACACGTTAATGGTCTAACGACAATTCAATCAATCTACCAACAATTTGGATTGGTCCAAAAGATTAAAATCAATCAGAATGCACTACAAATATCAGGATGAGCAGAAAAAAAATTGACTCTATGGCAAAGACATTAAAGGGGTAAGTGTCTAGTATTTAATGATTACAAATGGGTCATTACACTATCTATTGTGGAGAATGATTATCAAGGATAAACTGAAGGCTAATTGATGGTATGAGTTGAATGCCATGTCATCTTTTTTTCAAATTTTTATTCCAATAGGGCATCAAAAAAGACAAGGAATAAAACTATATTTGCATAATGATAAAATGCTAACAAGAGAGATAACAGAAACTCTACCTTGTGTGCCTACTGGCATAAATAGGGGGGTCTGGCATACAAAATGAGGGAGTGTCATTTGAGCTGCACGAGCACGATTGAACCTTCCCAAAACCTAGCAAGCATATATGTGAAACATACTTCACAAGAATAAATAAAAAGAAAATGAATAACAAGGATCATTTGTTAGTATAATCTTGGACCATGATTCATCCAAGATTTAGTCCACTAATTGAGCCATTGGGTTAACCAGCTCCAGGAATATGAAAAGTATGGAACAAATTGCTTTATACTTTAGTGCTCGTCAAGGACAGTTAATGTGTTTCCCCTGATTTATTAAATACAAATCAACCCAACCAGACACTTTTAGACACCAGTTCACGCATCGAAACTTGAAATGGGAAGAAATTAGCTGGAGACAAAAATCAAGGATTTCATGGATCAAGGAAGGAGACGGGAACACAAAATTCTTTCACATAATGGTAAATGGGAGGAGTAAATCTAATTTCATCAAGAGTCTGAATGTTAATGGGGAATGCATTGAGGATATGGGGGGAATCTCGAAGGCCTTAAAAGAGTTTGACATTAGATTATATTCTTCTGAGCAGAACCTTAAGTTTGATCTGAGAAACATTCCGACTCCTACCATGTCTTTTGATCGATCATTATGGTTGAAGAGAGAGTTGGAAGAAGAGGAGGTAAAGAGGGTTGTAATGGGTTTGGATAGAGATAAGGCTCCGGGTCCAGATGGATTCATTATGGCCCTCTTTCAAGATGCTTGGAACATTATTAAAGGTATTTAGAGAGTTTCATCTGAATGGCATTGTTAATAAAATTTTGAATGAAAAGTTTCTAGTATCGATTGCTAGTGAACTTGAAGATTTTAGACCTATTAGCCTGATTTGAAGTTTATACAAGATCATTGCAAAAGTGTTAACAGAAAGATTGAAAGGAGTTATTGGTTCTATTGTTTCCCCTAATCAGTCAACATTTATTAAAGGGAGGTAAATTTTGGACAGTGTTCTTGTGGCCAATGAAGTGGTTGAGGAAAGGATTAGGAGTGGTTTATAAGAGATTATGTGTAAATTGGATTAAGAAAAAGCTTATGATAGAGTAGAGTGAGGGTTTGTGGATTCGGTTCTTAGATGGAAGGGTTTTGGGAATAAATGGAGGAAGTGGATTGGGGGTTGTATTTCAAAGGTCTCCTTCTCATTCTTAGTCAATGGGAGTGTGCATGAACATTTTGAATCGTCCAGAGGTCTTAGACAGGGAGATCCATTATCCCCTTTCCCTTTTACTTTGGTAGGGGATGTGATCAGAAGATTCTTTACTAAAGCTGAAAATTTGGGGATTATCAAGGGTTTTTTTTGTGGGAAGAGATATGGTTCAGGTGTCTCATCTTCAATATGCTGATGATACGATTGTTTTTTTTTTTTTAAGCTATGGAGGAGTAAGCTTATTGGGTAAAATTAATTCTGAGATGTTTTGTGATGGTTTCAGGTCTTAAAATTAATTTGGAGAAATCTACCATTTCAGGTTTTCATGAGGAGCAAGTTAGACTTCAACAATTTGCTGATGTTTTGGGGTGTGGAGTGGTGGAGATGCCTATTAGGCACCTCGGGTTGCCTTTGGGGGATTCTCCAGGAACTTGGTCTTTTTGGTCTCCTATTGTGGAAGATTGGAAAAACGTTTGGCAACCTGGAAGAGAAATTACTTATCTTTAGGTGGTAGAGTAACTCTCATTCAATCCGCTTTGGCAAATTTACCCATTTACTTCCTTTCTTTATATTGGGCCTCAGTAAGAGTCATTAAGGCTATGGAAAAAACTCAGAGAGAGTTCTTGTGGGAGGGAGGAGGGGATCTAAAGAGAGATCATTTGGTTAAGTGGGAGACGGTGAGTAGAAATAAAACGGCTGGTGGCCTAAATTTGGGAAATATTCGAACTCGAAATTCGGCGTTGCTTGGTAAATGGCTTTGGCGGTTCTACACTGATTCTAATGCTTTATGGTACAAGATAATCATCAGCAAATATGGAAGCAGGGCTAATTTAGGGGAAATTTGCCAAAATTCAAGAACTAGTAGTCATAGCCCTTGGAAGGCTATTTCTGCTCTTACTTCCTCTTTCTATCCTTCATTAAGATTTGGGGTGGGGAATGGTGTCCAGGTTAGGTTTTGGCATGATTTGTGGTGGGATGAATCCATTTTCAAAGTTAGATTTCCTAGATTGTTCCTGGTGGTATGTAATAGAAATTCGATGGTCTCAGATGTTCTTTCTTGGGGTTCGTCAGGGCTTGCTTGGAATATGGAGTTTAGAAGAGATCTTAAGGATATTAAAATGGGGGAGTTAGCATCTCTTTTGATATTCTGAAATCTTTTTTCATTGATTCCCTTACTCCGGATGTTAGAATTTGGTCCTTGGAATCTAATGGGATCTTCTCTACCAAATCTTTTTTTCGATATCTTGGTAGAAAGACTAATATTGTTCCACCCTCTTTTTCTCCTTCGAGGTTGTGGAAACCCAAGATTCCTCCTAGAGTTAGGATTTTTGCTTGGACGACTATCCTCTATAGGAACAACACGAGCGATTTATTGCAAAAAAGGAGGGAAAATCTGGCTATATCTCCTAACTTTTATTTCATGTGTAGGAACCATGGGGAATCTATTGATCACTTGTTTTTACATTGTATCTTTGCAAGGAAAATTTGGTTGCACTTTCTTCAGACTATGGATATGACTTGGGTGTTACCGGAAACCATTGTTGACCTCTTGTCTTAATGAAGATTTCAGGGTTCGAGCCAGCGAGGGAAAATTTTAATGGACTCTCTATTTTTTGCGATTCTATGGACTATTTGGGGGGAGAGAAATAGGCATATCTTTGAGAACATACAGCAATCCTTGCCTCAAATTATTGATGGTATTTTTCGGATGGTAGCCTCGTGGGCGATGGTTCGATTGGAGTTCAGGGATTTTCATATGGATTCGATTATTAGGAACTGGAACACTATTATTTTTACTTTTGTGGGCCGTATTCATCATTGTATGGTTTGGCAAGCTCCAGATAATGGGTTTGTCAAACTTAATTTTGATGGGTTTTCTATAAGTAATCTAGGCCCTCATGTATTGGAGGAGTTTTCAGGAGATCAGATGGAGTGATTTTTCATGCTTATTCAAGAGCGATTGGAATTGTGGATTCAACGATAGCCGAGATTAGTGCTTTGATTGCACGTTTGAATGGGGCGAGGAAGTTGAATTTGGTGGATATTCAGATAGAAGGGGATTCATCTTCAATTATCTCTTGGATGTACCCAAATGCCAGTTATCCTTGGCAGTTTGCGCATCTTGTTAGGTTGGCGAGATTTCTGACCCATGGTTTACGTATATCTTTTTTTCATGTTCTTAGATCTGTGAATATTGAGGCAGATAAGTCGGCCAGAAATGGGGTTACAAGAGCTACTTTTGTATCGAGGATTCCTGGTGAGGATTATTCGAGATGTTGAGTTAGTGTAGGGTATAGTTTTCTGTTTTTTGTTCTTTCGTCTTTTTGTAGATCACAATTCGTGATTTTTTGTACAGCTCGTGTCTATATTTTCACTTTGATGATTAATGAAATGTTGTTAATTATCAAAAAAAAAAATGTTCACGCATCGGAACAACCAACCAACGATTAGCCAATCTTAGCAACATGTTGTCCTGCCCACAAAGGCAATAACAATATGTGACCCAATTCGATGTCACTACCCACCATACATCAAATCGGTCCAGTTCCAATCACAACACCGCCATTATTTGGAAACAGAAAAAAGAAAAAAAAATTGGACTTAAAATAATCAACCAAAAATGTGAATAGAAGCTACAATACATATGCATTCCCAAAGCAATACCTCAAAACGAAGCGCCATCGTGTAAATAGTTCTTACTCCGCTATAATCTGTACCGTTACAATACCGTCATCAAACAGAAAAATAAATAAATAAATTTTAGCAAAAAAAAAACATAGGTCAAACACAAACATTTTGGCCACTGAGCTGTGATTTTATAGTCTCCTAATGGTCAAAGTAGCAGCTATGGTTTGGAGATGATAACACACTAAAGATCATCTATCAGTAATAACTTATTCTGTGTGGAGGAATATGGTGAGGGGAGTAAAAGGTCACAAGTAGGGATAGACCTTATTTTTGTATATTCCTCTCTCCATTTGGAGAGTTCCTAATATTTCTAACCTTTCAATACACATTCACTCTACATCGCAAATCGATGTTCAAACGCTCCCCATCTTTTATTCTTCTCTCTTTCATGAATGATTATGAAAGTCGTTTGCAGGTTTTTTAAGCTTCGTACCTAAACACGTGAAAAAGATAAACGGATTTGCACATAGAGAAAAGGCTCTGTCAAGAAAATGCCGAGAGAGAGAGAGAGGGAAGGAGAAAAAGAGGAAGTCTTACATTGGTTTAGAAATTCTTGTGGAGAACAATGGCGAGGATGAGAGCTGACGAGTTCCCGGTAGGATATGCCCTAAAAAAGCACCGGGAGCTTGAGTCTTTCCAGCAGCTGATAAATATGCGCCAAACGTTACTCACGCGCGGAATGCCGGAATGTTTGTATAGTATGAATATGAACGGCTAAAAAGTAGGGAGGCCGGCAGCTGTGTCCAAGCCTGCTCTAGTTTCTTTGAAAAGAAACGCACCAGTTTATTATAATTTAATTGTAAACAATGCCTGCCGAAAAAAATAGAAGGCGGGTGGGGTTTGGCCTCTGGAGTTTGGAGTTTGGACAGTAGCCCATGTTGACCGTTGTTTCGAGAAAGCGGGAATTAAGGTTCAGCCTTTGCTATGGTCGTACTTCCGTTTTTGGGACGTTGGTAGGACATCCCTCAAATGAGGACTGGGATGGGGTTCGATCCCACGTCTCTCCTGTGGGGAGTGATCGAGTGACCGCTGGCGCAGATATCAAAAAAAAAAAAGTGTCTTTGTTATGGTAAAATGAATGAGAAAGAGATATTGTTTGAAAAAAAACTTAGGCGTCGTTTGATTGTCATTCTAATTAGGAACTCATTTCCAGGAACTAGTTCCCTAAATTCCTTTTGAGAACAAATTTTGATACAATGCCTCAAAATGGACTATAATGCCTCAAATGGGTATGGTTTTATTTTATTATTTGAGGGAGAAGAAATATTCTTACAGTTATTCTATGCAGCTTGACTGCATTTCAGTGTCTTTTTTTTTTTTAAATGCATTTGTTTTAAATATATTTACTGTTGACCTTTACTATAAAATGGCAAAAATTGGCTATTATGCAATATGAAATGTTAGCATGTTGTTAATTTTGTTTCATTGGACAAATTTTGCTTTAGAGATTACCAGTGTAGTACGAGCTTTCTACAGGTCCTTTTAAAAAAAAAAAAAAAAAAAAACTATTATGGATTAGGATTTGATGAAGATGAAGATGCATGAGTTTATATGATTCGGTTTGATTTTTTTATTGTTGTGTATATAGGTACAAGTTATATATTGTCTTTGATGCAATGTAATGAATATAGTAGGTAGATTACTTACTGGTAGAAAAATGAGTGCTGTGGATTTGTAGATCATTTAACCATTTAATTACCTGTGTGATTAGTTATCTTGGAATTGTTATTGACTTAAACTTTATTAATTGTCTTGGATTCTGGAACTTGATTGTGGCACATTTTATGTAATATTGCAGTTGGGAGGTAGTGATGGGTGATTGCGATTCTCAGTCTAACGACTTCTTGAAGGAGTTTTACATCCCTAACTACATGCTTGCGGCTGAATCAAAGATCGAAACTGTTTCACACATACCCACTTGCCCAGTGATAGTGTTCATTAACTCCAAAAGTGGTGGTCAGCTAGGTG
>JAUPMG010000014.1:12730767-12760583 GCA_031762675.1 Pachysandra terminalis | reverse complement strand
CTAACATTTTTGCTTATTAGGTTGCAGGTGGTGATGGTACAGCTGGCTGGCTTCTTGGAGTGGTTTCTGATCTCAAATTATCTCACCCACCACCAATTGCAACGGTGCCGTTAGGAAAGGGAAACAACCTTCCATTTTCATTTGATGGACTTGGAAATACCTGGATGATCATTGCAATGATGGGTCACCCATGTTACATTCTGATTTAATCAGAATATGCCATGAAACATGCAGTTATAAGTATCAGCTTTTTACATTTTTTCATGAGTGATTTGTTTCAATTTTTTCTGCCTTCTCTGTTTTCTGTAGTCAGAAACATAATAGATAGGTAAAATTCATTATTAATAATTTATCTATTAATTGTAAAAACTGGTTTAGTTGTAATATCCATTAAAACAAATTTTAGACTTGAAAATTTATTTCAAAAGGAGTAGGAGATTCTCTCTTCGGATTTTTGTAAATTGCACGAGGGATTTGTGGATCAGACAAACGGATTGGTATTTTAAAAGACATCTAGCATTACTAAGTGTTGCATGAAGACATGCAGTCATGCCTATAAGTGTTAAAGGTTTAAAGGCGACCTGAATTAAACCTATGTAAATAAATTTGTAGTCTTTAATATGAGAGTGCAGATCTTGTGGATCAAGCAACTTAATAATCTCATATTGAGAATCAAGGCTCAAAGTATGTTACATGGTTTTAATTGCCATGCTAGGAGTTAGGCCATACCATTTAGACCTATAAATGGTCTTAGGTTTAACCTTTGGAGTAGTCAATTTATTCAACTATTGTTGAATGTTTTCAAATTCAATTAATTCTGAATTTTTAATTAATTCGTATGCAGATTGGAAGGGTTGAGTCATTTGCTTTTGTTAATGCCTAATCGTACTAAATAGCTAATGCACATTGTTATTCTAAAAGATGCAGATAAAGAAGAATAAAAAATATGAAATATATCTATCTTATATATTGCAACTTTTATTAAGATATCAAAAACTTAATTTATAACAGGACAAGCACATTACGGCCAACAAAGACGACAACGCCCTCTCGGCTAACGGTCACAAAGCCCCCGCCATACTATTATAAATCAGTATATGATAAAAATAACAAAAGGCAGTATATAAAATAAAATGTATAATATACTTTTTAGCTTTCAAGTTAAGGCATATTGATAACATAACAGTGAAAAGCAATAACTACGACATGCTTAAGCATTAAACAAAATTAAGCAAACATTATACTTATATCTATTAATAACTTGGCTTTGATACCATATAAGCAGGATCACAAAATAAATAATAAACAATAGAGAGAGAGAGAGAGAGAGAGAGAGAGAGAGAGAGAGAGATTTGGCATGAAGCCTTATATACATTTTTATTCTTGTAAGAATAGGTAATTTTCCCTTATCTGAGAAAATTACATATTTTCCCTACTTTACATAAGTTATTGCTAAAAAGTAGTAAGACCCAAACAATTCACCTCCCATATATTTGAATGCAAAAATATTTGTTTTTTGGTCCTTTGTCATATAATAGATGACCTGTAGGCATAATCATACGATATTTGCTTTTTGAAAAAAATAAATAAATACCCAAATTACCCTCACCCTCTCACGCCACCACCACCCAATGTGCATTCCTTGCACTACTTATTGTGCATCCCTTGCACATGGGATGCCCAATAGATGGTGCATCATTACCCACTGGGTATTGCATCCTTGCATCACCAAATGTGCAAGGGATGCTCACTAGGTGGTGCATCCATACTAGTGTGGGCAAGGGATGCACCACCACCGTCGCCAACGACACCACCACCCAATGCGGTAGCTCTTTTTTCGGACATGAATAGTTGTAAGATACACACGATACATGTATGTGACTTGTTGTGTCACTTCACTGATTTGAGTGGAACGATGCAGTGATAGCACACCTTTCTTGATTCATTGAGTTGGTCAATGACTTGCCATAGCGCATTAATAGTTGTAAGATACATGTGATACATCTCAGTGATCTGTCGTGTCACTTCATTGGTTTGAGCATAATGATACATGGATGCACCACTCAGTGGGCATCCCTCGCACACTTGGTGGTGCACATATGCATCACCCAGTGGGCATCCCTTGCACACTTGGTGGTGCACATGCCCACCAAGTGGTGCACGAATACATCACCTATTGGACATCCATTGCACACTAAGTGTGCAAGGATGCACCATTTTAGTGGGCGGGGATGTATCACTAAGTGAACAACGATGCACCACCTAATGGGCATCCCTTGTACACTCATGAACACTTAGTAGTGCATGGATGCACCATCTATTGGGTATCCCTAGGGATGAACTACCTAGTAGGGAAGGATGCACCACCTATTGAACGTCCTTTGCACACTTGGTGGTGCAAGGACGCACACCTAGTGGGCAGGGATGCACCACCTAACGGTGGTGATAGTGATGGTGGGGTGATGGTGGTGGAATGAAGGGGTTTTCTTCGTACGAAGAGAGAGAGATAGAGTGAGGGCAATTTGGATATTTTTTTTTCAAAACCAAATACCATATAAATATGCTTACAGGTCCTTGCCAGAGGACCAAAAGACAAATATTTTTAGATTCAAACACATAGGAGGTGAATTGTTTATCCTACTATTTTTTTAGCAGTTACTCATGTAAAGCAGGGAAAATAACCTAATTATCCCTTCTCTATAGTCCTTATTATTTCCCAAAGACATTCTGTTTCCATTTAGGTAATATAACTCTGACGGCTTATGTTGAATCTTCTTTCACTATAATCTTCCTAATCCTCTCTTGATACTGTCATACGACCTGTTGGCTCAAAAAACGCGGGTAAACCTGAAGCATCGAAGACTTGAAAAGGGATCGTTAAAGATTTCCCATAAAAAAAATAAAAAAAAAAAAGAAAAAGGAAAAAAAAGAGAGCGTTAGAGAATTTTTTTGTTTATTTATTTGTCGTTTTTCAGATACAGATATTTCACGATTCGCCGTGATATTTTAGACGAGGAGACGAACACGTGGCCATACCAGACATGAAGCTGAATCAAAAGCATCCATTCACGTGCAAACAGAAAGGCGCGCTCAGAGACCGCTCTCGAAAACTGGGAGTCAAACAGAAGATCTCAGAATCCCCAAAAGGTTCCTTTAAGCTGATCTTCTCGCACTCTCTTTCCCTTTCCATCTCAGATTCAAGTTCCTTTCCGTTGGTTCGTTATTCTTCTCTGATAATGGATTCTCTTCTTTACTTGCAATTGGGAAAAGAAATGCTGCAGTCACCTTTCTGCGGTTCGAAGACCAAGCTTCCACTGTTTTCTTATCCTGCTTCGAGTAACCTTCGTTGCTCATCTGTTCGGCCTGGTTGTTTCAATGAGATGGAGTAAGTCAGTTCTTCTAGATTAATGCACTGAATCATCTACTCGATTTGGCTTATTGTATCGTTAAATTAATTTATTTGTCCTCGATTTGTTTTCGGATTCAATTTCCGTAATCCAAATGCAGCATGTGTTGTTTGATCCGATTTAATATTTTTTTGTCTCATTATTATGTTCAGAGTTTCTAATCTTCTTTGTTCTGTTGTTTGATGGCTTTCAATGGCAATTTATGTCATAAGAATTAATATAAGAAATGGCGAACAAGTAATGTGCTGAAAATCGTATTGAGTTCATGTAGATGCAATGATATATATTGATTTGTGGCTAAATTGATTGATATGCAATGATATACTTCATCCATTGTCTCAGAGTATACCATATAGTTTAGGATCTTTCAATACTAATCCAAAATAGCAAAGTTTACTTTCAGTCTCTTCCTTACTTTTTGGAAAAGACAAATTCACCCCAGTTAACATTGTCATCACTAAGCGCTTTTAGTCAATTACGGTGAAAACTATACCGTTAGGCTCTGATGGTATTTTTATTTTTTGTTTTTAATCATGAGGATCTAAGTGGAAGTTTCATTCTATGTCGTGTTCTGGTTCTTAGTCATTTACTGTCAAATTTATACCATAGTAGTAGGCTGAGGTCCGAGCCATTGTCAGTAGTACGGAGGCTAAGCGTGGAGGCTTCGCTTCTTTATATATAATTGAATGGGCAGGGGCAGGGGACACTCATTCATTGGAACAATTTATGCGGGTTGTTCTGAAGGGGAGAACAGATATGAATGGCCGTAAGCGAAGATCTTAGATTTTGGCAGATTTCTGGGGCCTTCTATACAAGGATGACGCATTGAGTTGGTGTAGATGACAGAATCCTTAGCTAGTTCGCTGCAGAGATGTTGATGATGATCGTGTTACTTATTGATCTCTTGTTTTATTTACTCCTACCACAGGGGGTTGTATCAGTTTTGGCGTGAGTTGCTAATATGTTTGTGGTCTGTTTTTGTGTTTTTCGATCCACTAGTGTGATTGTCCGCCCTGGACAGCAACCTAGTGGCCTTGTACAGACTTCTTTTTATCATATTATATATATATATATATATATATATATATTATCTCATCGTTAATTATCAAAAGAAAAAAAAAAAGATGACGCATTGAGTTGTTTGTAGCAATTGAAGAAAACACCTTGGTAGGGTGCAGGGTAAGAAGCAACTTGTTCAAGAAAATCTTAATAAAACTTCAGAATCTGATCTGGAATATGATGGATGTCTCTGTTGAGGGAGGTTGCAATTGCTGAGGCAGAAGGGGATAGGTAGAAGGTCTTTGGCTGTTTTCAAATGAAGTTGAAGGTCATATCCTGAAATGTTAGGGGGATGAGGACAGCTGATAGGAGGTCTGTGATTACATCACATCTTTGCTTGCACTGTCTAGATATTGTATTATTACAGGTGTGCAAGTTGGTGATGGTAAACAGAGAATCATTAGCGAGATGTGGGGTATCACTTCTGGGAATAATGTCGTCTGTTGGATGTGCTGGGTGTGTGTCTTTTATTTGGGAGTTCAGGGTAGTATGAAAAATAGATGTTTTACTTGGGCGGTTTTCAGTGTCGGTGCTTATTGAAAACGTGGAAGATGGTGTCCATTGGATTCTAACTAGAGTCTATGACTTTATAGAGCATGGGTAGCAAGCAACTTTTTGGACGGAATTGGACAAGGTCAGGGTTAAATGGTAGATCGCAGATGCCTTGGTGTCTTGAGGGAGGATTCACCATCAGATTCATTAATGAGAAGCTGGGAGACAGGAAGAGAAATACAATTATGAAGGATTTTTACAGAATCTTCGACAGAAATTAACTTCTAGGTTTATTTTTTTGGTCAGTTTGGTCAAGTTCATCAACTTATTTCATCTAATCCTCTTCTCTAGAGTGTGGAAGTCTATTAAGGATCATGCTCATTCAAGTGTGAGAAAATGTGGTTGAAATAGTAGTTGTTTCTTGGGAAGGTTAAGGAGTGATGACAGAGTTATTCCTTCACAGGTTCAATTAACTCCATCTTCTATAAGAAGTTAAAACTTAAAAGCCTTGAAGGAAGATATGAACAAGTGGGATAGTGAATGTTTTGGAGGGCTAGACTCTAACACGAAGTTGGTGTTAGGAAAATTCAGAATCTGAATTAAAAGGAGGAGATGGGTCTCTTCTCAGAAGATCATCTAAGGTCAAAATTATTTTGTAGGATTATAATAAACTCGGTAAGGTGGAAGAATTAGTTAAAGATAAAATTCACTAATGTTGTGGTTAAAAGAGGGGGACCATCATCATCATATGCCTTATCCCAACTAACTGGGGTCGACAAGGGGGATAAGAGACATCAATTACTTTCACAAGATGGAAAATGCTAGGAAGAGAGTCAATTCCATGTCGAAATTGGAGGTAGATGCCGAAGTTTTGGAAGGGAGAGAGAGAGAGAGCAGATTAGATACACACTTAAGGGCTACTATATGAACTTATTTGGTGAGAAATGTACTTATAGAATGATTTTGGATTATATGGGCTTCAATATTACTCAAAAGGAGAGACATTGGGGATGGAGGAAGGGTAGGTTGAGGAATGAGATCCTGGGTAATGTGGCTGTCAGTGGTTTGTTGGTCAATTTGGGGGGAAAAAGAAGGATTTTTGAGGGAGCTGAGCAAGGTTTGGAACAATTGTCAAGAAGTATGTCATAAACTCTTCTACAATGGGTCTCCTTCCGGCTTCCTGAATCCGGATAGATTTTGCAGGGATTTCATATTCAGGCTTAGCTGAAAGCTAGGGGTAAAGGATACATAGTGGGCTATTTTTGTTTTCATTATCACGGTTTTGTACTATGGGTGTGCATAGGGTTGTTTCCTTTTTTCTTTTATAGTATTAATACAAACATATCATTTACTGATAAAAAAGCAACAGGGGAACCAGATAGGTTTACTTTGGCATTCTACAAAAAGTGTTGAGATCTCTTGAAGGGTGATTTGATGAAGGTTTTGGATGCATTTCATGAGAATGGCATATTGGAAAAGAGTGCTGACGCTACATTTGTTATGCTTCACATTATGGTGACTTAGTACTTTCCAAAGCCATATATCTTCAGTTAAACAGTGTATCTTCAAATCTTTCTGCATCAACTCTTCCACATCCTCTTCAGTCTTCCATCCGTTTTCAGATACTACCATTTACAAAAAAAACAGTTCATTTATGTGTTTTCTTTAAATCTTTCTCTTCTTTTGATAAATATTTCATACAGATACTAAGCAATATGGTGAGTGCAATACGAGTCGACAAATGCATATGTATATAGGCAAAATCATTTGGATTTTTGAATCATGGACACTATTAAGTATATATTAAGAAGTTTAGATACCAAGCAGTGTGGTGAATGCAAAACTCGTTGGCAATATTTGCACTCATTTGCGTGAGAAGATGAAAGTGATCACACTCTGGATAGTTTCCTGATATGTAGCAATCATTGAGTCAAAATTTCTAGCCTTATGTTAACCTTGACTGGCAGAATTACTTTGATAATTTGTTAATTCTTTCTAAATATCTTTACAGCCAGAGATCAAGTAGAAGTGTTGGCAGCAGCAGACAAAGACTTATTGGCAAGGCATGGCTCATCATGCTATTATATGATTCACATCGGTTTTTTCTTAAAGCATTTTCTTTTATGTTGAGATATGACCTGATTGTTGGCATAGGTTAGATAAGTGATCGTGTCAAGCACAAGGCTTCCAACTTTTATGAGAGCCGTGCTCCAGAACGTCTGCTTGAGGTATTTTTGACTCGTAGATGTAAATAGACATTTGATGTCATATTTTTCCATGTGCCTGCTCTTTAAATTTTTTTTACTACTGAAGAGAACGTTTTGGGTATTATGTGATTCTTTTGTTTTTATTCATTGCTTTTGCTATCTTTGTTCTTTATGTCTATGTTCTTTTCACCAGCAGTGTTCATATTCAAAAGAAATTAGCACACTTCATTATTGTGAGATAACCTTGTTTTTTTTGTTGCTTTTTAGCTTGATCCATATTCTTCTATCTTCGTGCTCATAGTAGTATCATTCAATTTGTCTGTTTGGGTATATGTTCTTATCTTATGGTGTTTTACCTCAAAAGCTAGTTGCCTATAAGGCTAGAACTTGTGGTCTACTATGAGACTTTTTTTATTGGCTTTTTAGCTTGATCCATATTCTTCTATCTTTGTGCTCATATCAGTATCATTCAATTTGTCCGTTTGGGTATATGTTCTTATCTTATGGTGTTTTATCTTAATCGGAAGTTGCCTAGAAGGCTAGAACTTGTGGTCCGTTTGGGTATATGTTCTTATCCTTGTTTGCAATTTATCTCAACTGTTCTTTTTCCTCCAAATTACCATACAAATGCCTGTGACATTGAGAAGGCCATTAATGTTGGAAACCTACTGATATTTATCTTATAGGGCATGGTGGGTGAAGATCATGTTGTAAACATCTCTATGATGTTTAATTTGTGGGGGGTGCAACTTGGGTAGGTTCAAGCCAAAAGACAAATGATTCAAACCTACCTTGGTTTGGTTTAAGTTGGGTTCTCAGACATTTGGTTTGGTATTGAAATTACTAAAATAAATTAGATCGGTTTGTTTTTGTGCTGAAGCCTTGGTTAGACCAAACCAAAGTAAATCAAACCATCAGGTGCACATAGTATGTACTATATACATTTAACCTAACTGATTCAAACTGAATTAGTCTCTCTCTTTCTCTCTCTCTCTCTCTCTCTATATATATATATATATATATATATATATTTATATTTATTTCTCTCTTCTATGTTCACCCCAATCTCATTAATAAAATAAGGGAAGGAATTACAAATTTAGCATACTTCCTCCCCCATTTCCCTTTTTCCCTTATATTTATTATTATTATTATTATTATTTTTTGATTTTGGGCTGAAAAATACTTTCATGCAAAGGCCTACTTTTGAGAAACTTTTTGGTGTAAAGGTTTAGAACACTGTAGGTGGTCTACATTGACCATCTTGCCCCCCCCCCCTCCTTTTCTTAACTTTCATTTGAATTCCATTGAAAAGAAATGTTTTTCCGAAATTTGTGAAAAATTCAAAATAACTGGATGGCTACAACAGATACACAAGGTGTGGGTTTTTGGTCCAAGTTTTACGCTGCATCTGGATGCCAATCAAAGCTTTAAGTATATACTGTTGAACATCACAAAATCAGGCTAGTTATGAACCTGTAGCTTCCTAGCCTGTCAATGCAGGTAATAAGAATATTCCACCCAATCTACTTTATTTATGCATTGGCAGCTTGTGAAACTCCAGTTCACATTTGTGTTCCATTTTATGAGTCCGATCCATGTATTGCCAACAATTAAATATTTTTGATTCTTTTTGGTGCTCATATTCCCAAATAATGGTCACTTGTGCTTTTAGACACACATACAGAACTTTATTGAAAATGTCTAACAAATTCTTGGTTGGTAGTTTTAAAATTTTTAGTAAATGCATTATGCAGCAACCTATTTCAGATAAAAATGCTTTGGTTACTCATGTACTTGGTTTCTTTCTAGTTTTTCCTAGAACCTCCCTTGTATCAGGACCCTCGTCCTGTTGTTATTGAATAAATTGCTTGTCAAACTGATGATCTTTTGGGGGTCTTCTTTGACTCGTCATGCAGTGACCATGAATTCTGGTCTGTTGACCCTAGGGCATTTATTCTTCCGAATCTTCCATTAATTTCTTCTACTCTTCCAAGCTGGTTCAGGAGCTATCCTTAGGTTTGCCAGTTGTATTCTCCTCCTATAATAAAGCCATTTGTGTGGTTGGTGGTTCTCAATAAAATCAACACCATGATACGCTTTAAAGAAGAAGAAGGTACATGGCTATCTCTCCAGATATTTGCATCATGTGCATGAAGGGGAATCCATCAATCATTTTTATCCATTGTGGCATGGCCCGGCAGGTATAAAATCACTTTCTTCAGTTGCTTGGATATAGTTGAGTGTTGCCTTGTGATGTTGAAGACTTGACAATGTTAGTGGAATTTGAAGAGTCTAGGGCACAAAGGGAATCTTGTGTATTGAGTGGTTTGTCATGTATTTTTATTTGGCATTCGGGGTTTAAAGGAATAGTGGGACTTTTCAAGGACAAATCTTCTTGTTCTTTGAGATAGTGGAAAAGTTCACTCTCATGGCAGTGAAATGGGTGTCAATTCTGGGTGACAAGGATTTTTTTGGTGGATGCATGATGAGATCTTGGGGTGATGTGGCGATGTCGGGGATATATACACAGCTTGTTATTGTTTCCTGGACATCTCCTCCACAATGTTATGTTAAGCTCAATTTTGGTGGTCATTAGGAAATCCAGGGAGTTCAATGGTGGGGGAGTGTTTACGGACCACAGGGAAGTCTTACACATGTATTCTGGGCCTTTGGGAGTTGGAACTATCATTAGGGCGGAGGTAAAGTCTCTTCTTCCAACACTCAAGGAAGCAAGAAGGGTGCATAGTTGTGGAAGTTGATTTAGTGGGTAAGATCCAG
This sequence comes from Pachysandra terminalis, assembly GCA_031762675.1. Classification (NCBI taxonomy): domain Eukaryota; kingdom Viridiplantae; phylum Streptophyta; class Magnoliopsida; order Buxales; family Buxaceae; genus Pachysandra; species Pachysandra terminalis. The sequence continues at coordinate 12,750,637 of JAUPMG010000014.1, read as the reverse complement.
TATTGATTCATGGATGACGGCTGGGCAATCAGCTTGGTTCAATCTATTGCATCCCAAATGAACACATCTTTCAGGTGGGTGCACATAGAATCTAAAGTGATTGCGGATGAGTTAGCGAAGAAGGGTGCCATGAGGGTTGTTATGGGCCTTATGGTGTTGGGGGTAAATCGGATTTTGTAATTCTGCATGTTATAGTATGGGGCAGATCTGCTGTGTTTTTTCTCTTTGCAGTTTTGTTTGTGTTGTACTTTGATTTATCTTGTTTGGACACACTCCATCCTCTGTTTCGGTACTTGTCGACTCTTTTTGACCCCTTTAATAAAATCATCTTTGTTATTAGAAAAGTCATTTTGCAGCAACTCTCTAACATCAGTTGGAAATTAAAAATCAGATCCTACCTCTCATAAGCTGATTTTGTTTTTTGATCAATACCTCTCATAAGCTGAATAAAAGTCTAGACATGCCTAGATATAAAATATCCCTCATTGGTTTTGGAATAGTTTGCATGTGTCATCTCTAAGAATTATTATTTGAAGTAGGATGAAATCATTGGAGATTCTTTTAATTGTAGTTCCGTGTTTCTACCGACTTTGTGGTCCCATTTAGTGTTTCTAACGAGGCCCTACTTTTTTTTTTAAAATTTTTTTATAGATTAGAACTTATTTTATATATAAAAAATGGTTGAAAAAGGGACATTCAAAACTCCATTTTGGTTGTAGCTTTATTATTACTTCAGGTAGGCTGGAATTGGGACGTTCAAAATTCAATTTGGTTGTAATTTTATTATTACTGCAGGCAGGCAGGAATTGGTGGCATTTCCAGAAATAATAGTTAAGTAGTCGTTTTGGATTTACAACAATTCTCAGCGTGCTCCAAGTCTTAAAAAGTTCCAACAGTGACTAGTAATCTGCGTCCCTAGTAGGTTAAAGGGAGTATGAATGTTGTCGAAAAGAGAAGATCAAAGAATTTGCGGTGTGCTTTGAGCACTATTGACCATATCAAATAGCTACTTTGTCGGTGGTTTGTCATTTTTCATTCACACTTGAGACAAATGAGATTGGGAGTACCTCATCTTAGAAATTCCTACATGTTATGCAACACCTTAAGTTGCTTACAGACAAGAATTTCTCGTATCATTTATAATATTTTCCCTGGGTGACTTCTCTTAATTTAACTGTCACTTGGTGTGTTGGTAAAAACCTCGGGCTGCTTGCATGAAAGCGCAGGTTCGTTGGAGCACAGCCACTTTGCGCAAGTGTCAAAGGTTAGGTCTGTTGCCATTCCAACCCTCCCGGGACTTTCTTCGGCGGAGGTTATATTCCTTTTTTTTTTTTAAAGTTTTGTGAGAAACTAATTGTTGTTATATGTTAGTAAATGTGTTTTATGTGCTTCCATTTGGTGCTCATATTTAAAAATTAAATTCCGCATATGGCATAATATTTCTTTCAGGAAAGGATCTTATATATTTATGAACTCTCTCTCTAAACATCTTAATTCCAGTCCAAAATAGTTTCCAATTTTTAGTTTTCTGGTCCATGCCCGGGTAGTTTTCCAAATTTCTGTGGTTGGAGAATGAATCTTCGAGACAAGAAGAGCCAGATGTTATGAAAAATGTGCCCTATTTGCTGTGTTTTGGGCTATTGGACGGGAAGGAATAGAAGTTTGTTTGAAGGCAAGGAACTTACTAGCCAGGGTGTTTTGTATCAGGTGCGGTGGTGTTATTTCATTGGGATTACCCTTCTTCCGAGTTTTAGGGTCTACAGCCTTTTGTCCTTTTGGTTGATTGGGGTCCACTTTTTGTTTGTGATCATCTTTTTGCAATTTTTTTGATACAGTCTAGGTTTGGGTAGCTGTTTTCGTGTGTTGCACTAGTTGTATAGAGTTTTTATCCATAGGGTTCAAGCCCTTTTCCTTATAAAGTAGTACTTCATTAACCAATCAAGTATTAACAAATAAAATTTATTGTGATGTTTTTATTTTTGGGTGGGCGCCAATGTCATGTCTGTTATCTCGTTATTTTTTTCCCATGGTCTCATGCTTCCTTTTTGTGCTTGTACTTAGAAATTAACTGGAAATTATGATCCATGATGTATACCTTTAATGAAGTAATAGTATGACAAATCATTTATTTCTCTCTTCTTTTTATACTTTTGTATCTTTAGGAAGAAGCTCATCTAATGTCCAAGATCTATCCGTCACTGGAAATATCCCCAGGACAGGCTTTTCCACTTGGAGTTTCAGAAGTAGAAAATGGGATTAATTTTGCTATCTTTTCACAACATGCAACTGCAGTCACGCTTTGTTTATTACTTCCTGGGAGGTGAGAAGATGGTTCTCTTTGATCTAAAATGCCATTTTTTAAGCATGGCAGTGAGGGATGTTATGCTCTGCTTAATCTCACCATAAATATTTCTTATTAATCTTTTATTGATTTGGAACTTACAGACCCTGGTTTACAGGGGATTTTCCATGTAAAAATAGCCTTGTATGCATTATGAACAATTTGACATTCATTTATCTATACACTGACAATTTCAAGGAAATTGTAATATGATTTATAGACAATAGCCTGTAATTTCCACTATGTTTGCTTCTGTTATAGACTGTATTTTACAGAACTTAATTACAAAAACCCTTTATGCATGGTGTATATTTATTTTCATATTAAGTTTTCTTATGTTCTTAGGTTGTTGCTCCCTCCGTTGTCTAGTTTGGTAATTTCCTTGTTTATTACCATTGATACTTTAATCAGTTGTATTATGTTAAACTTTTTCTTGTTATATCCTACTGTTGCGTGATGCATTACCTTTACTGTAATACCTATGCCATATATACTTTCTATTTTGATCAGTGTGGTAAAAGTATTTTGTATTGATTGAAAGGAGAATCGACCCGATATGGTTCCCAGAATTTAGTTCTTTACATTTAAGCCACTTTGTTTTTTGCATTAAGAAGTGATATATTGTCAATCACATTTTATGGTTGCCCCAGTTGATTGTTTCTGTGAAGAAGATGGCTCACAACATTTTACACTTAGTATTATCAGTTTCTTTTCTGTTCAGGGTGACCCGATAGTGTTTCATATCTAGTAGCTGGTGAATTCCATGATTATCATGAAGTAGGATTGGAAAATCTTCTAATTCCTTGAGTTAATCGATATTCAATTTTTTTCTTTTTGTTTTTGGCGCCAGTTCTTTATTTCAGCTGTTAATTTCTTCGTTTCTTTATTTTCTCCTCCTTATATGTTGTATTGTAAGCTTTGATTCAGGACAAAGCTTGAAGATTCAGATGCTGGGATGGTGGAGATACCGTTGGATCCTTATAGTAACAAGACTGGAGACATATGGCACTTATATGTTGAGGTAGTCTGGCTATTAGATTTATGGAAAATAGCTTTCTTTCTCTCTCTCTCTCTCCAGATCTCTAAGCATGGACATATTTCCCTCCTGGATATACGTTAATGGGCTTCAGTAAGCGACATTTGGAGTCTGTGGTGTTACTTTGCTGTATATGCATCATTATACTATATATATTGATTAATACTGAATGGCGTTATATTAAAACTAAAAGAAAGAGCAGAAAGTACAGGAGAGGGCAGAAGAAGTGCGCAAAGGGAAGAAAAATGGAAAAAAACGAAGAACAAAAACAACATAAACAACTCAGCATCTACCAGACCCACAACAACAGATTACATAAGCAGATCTACACCAAATGCAATTGACTATCGTATCATCTCTCTTAGCCAGCCTGTCTGCAATGTTGTTAGCTGATCTATGCACCCAAACAAATGAAGTATTCTTTCATTTGGGAGGCAATGGGCCGAGTCATCCTAATAGCATCAACTGCGTTCATGAAGCAATGGTTATACCCCATACTCACACAATGATGGATGAGGAATCCCCTTCCTTGATCAAATTTCATAAGTGAGCCCGGGCCTGGTCACTGCAACCCCTTTTGTGAGGAGGCACCCCTTCTCCCGAAGTTATGGGGCTGTTTTGCCGAGTTTCCTAGAGAGAGTTGAGCCCTGATATCAGTTCCAACATCAGTGGAAGGATACATGTGAAAAAAATCGTCTTCGTGATTTCTAAAGACACCAACCACTGCCTATCTTCCTGGATTCCTAACGAGTACCATTAGGGTCAATCTTGATGAAGTCCTTTGGAGGAGGTGTCCAAGAAACAACTTGCTGAGTTGGCACCTTCGACCTTACCACTTCTTTCCAGGTTCTCATCATAGCCCTCATCGCTAAACTCATGAAGGACTGACACCCCTACCATAAACTTAATCTTCTCAACTAACTCTCAAGTGACAAGAAAATTTATTTTCTCTCCCCCCCACCCTACCCACTCCAAGTTAAAAGAATTATCTTTTGTGTTGAATGTCTATTTCATTTCTAAAAACTGTTGGAGACTTGCAGTTAAATTTTGAGCGGGATACAATACAAATGGGATGATTTTGGAGGTTACAGAACAAGCCAATATGAATATACCATTCATTGTTGAAAGGAATTCCTTCAATTTTTATGTGTTTCTCATGTGGCATGTGCTTGATATATTATGCACAAGGGTACTTTGGTCCAATTCATTGTATCAGTTGGTTCAGTAAGTCGCCATTGTAAATTAGTTATGTAATGAAAATGCACTTTTTCAGTATATAAGTTGATCGATATACTGTTTTGGTTTTTGTGTCGGGAGGTGGGTGAGTTGATCGGGCTATCTCTCCCCATATGTGCTTTTTGTGTCAAGAGGCGGGTGAGCCGATAGATCATCTTTTTTTGCATTGTGTGAAGGCCAGAAGCATTTGGCTATTTTTTATTCGACAGATAGTGGGTCAGTGAGTGATGCCCTTATCAATGGAGGATTTGTTTGAGCAGTGGAGGGTACGGGGCCTTGGTAATAGAGGACGTACGATGCTACAGTCCATTTTATGTGTGAGATCTGCCTGATTTGGGCAGAAAGGAATAGGAGAATATTTGAGGACAGATCTAGAAGCACACAGGCTATCATTGACATAATCATCTTTATGGATGCTTCATGGTTGGTTGTCCGTCTAGAGTTTAGGGGGTTATCCATATCTAACATAACCAGGGATTGGGTGTCGGTGGCACACTCCTCTCCCTCGAGGAATCTACGGTCTGCTTCATGGCGTCCCCTTATTGTGGGATTAGTTAAGCTTAATTTTGATGCCCGAGCCCCTTCAGTGTGGGGGGTATTTTTAGAGACCATGCTGGTGGTATTTGTCATGCATATTTTGGGCCAGTTGGTGAGGGTGACTCTAATTGTGCAGAGCTACTTTCCTTGATTGTAGGCCTGTGGGAAGCAAGGAGTATGGGCTATACAGCCTTGGAGGTAGAGGGTGATTCTGCAGGGGTCATCTCATGAATGGGAGACGGGACTGTGGCCATGGAGATTCACATACTTTATTCGCTTGGCTTGCCCCATAAGATGTGGTTTGAATGTCTCATTCAAACATATCCTTAGATCAGCCAATGCGGAAGCAGATAACCTGGCTGGAGTGCTAAAACTTGATAGGGTTCAAGGAGAATGTCCTAAATTTTCTGTAATGATTTTTTTTCTTCCTGATTTGCCCCCCGCCTCTTTTTTATTGTCTATAATATATTTTGTATTTCTCATATTTTATATATTTAAACATTTAGCAAAACATCCTGCTTATGAGACTTAAGCGTTATGCACGGAGACTTATGCCTCAGGCTTTAGTCAAGCAAAGCGCCTCAATTATATATGTGTGTGTGTGTGTATATATATATATATATATATATATATGTCTGTATTTATGCATGTATGTGTATATATATGTTTGTATATATGCATGTGTGTATATTAGCAAGCTGCTTGCTAGTGCTGCATTTTAATGTTCTCTTTTCCTAATCAGGTTTTGAGGTTATGTTTCTCTGTCGCTTTCATTTATGTTTAAAATTGTTAAATGTAGGATTTGCCACGATGGGATGTTCTTTATGGTTACCGAATTGATGGTCCTCGAGGTTGGCATGAAGGGCATCGATTTGACAGTAGTATTGTGCTTATAGATCCCTATGCAAAACTAGTTGAAGGTCACAGATGCTTTGGAGATGTCACCAAAAAGATGTCTAAATTTCTTGGAACCTATGATTTCAGTAGCTTGCCTTTTGATTGGGGAGATAACTACAAGCTTCCGAATATACCAGAGGTAAATATAGTAGGTTTCGTACATTGTAATCTTTCAGTTATGACGTGTAAAATAAACTTCTCATTTACAGAGAAAAATATTTTCTCACAGATTAATCATTGTATTAGGTCTTGGGTAGCTGAACCTATTATCTTTGTTTTTGTTGCATGTGCCTCATGTCTAAGTGCATCTTGTTGTATTCTGATCTCCATTTTCTTTTGGCTCCGTCTGTGCAGAAAGATCTTGTCATTTATGAAATGAATGTTCGTGCATTTACTGCTGATGAATCTAGTGGACTGGATCCAAACATACGTGGGAGTTACCTTGGTGTGATTGAGAAGGTAATGGCTAATTAACTTGAACTGAGAGAATAGCTTCTTAAGTGCAGTAAAGATGACTACAGGATACTGTTGTTTCCATGGGCTTGGTACTCTAATACAAGACCTGGTACATCTTTAAAGTGGAAGTGGTGCAACTACCGTTCTACCATTTTAGAGAGACAATATTGACCACGAAATCCTTTCTAGTACAACAAAAGATGATGAGAGAGGGAGAAACTAATCATTCATCTTCAAATGAATTCTTCTTTAAATAATTTAGAAATAGTTTTATACAATACATTCCATAGTGATATTGGTCTGTACTATTGAATTTTGGAATGAGAGCTAGGACAGATGGTTTTGAAGTATTGCTTGGATCCGTTGAATACGGTAAAACATTTTCGTGAAACAACTAACTGAGAAGTTGCTAAAGTTAAGTGATACCCATTTAAGAAGCAACTTTTTTTTCCCTGATAAATAATTGTGAAGAAAATTGTTCTAAGAAAGACAAGATTTACATGTGGGAATGATGATTCCTTGAAATACATGTAAAGGTAACATTATCAAGCAAACAAAGAAACAAGAGAAAAAAGGGAATGACGAGATAACTTGTTCTATAAGATTCTATCTTGTAAATTCCTGAACCTTGAACTTGTTTAGGTGAATTGATCATTTAGCAATTTACCCGCTGGCATCTGAACAAGTTATGATACGTTGAAGCAACTTGGAAAATTCTTCGAATTTGGTTCTTCTGTAGTACTTAACAATGGCTAAAGAGAGCATTCTCCAAATATTTATACTTTTGTTCAAAAGTGCCTTGCTTACGTTATGGGAAGAATCCCTTCAGGCTGTTGATGTTATGCACCTTAAGGTAAGTCAAGTCAGTGATTGTGGGGGATTAGACCTTGATCTGGGCCCAGTCAAATTTTAGACTCCAATCCGGTGATATATGCTGTTAGGGTCAGTTTAGGGTGTGCATAAATGTTGTTATATTGGGGGTTGGGCTGGTCTGTCCATAAGTTTACTTGATGAACTTTTTGTTAAGAAACCATCATTGTACCCATTGCATAGAGCATTTACAACATAATTCAAGAGAGGATTTGATAATAAAATCCTCGGATAGAAGAAAAAAAGAAAAAGGTACATCATCACAATGCACTTCAAACTAGATCATTTCATTCCAGCTATAAGAAATCAGAAATGGAAAGGCTTTCAAATTCTGGAAAGATAGAAACCCCAATGTATAGCAAAAAGAATGATATCAATTCAAAGCAAGGATATTTCTGCTATATTCTTAAAATATTCTTCTATTTTTCTCCTTCCAAACCCTTCAACAAACAGCAAATGGAACCAATCTCCAAAGCATCACCCCCTTAGATTCTCTTAAGAAAAGAACTCAACTATGAAACAAAGATTTGAGTCTCTTAAGGGAATACCCACGAAATCCCAAACAGAGACAAGAAAAACAATCCATAAAAACCCTATAGTGAATAAAAAGATGATTGGCATCTTCACTACAAAGGACGCGATGGAGCATTTTCAAACATTTGGCAGTTCGATCATTCGTATATGATTCCTCTTCCCCCTTTTTTGTTAGATTCTAAATAATATATGATGAAGTTTGAATGAAAGTTATTGATTCATTTTTTAGGGATTAACATTAGTGTTAGAGTAAAAGCTTCAAGCGTTTTATGAAATTGGATAATGAAGGAAAAATGACCAATGTGTTCGTCATGCCTTGTAAATACTTTGCATCGGCCAACTATATGAAGTCCCTATGTTGATATGTTAAGCAACAATCATGCCTACCCAAGTAGGCATGAGTTTTAATTTTTCTTTGTTGTCTGTCATAATGAACTGTTTAAAGACCACTTGGAAACTTCTTCTATAGTTCAATTCTACCACGTAAGGCCCTTCTCCTTAGAATGTAGTTGATTTATCAAGGTTTTAGTTAGCTATATCTAGCCGTATGTGGTGTAGGGATTAGCTGATTCTTAAGCGGTGTTGGATCACATTCAAGGGGCATTTAATAGGCCAACATCTTGATCTTGAATGAATTTAATGCACTTTGGATGAATTTAATTATTGATTTAATGCTTTAATTTTGTCTTCGACAGAGAGTTACTTAAGAACCTACATAAGGATTCTTAAACTCTAGACTGTAGATTTAACCATTAGATTCTTCTCTCTCCAGGTCAAAGATGGTTTCGCTTAAAGATTTGGGATCTCACTACTTCATTATTTTGTTTGTTAATGGCCAAGGGGTCTTTCATTGGAACTAGCCTATGAAATAAGGAAGCATAGATAGAAGTTTCCACATCCATCCCAATTATCTTCATTACATCTTGCACTAAAACCCAAAGATTTCACCCATGTGGGTCTACAAATACAGTCGATTTCGTGAATGGAGTTTTCTCTTGTTTCTCTATACTCTTCTAAAGAATTTCTTTATACAACTTCTTGGAGAGAGGATTTCCTTAGCTTACAACCAAGGACTCATCAGTGTAACGGAAATAGAGAAAGAAGCTGGTAGGAGGCTTTTCATTATCTATCTTGTCCATTTCTTGCAGTAGCTCTTTTATGCAAAAATATAGAGGGAGATAGTTAGGAGACTCACTTTTCTTAAGAGTTTTTTTGTGAGCATTTTGGCTTATCTTATGTGCTTATTTAAAATATCGAGGAAGTGTCATAACTTCTGAAGAAAGTTCAAAGAGATTTCTTTTGGGAGGGAAAAGGGGAGAAGAGTAAGTTTTACATAGTGAACTGAGATGTGGTTCATAAATCAAAGAAATTCTAGAATTGGGTTGAGATGAGTTAGATGGATGACTTTGGATTTATTTGGGAAGTGTCTTGGCTGCAGAGATCTATGGGCAAGTCTCGGTTTTTTGGAGAACGGTCATTGTGGGAAACGTTCGGTGTGAAGAGGGTGGGTGGGATTGCAGATTGGGTTCTGGGCCTTTGGGAATTGGGGTTTGGAGTGGTATTATGAAGGTGAGAGATGGCTTTTGTAAGAAATGAAGTTCAAGGTGGGTGATGGAAATTGTTAGGTTTTGGGAAGATGAGTGTGGGGGTTGGTTTGTTTGTGATCAATGTCCTCAGTTGTAGCTTTAGATTCTATTTAATTTTCTTCTAATTCATTTTATTTTTGAGCAAAGCGTGGTAGAGTTATTCGCTTTCCTCATTTTCTAGAAAGCTATTAACCTTCTTTCTTTTTTGTACTAAGTGGAGCTAAAAGTGGAAAGGGATACATTTGTTAAGCAAGAGGTGGTAAATGAAGTTGCTTTCCTCATATTGTTTTAGGAACCTGTTAATCTTCATTGTTTGTTGGATTGGTTGGAGCTAAAAGTGGAAGTAGATGGAGGTCAAGGTTGTTAAAACGCCTAGGCAAGGCCAGGTGATAAACTTGTTTGTAGTTGAGGCTATTAGGCGGTTGCCCAAGCAACAAGCTCTATGGCAATTCATTTTACATTATTCTCAAGTACTTTACAATAAGTTGAACAACAAATGCAATGTATTCTTAAAAAAGATCAATGTGAAACGTTTCCTACCAATGTAGCCTAATGCAATGACAATATATCAGGGAATAGAAGGCAGAATGTTTAAGTATTTATGGAAAATAAAAAAAGAAAAAAGTCAATAATAGACTGTGGAGTATGGACAAGAAGGGGGGAGATAGAGAGTAGGAATTACTTATTAATAACAAAAAAGAGAAGGGGAGAAGGCAGCAATATGTGTTTCTTGTAAAATAAAAAAACCCTAGAATTTTTGGGAAGGGTGATCAAGTAAAGGGGGAGAGAGAGCTTTACCTAGTTAACTGGGTGCTGTGTCCTTCCCTAGTTAAATGGAGCCATAGTGGACTTTCATAGGTAAAACAAATAATTGACAAGAGATATTAGTTAGTAATAAGTTATTACTATGTAGTAGGTAGCCTGACAATGAGCAATAATATATTAGATGTGGAAAACTCAGTTATCTTGTGGTTGATTCATTAGTTATCTCATGGATGTCATAGGCCGGTGAGAGTCCATGGAGATTTACCCATTTTGTTCGCTTTGGACAGTACTTTCTAAATGGCAAGAACATCTCATTCCACCAGGTGTCAAGAAGTGCATATGGACTAGCGGATAGCCTGGCAATAGGAGCAGCTAGAACAAAGTTCTTTTATGGATTGCCGACACGGAGATGGCAAGGGAGGGGGTAGATGCACATATTGGTGTTGTTTGAGTGTTGTGTTCTGCTGACTTATTTGGTATTGGGGTTTGCAGTAGTTTTTCTTCTTTTTTCTCTTTTTCATTTTCATCATTAGATGTTGCCCGTCTTGGGCAGCTTCTAGATGACTTTCTATATAGCATTATCTTTGAAATTATAAATACAGCTTCTAGACGACTTTCGTCGCTGTGCAGTTTGTTGGTGTGCTTGGTGGGAAGGAAAGTTGAGAATCTTTGAGGATTGGAGCTATTTGATGCCACTAATTAGTGTACAGGCTTATATTGGGGTTCCCTCTTTTCCATTGGATGACATCTGTGTTACCTATTTACCTTTTTCCTTTTCATCTCTCTATTGATTTGTAAATTTTCTTTGTAATGAATATAGCTTTCTTTTTTTGGATAAAAGAAAGCATATAGTTTAGAAAGACCTAGGATGACAATGGGTTTGGTTCGGGTCGGGTCATAATGTGGTCAACCTGGTCCCGCCCATTTAATAAACAAGTTACACGGGTTCAGGAGGGTTAACAGGTTTATAAAGTAAGTCAGCCAACCCAACCCAGCCCATTTGTTTTTGGTCGGGTTCAGATTGACTCGATTAGAAATCCCATTTTTCGTTGGCCTGAAGCCAACCCAACCTGCTAAAAATACAGGGCGGTGCTGGCTGGTTGGCTTTTGCCATCCCTAGAAAGACTCAATCGCGTGCTTTCTCTTGAGTCGACCGTGCAGATCAGATCGCTCCTTATTTGCATGATATGTGAATCAATACATTCACTCATAATAAAGATGTCAACTATGCCCCTCTCCTTCCCAAAGGATCTTTGTATGCTTCTATCATTTCACTATAATCTCCATCCTAGAAATAAATAATAAGTTTAGCCTATATCATGTGGGAACTTCCAACTGACAGTTCTATAAGCTTCAATATCTTGTACGTTTGTACATCCAATCGCCTAGTCAAATTGTTAGCATCAACAACGAGCCTTATTGCTGCCAGGGGTATGGTTTAATCTATGATGTGCTACATTTTGGTGTGTCCAGTGGAATTTCATTTGCTCTATTATTGGTAGGTTTGTGGTAGTGCTAGAGGAAGAGGTCTAAGGGCATTAGTATTTAGTACTAAAACACAAGTTACTGCAAATGGTAAATACTATTTTTGATTTATTGTTTGAGGTAAAATCCTGATCTATTACTGTATCATTACTAATCTTCAATATCTTGTATGTTTGTACATCCAATCGCCTAGTCAAATTATTAGCATTAACAACGACCCTTTTTGCCGCCAGGGGTATGGTTTAACCTATGATGTACTACATTTTGGTGTGTCCAGGGGAATTTCACTTCATTTGCTCTATTATTGGTAGGTTTGTGGTAGTGCTAGAGGAAGAGGTCTAATGGCATTAGTATTTAGTACTAAAACACAATTTTCTGTAAATGGTAGATACTATTTTTAATTTATTGTTTGAGGTAAAATCCTGATCTATTTCTGTATCATTACTAATCTTTATTTTGTTACTTAAGGTGAAAATGGAACTTGCATCTTCTTGTAATTTTTAAATTATCCTAGGAAGTGGTGGATGGTTGCAAATTTTAGTTCGGGAAGGCTATTATTGCTTTGATATTATGATTAAAAGTTATTTAGTATGATTAGATGCTTTGTACGAAGTTTTAAGTTTAATAACTTGAGTTGCCTTAGAAGTTAAGTAGCATGTATTCAAGAACAGAGAAAATTTAAAGTAGGGTTGCATATTATTTGAAAAGATTGATTTGTTTTGGAACCCTTCTGTTTGTTCCCTAGTGTAGACAACCTGCAGTCTGTAGCAGCTAATAGTGCTCGGAATCGGAGTTTTCTATCTCATGGATTCTTATATCATTTTTAAATCATCCTTTATTTATTTATTTATTTTTTCTTCTTCCTTTGTGTTTGAGTGACCTTCACACTTCTAGGAATTTGTCATGGATCTTACGACAGATATCACACTCCTTGGGTTAGAAAGGTAGTCATTCTTATGAGTAGTTTTAATCTGATCAGATTCTGAAGTAGTGCGTTATTTCTGGTCACTAATACAGGACACTGGTGACTGCATAAGACCCTATTTTGGTGATCAGATTATTCAATCAATTCATGGTTACGTTTGATAATAATGGTTCACCTATGCTCCTTTGTTTATTGCTTCATCCTTTAGTAAAGGCTTCATATCCAAATTGGTTCATGGTTTTCTTCTTCTTCTGTGTACCACCAGTCCCCTGTTGTAGGTGTTGAATCCACATCAGATCCATTTCCTCGTGTTGCAGCTAAGCTTGTAGGTTTCTTTAAGTTCTCTTTGAAATGGTGTACTTCATTTATCAAGCTTTTGCTTACATTGTAATATTCTGATTAATGCCTGGTATCATGCAATTACTTTTTATTGTCACTGCCGGAGTTAAATGTCTGACCGAGACAAAGTTGCTACAGAAATCCTTGATTGATAATATTGGACTTTTTCCCCTGAATGTAATTAGTTGGAACTTACATTATGCTTCAATAAGTTAGTCTGTTCTGAAAAGGGCATTTGCTATACAACTGCTTTCATCCACCAAAAAGTGTTTCTGAAAACTATTTTCCTTGTTAAGATCCCACACCTTCTAGAGCTTGGAATCAATGCTGTGGAGCTGCTTCCTGTGTTTGAGTTTGATGAATTGGAATTTCAGAGGCGTCCAAATCCCAGAGATCACATGGTAACTTTCAACCACTCTTATATAAATTTTCTTGTTAGTAGTATTATCTAACATCCAGGACTTACATGCCAAATAACATTCACATGGTCTCAGTCAAAGATCTTGTCATGGAAATTATCCTTTTGCTTTTATGTTCTTTAGATTATTTTGGTTTGGCGTCAGTCTAACAACCATAATCTCCTTTCCGCACTAATGAGGTTGCAGTAAAATTGTGTCAGGACTCGTTTCCCTTGTTGCAGAAGTTGGCTTTTTCTATCAATTATGAAATAGCCAATTATAAAGGAATTCGAAACTAATCACAAATTACTGTTTAAATTTTTTCTTTTGTTAGTTGATTGTTGTGGAAAGATCAATTAGAGTGATGTTTTTCTTGAGAACAATCATCTCATTTATATGTGGCTTACATTTCCTTAAGAAAGTTGTACTTCTTTCATGTGTTTATTTTTTCTTAATTCTCTAAGCTGCATTATTGATGAATGAATAATATGTTTAATGATGCTCTGGGTGGTAATTTCCAAGATCAATACATGGGGTTATTCTACAATAAATTTCTTTGCTCCTATGAGTCGCTATGCTAGCTCTGGTGGTGGATCTCGTGCTGCTTCTTTGGAGTTTAAACAAATGGTTAAAGCTTTGCATGGTGCAGGAATTGAGGTAGGTTATATCTCTTCACTGCTCATAATTAAAAATACCGAATTTGTTTACTTCTGTTGATAAGATATCTTTTTTGTTTGTTTCCTGTTTGATTTAGCTTTCTATTATCTCATGGTATATCTATATTATTACCTTACAGGTCATTTTGGATGTAGTCTATAACCATACTAATGAAGCAGATGATGACAACCCTTATACAACTTCATTTCGTGGTATTGATAACAAGGTGATTTCATTCACTGCCGTCTAAGTTTGCATCTTGCTAAACCATTATACACACGCACACACACACACACACACACACACAACATAATATATATATAATATTCGTATGTACATGTTTATATATGTCCGTGTATGTATGAATGTTAAGATGCTTTCTTTTCTTTTATCGTCCAATTATATTTTTCTTATCTTTATTTTAATTTCACAAGTTTTTTGGATATTTGAGAACAACAATTAATAACTTTGAGAACATTTTGTTACGATCTAAAGGAAGATGCATAATGGAGATTAGTGAAAACATAGGAATTTAGATGCTTATGGTTGTGACGGATTTCTGTGAAATATTTTTATGATTCTTTAGGAGGATATTCAAGTGCTCCCACTGATATTTGGGGTTGTAAAGTTCCATCCAGGAGTGTATAAGGTTTCTTTTGGAGCTAATGCTGAAAAAAATGCTCCTAGTGGTCCAACTTGTGCGTAAAGGGATGGTTATCCCTCTACGGACAAGGAACTAACACAACGAAAGTAGATTAATAAGTGATATATCTCCATTCCAGTATAATATCCAGAATTAAGATCCCCCTGTCATCAAAGCTCCTCCTTTTGTGCTCACAACACAGACATGTGTTGTCTCACTCTGATTCGGTGATTATAAATCATCATTTAATATATTCCAGAGTTGTCAGGGACTTCTGTTCTTTTTCCTGTTCTGTTTCGGAGTTTTTTTTTTTTTTTTGATTTCCTTGAGAAACCTTAATTGTTCTCTTGTTGAGATCAAGGTTTTCAGCACTGAGGGTGCAATTCTTTGGAGGATACTTCTTTCTACCGTTTATTGGAGAGACTGGAAGGAGCACAAAAGGAGGAGCTTTGATGGCAGGGGGCTCTTAATTCTGGATATTATACTGGAATGGAGATAGATCACTTATTAATCTACTTCCTTTGTGTTAGTTCCATATGATGTCCCCTGTCCGAAATTGATAACTCTTCTGACTTAAAAGTTCTGTTGGAGATCTTCTAGGGAAGAACTTTTTGTGTTGAGGTATCTGCTGAAGGTAGATGACGTTGTGGAGTAGCCATTGGACATCAGGGTGTCCTACCATCTGTTATGGTGAGAGGACATATCAACTTGCTTGGGTTAGAGGGCTGTTTTTTGTTGGGGAGCTGCAAAGTGCAACCACTGCACTTTGCCAAGGAGTGAAGGTGGGTGTGTTTTTCGTGGGTGGTGAAGGAATTCCTTAGTCATTTAGAAGCAAGAGATTTGCATGTGCCAGGGGTAAATACGAGGTTAAATGGATCTTTATTTTGGGGGTTAGCAAAAGGGATGGATTTATTCTGTTGGTAGGGGATGGAAGAGGTTTGGAGAAGGTGGGGGGACAAAAGGGGTTTCTGGTTGTTTAAAAGCAAATTTTCCCACTAGCGTTCTTTCATGGGATATTAGAGGGTTAAGGGGCATTTGCAACAAGGTTGTGAGAGTGGTAATTAGAGCCAACAAGGTGGAGGTGACTCTACTACAAGAATCTAAGTTTGAAAGTTTTTTGATGTGTTGACATTTGAGTTGGGAGGAGGTGGTGATATTGGGTGGGAGTGCTTACCTTAGGTAGAAACTCCTTGAGGTATTGTTGTGTTATGGCGTAGTGGAGTGGTTGGAGATGGTACGGTAGAGATTGGGGATCTTCAGTTTCTGTGCTCTTTAGAAATATTTCCAGTGGAGCTTTGGATATGTACTTACAGTGTATGAGCCTTCTAAAATGAGGGAGAGAGCACCTTTTTGAGAAGAATTGGCTGATGTCTGAAGGAGCTGTGATGGCCCTTGGTGTTAGAGGGTGACCAATGATTTCTGTTCTCTTTTGTGAAGGGCGGCTGAGAACTGAGAAGTAGAATTTCTAGTGGTATAAGGGATTTTATCTGATTCCGTTCTTAGGAATGAATAGATTGACTTCTTCTTCTTTTTATTTATTTATTTATTTATTTTTTTGAAAGGGGCTAAATTCACGTGGAGCAACAGTTTGGAGGATCCTACCCTTGGTAGGTTGGATTCTTTTCGTTTCAACTCAAAGTGGGGTTGCTGTTTCCTAACGTTACTATTATTTTTTTAATTTTTTTTTTAATTCTGTTCCCTAACATTATTGAAGGTGGTCTTAGGCAGTAGGCTTGCGTTGGATCATCGCCTGGTATGAGTTTTTTTTTGTTAACAAAGCAGCCCCTTTTTCATTTTCAAATCATGTCGTTGGAAGATCCAACCATTCTCATTAGATCTTGGTGGAGGAATTTTGTTATATGGGGTTGACCTGGTATTGTTATGAGGAGGAAGCTGAAGGCTTTGAAAGAGCTGTTTAATGGAGTAGGTGTCTTTTGGCCTTTTGGGAGGGGTGTGAGGAAGAAAGCCATGCAAGAAGTGTTGGCTGCTTTAGGTGAAGAGGAGGAAACAATTTCTCTATCTTTGGAGGATTAGGGGCAATGTAAGTGTCTTCAGATGGAGTTTATTTAGGAAATCGGTAGAGGAAAACTTTCATGGTGGCTGAAATCTAGAATTCAGCAGTTCAAATTGGATTATAGCACCAACTTTTTCCATGCTTCGGACTTTTGAGGTTGAAAACTAATACCATCACTAGGATTCAATAGAAGAGGTGGTGTTTGACGATGAAGCAAATATTAAGGAAGTGGTTAACAATTTCAAGAATTTATTTGAAGCTGCTAAGGTAGTCTTGCTTTAATTGTAAAAATATAATGTTAATTAAACTAGTCAATTATCTATACAAATAGGTGATCATTAATTATTATTTAGTTATTTTTATGTGTTTTTTCAACATATTCTGATGTATTTTAGTTCTTATTTATACTTAAGCTAAGATTTAATAGAAAAATTTGCATTTGGGGGCAATTACCCCACATTTTCTTTAATCTGGAGGAAATTTCCCCCATTTTAGCGACATGTCGCTGGCCAAAGTCAGTGACATGGCCTGCGACATCGACAGTTAAAACCTTGACTAAAACTATAGCCAATATTTTGTGAACTTTCATTCACCAAGTCATTTCTATTTTTGTTTTGTGACAATATGAATAGATTAATAGATGCTTATGCATCCTTGACTTTATTATGAATGTTTTATGGTGGTAAGTCTATAAGTTTTATTGCTAGATTTTCTTTGTTATATGTCACAATGATAAGTCATGTTAACTTTTTCAGGTTTACTACATGGTGGATCTTAACAATGGCCAATTGCTTAATTTTTCAGGATGTGGTAATTACTGGAAAATCTTTGCGTCAAAATTTATTTTTGAGGGTTCATATGAAATGAACTTAAAAAGATCTCGTTATTCAATTTGGATCTAGAATTACTTAATGCACTTTTTTTTTTCCTTTTTGTTTATGGCACTTTGAATAGACATTGTTAATATTAGGTTGTTTGGGACTTGATATGTTGATTTTATAACATTTTTCGTGAGATTTCTGTTGCTGGGGAGAACCGTGGGTTTGAAAGATTTTAATGGCAGGCCATTATCCAACCTATTTGTTTAACACTAGAACTTGGATAGGTCAGATGTACCAGCACATACGAGACTTATTTAAGGGATCAAGGTTGTTAAATTGCCTAGGCGAAGCTAGGTGATAGACTTGCATATAGCCGAGGCAGACTCTTAGGCGATTAGGCAGTTGCCTAGACAACAAGTTTTTGAGCAATTCATTTTACACAATTCCTAAGTACTTTACAGTGAGCTAACAACAACATATGTAACATTTTCTTATGAAAATGATCAATATGACATGTTTCGTACTAACATGGCTTAATGCGATGATCAATAGACATATACAACTTGAGGAAAATAAAATGAGATGAATCCCAATTAAAAATCAGGTGAAGGTATTATAGAAACCTAATTTGATGAATTAATCATGCAACGATCACCCTCCGAAAGGAATAAAAAACCCTCTAACAAAATCATGCAGTGGCCAGTAAGGTTTCTTGCATGCTTTTATGGGAATGCATGCGACTTGTGCTTACAAATCAAAGGAACATATTAATTAATCACAGTATATTATATTATTAAGAAGCATGAATAGAACTAATTAACCAAAAAAAAAATTCAAAATTCAAAATCCAAATCCATTATTACAATAACAAATAGAGTTTGAAATTAATGAAAGGAAGATAGGAGGTTAAGGTACTTATAATAAATAAATAAAAAATAGTCACAATAGAATGTGGAGTATGGGAAAGAAAGATTAAGAGAGAGAAGGTTCGGAAGTACTAGTAAAAAAGAAAAAAGATTCAATTGGTGTGGTTGTTTGTAGAGAGAGGGGGGGAGAAGGCGGGAGGAGACTTCTTGTAAAAATGGAAAATATAACAAATTGCAACAATTACAGACCGTAGTGATTGGCGTTTGTACCATGAAGAGATATAGAGGGCCGTAATCTAATGAAGCTTTAATGGGTTTCTATGCGTACAGAAAATGATTAACTTAATTGTTGTTTGTTAGAAATAGGTTATAATTATGTAGTTAAGTAATAATTTCTTACTAATAACTTAATATGTAGTGCTCTATACCATAAGTTATGAGTTTAATAATTAAGATAAAAATTTCGAAATAATATAATTAGTTAGGCTAGGTTTTCGCCTTTCCCAAAATCACGCCTATACAGTTGTCTGGTTGCCTATGTGAGCATAGCCTAGGCCCTCTAAAAAAATGCCCAGTCGCCTAGGTGACTGCTTTTAACACGGAATGTACAGCTGATATCCAGGTCAACCGGCCTAGGGTCACGAATAAACGAAAGGTTCCAAGAAAGACCCGAAATTGACCATCTAAGGACATTGGAAACTAGGGATTCGTTATGGACAGGAATACGGAAGATTTTTTGGAATTTAGAAGCTAAAGTAAAGTCCCCCCTTCTAGGTCCAACCAAAAACGAATAGACTATTAGACTTGCCCGACCCAATAGAAAATCTCACAAACTTATAGAAAATATGAAGCAGTCCAGCAATTGCCTTCTAGATACTACTTGATCAGATTGCAGCTATTTGATTAATATCCCAGCCATTCTCACGAGCTCCATATTTACTAGCAATGATGCATCTCCACAGGTCTTTCTCTTCACACTGAATCTTCATAGCCACTTACCAAGCAGAGCGTTGTTCCTGTCTTGAATGTTTCCCAAGTTTAGACCCCCTTTTTCTTTAGACTTGCACACATCTTCCCATCTAACTAGGTGGTCTCTCTTCTTCCCCCCTCTCCCTCCCCCATCCCACAAGAAATCTCTCTGAATTTTTTCGATCTTGTTACTCACAGATTTTTGGCATTTTAAAAGGGGATATAATCTTGTTACTCACAGATTTTTTTGTAAGCATTATTTGATTCATTTTTTGCACATATTGGGGAAATGCTAACCAAAACTTGATCTCCTCGTTGCTAATGAATGCATCTATGGAAGAATGTGTACGCTTTCTGAAGATTGAAGCCAAGTTCTTCGAGTTCCATGTCTGGAAGGAGAAGAATTTGAGATTGGTGCGTTTCAGGGAAAAGTGCAAAGTTGGCTCGATCGACTTGGTCCTGCCATGGGAGGACTGTTCTTGGGTGGTGAAGGGA
>JAUPMG010000014.1:12699399-12730667 GCA_031762675.1 Pachysandra terminalis | reverse complement strand
TGCTGATCATGGGATTGTCCACCAGACTTCTTGTGTTGATACACCACAACAAAATGGTGTAGCTGAAAGGAAACATCTCCACGTTCTGAAGGTGGCTCGATCTCTTCGTATTGGTATGGGAGTACCTAAAACCTTTTGGGTTGATGCCGCTCTGACAGCCACATACATCATCAATCATATGCCCTCAAAGGTCATTGATTTTCAGCCCCCTTTTCATATCTTGTATCATGACACTCCATTGTTCACAGTCCCTCCGAAATTTTTTTGGTTGCCTTTGTTATGTTCACGTACACCATCGACACGACAAGATGAACCCTAAGGCAATTCGGTGTGTTTTTCTTGGATACTCCACTCAAAAGGGGTATAGTTGTTACGACCCTACTACTCGTCGTCGCTTTGTCTCTATGAATGTCACCTTTTTCGAGTCCGTTCCTTTCTTCTCCACTGATCCGGTTTCTTTACAGGGGGAGAGTAGTAGTAGTGGTACTGTAGTGATCCCGACTTCTATTCAGGGAATCAGGGGGAGCATCCAATTTCATTACCCATGCCCGTGCCTGTTTATGAGCTTGCGGGGGTGACTGATTTGCAACAGGGAGGACGGCCTCTTATTGTCTACACCAGAAAAGCAAAACAGACCATTGACTCATTCCATGACCAAGAAGTCTCCCTCGATCCAGGTAATCATTCAGTTGATGTTGATATTGATACTCCTCTTGATTCTGTTCCCACGGATAGTCATGTTGATGCCCTAGCTGATCTTGATGTCCCTATTGCTCATCGTAAGGGTATTCGTACTTACGAGACATCCTATATCCCAGTTTGTATCGTATGACTCATTGTCACTTGCATATGGTGCCTTCACTCTTCTATCTCATCTACTTTTGTGCCTTCTAGTTTTTCAAATGCTCTTAGTCATGCTCAATGGCAGGAAGTCATGCTTGAGGAAATGACAACACTTGAGAAGAATGGTACTTGGGATCTTGTTCCATTACCCAAGGATAAGAAACCAGTAGGGTGCAAATGGGTCTATACGATGGATGGGACCATTGAGAGGTATGAAGCCCGGTTGGTAGCGAAGGGGTTTACTCAGACTTATGGGATTGACTATCTAGAGACATTTGCTCCAGTTGCCAAGATGAACTCTATGCGGGTCCTTCTTTCCTTGGCAGCAAATTTATCTTGGCCTTTACACCAGTTGGATGTAAAGAATGCTTTTCTCTATGGTGATTTGGAGGAAGAAGTGTATATGACGATGCCTCCAGGATTTAAATTCTCCAATGGTCGGGATATGGTGTGCAAGCTGAAGAAAGGCTTGTATGGGCTTAAACAGTCACCACGAGCGTGGTTTGAGAGGTTCAGTACAGCAGTAAAGAGAATGGGGTACACTCAAAGCCAGGCAGATCATACATTTTTCATCAAGAAGATCAATGGCCGCACAACTCTTATTGTATATGTTGATGACATAGTGGTTACTGGAGATGACCCATAAGAGGTACAACGGTTGAAGTCATTCTTGGGAATAGAGTTCGAGATTAAAGATCTTGGAATGTTGAGATACTTTCTTGGCATCGAGTTGTGCAGATCCAAGAAAGGAGAGTTCATTTCTCAACGGAAGTATGTGTTAGATCTGTTGAGTGAGACAGGTCATCTTGGAGCTAGACCAGACTCCCATCGAGTAGAACCATAGGCTCAACGAGGTTGATGGTGATCCGTTAGATGATGTTGGGAGATTTCAACGACTTCTCGGCAGGCTCGTTTATCTCTCTCTCACCCGCCCATACATTGCTTATGCAGTCAGCGTGATTAGTCAGTTCATGCATGCACCACGGACACCACACCTTGAGGCTGCCCACCGTGTTATTCACTACCTCAAGGGGTCACCTGGCAGAGGTATATTGTTTGGTCATTATGGGCACTTGCGAGTTGAGGCCTATACCGATGCTGATTGGGCAAGTTCCATGACAGATCAACGATCTACATCAGGATACTGCACATTTGTTGGAGGTAACCTTGTGTCTTGGCGAAGTAAGAAACAATCTGTTGTGGCTAGATCCAGTGCAGAAGCCGAGTTCAGATCTATGGCACATGGTGTTTGCGAATTACTTTGGCTACAGACTATGTTGGAAGAACTGGGTTATCCGATTCGCGAGCCTATGAATTTGTATTGTGACAACAAGGCTGCAATCGGTATTGCCCATAATCCAGTCCAGCATGACAGGACGAAGCATGTCGAAGTTGATAGACACTTCATCAAGGAAAAATTACGTCTTGGATTTATCTGTACTCCTTATGTCAGCACAGTTGATCAGGTGGCTAATGTGTTGACAAAGGGTGAGTAAAGCTTGCCTGCAGAATATGTTAGTCAAGCTGGGCATGATAGATATCTACGCACCAGCTTGAGGGAGAGTGTTGTTAGGGACCTATGTGTTATTAGTCATATTCTGTAGGGACCAATATGTAATATGTGAACTCTTCTAATATAAATACAAATGTGGTGAAACAAAGGAAACCTAATTCATTCTTTCCATTTGTTACTGATCAAAAAAAAAAAATTCACTCTTTCCATTTGTTTCACCCTTTCCCATTCTTCTTCTCTCTTATCTCCTCTCATCTCTTTCTACTTGCTTACAAACTAACCTAGTTTAGTAGTCTTATAAACTGACATTTATGTCACTACGAATTTTTACCATTTAATGGAATTTTTTATTTCAAATTTTTATTTGTTACCTCTATCTTTTCTTTCCATGGTTCATGGTTGATGCTTGTACTCGTAACTGCTGTGTTATTTAATTGAAATTATCCCCCAAGTGCATTTACTTTTTTCTTTGCTGTTTGATTGTACCATACCTAGGATTCTCAAATATTTACATTTTTGTTCTTTTAACCAATATGAAGGGTCACTGAGTATCATGTGGATGGGTTTCGCTTCGACCTGGCTAGTGTTCTTTGTCGAGGAAGGGATGGTTCCCCACTTGATGCTCCCCCACTTATTAAGGTAAGATGGTTATTTTAATATTTATTATGTGATCCAAACCGAATAAATGCAACGCAAATTCTTTGTGAAGCTCATTGCGATTTGAAAAACAAAATAATGAATGGTATAAATGCTTTGTTAGTTCAGTTTAACTGACCTTAAAAGACAAAGAATTAGCATTAGTGATGCATCCTCATTACAAGTGATTACTTTTCTAGTAAAAAGCATTTTAGAATATTTGAGAATGTTTACATTGGAATTGACTATAATTGGCTTCATTTGATGGTGCCATGGTGGCAAGGCTAGAGTTGTTCATTGACCCTACCAATCTCTACATGTTTCTCTCTTCTTGGTGAGTGATGGTGATGCAGGAGCACATAAGGAAACTAGTGACACTTTATTCTTTTCTGATTTAAGTATTTATATAGACTTGTTTTAGGATCCTAGTTGTTTTAATGGGTTATGTGCCAGTAATGTGAATGCTTTAAGTTGAGGGTGGATCTGTCTTTTCTTTGATTAGGGCACCGGTGAGTTGGTGACCTTAATGGGTATAAATAATACTTACTAAGTTGTATTGCTAGATTTTTATTTTTATTTATTTTTAATTTTTTTTACAAATATTTTTTTGATCAACGGAAATACTTATATATATATATATATATCAAGAGGGTAGAAGGCCCCAGCAGTACACAAATGGTATACCACAAAGACCAACCAAAAAAGAAAAAAACAAGTGAAAACAGAGAGAAACAGCCCAGATCAAACAAATGATAAAAACCCCGGCAGCACCAAGGCCCAAACCTAACTCCAGAACTGATCATCCATCAAACCTTCACACATCGCAGACCCCGAGGCTCAAAAATGAATAAGCAACTTAGTTTTCCTGATCATCTTCAAAGCATCCTTCTCATCACCTTCAAAAATCCTAGAATTTCTTTCCTTTCACAAAATCCAAGCAATAGCCGCTGGGCAGAGGTACCAACCAATACCTTTACTGTCTTGACTTTTCCCAGCAGAACATCATGCTTCCACCATAGCACCAAAGCTCTTAGGGGCCACCCACTGAATGCCAAGGAATTGAATAAGCCATTCCCACACTTACCACGCAAACAGGCAATTTTTTACAAATATTAGAGAATCAGCAGTTCCAAGGTTTTTTTGGGTCTTGCAGAATCCCTAGAACTAATTATTTCTAGTTCCCTCTTTAATCTATAGCTCTTAGCCTTTACCAACTGTTCTCTGTTATTTTCTTTTTTTGTTACAAATTGGTCCTCAGCAGCAAATCTGGTACGAGAGCAGCTTTTGATCTATTTCTTTGGCTGCTCGTGGTGGAGGACGTGAAGGGGACAACAGGATCATATCGTAGAGATGGCAGAGTTGAGACATGGTTTGAGGATTCGTTGTTGGCAAGGTTGTAAATATCATTGTTGCAAGACATGTCGCGAACCATGTTGGTGACATGTTGCCGACATGGTTGAAAAAAAGGAAAAAATGTGAAAAAGTTTTTTTTAATGAAACTTTGTAGATGTCTAATTTAGAACTAAATATATTTAATAACCCAAAAAATATTTTTTTTTGATAAGTCACACACACACACACACACACACACACATATATATAAAGATGGAGAGAAAAAACGGGAAAGTACAACCATAATTGTTTTAGCGGAGACCTAAAACAAGTATGGAAAAACAAAACAAAAGCGAAAAGGAAAGGAAATGGGCCCAAAACTATCCACACAAGGGCAAGCACTCATGATACCAACATAAACTGACCCAATCACCCAAAATCCCTAAACCTGATGCAGCTCCAAAGTCGGATCCCTGGCAACCATAGCATCTCTACTTGCACAATGCCTCCAAGGCCCTCAACCACTTGATCAGCCCCTCGGGGAGCCACATGGAACGAGATGTTCCACTCCCTTATCAGAGACAAAGCCAGTCGAACCAAATGAATAACACTCCACCTGCACTAGTCCGGCCTCTTCATTCACTCAGTGATATAAGGCGAAACATACTCCACCACAAGGTTATGAAATCCCTGACCTTTGCTGAACCCCAATCCCGCTACCAAAGCCAACAGCTCTGACCTCACACCCTCACTTACCCCTGCCGAGCTAGAATGCACAAATAGAGTCCTGTCTTTCTGAACCCTAAAAACCTCACCACCTCGGAGGGACCAGAAGTAACCGTAGTGAACGTGGCAAAAATGACACACATCCCTCCCAATAAGACGACAACATGATCTGCCTGGGTTGAGGGTGAACCCCCACCGATAACCCGCTCCACTCCCTCACAATGTCCAAAGTCGAAAAACCTACAAATTGCCCCCTGACCGAAGCCTAGGACACCACAGAAGCCCTAATCCCGTCAAACACACTCGCAAACGATGAAACAGAATCCTGAAGGATCCTCAGGTTGCGCTCCCTCCAAATATACGAAAGAACAACTTGAAACTCCAAACGGAAAAGAATCCGACTCCGATCAGCAATACCTGGGAATATCCACTGGTCTAACAACTGACAAATACCCTCCGGCATAACCCAGACCCAGCCAATACTCTGAAGAAAGAAGTTGCTTCTTCCACGTTCCACTAACCTAGAGTTGAGAGCGTTGCCATGGCTATTTAGCCTTATTGGTCCATATACATGACTTCTTCCTTGAACGCATTACAATATTCCAACCTAATAAATGGCTCTTTTCCAATAACATCTAAGTTCACTATCCTTACCCTGTTAACGTCCTCCTTCCCCTTCCTAGAAAATCCTGGCATATAGATTTCGATTTGTTATGATTTTTGGTATTAATTGAAAGCAAAAATAAAATCCCTAAATTTCAAAATACTTTGGGAAATTATCCAAGTTACTGGAAATGTTGTATGAGTCCTAATGATCATTTCATATAAAGATCTCAAATGTTGAGAGTTTCAAATTTGTGCGAAATTGAAATGTAATCTCAAATCTTTTTTAATTTTTGTTAAAGTTGAAACCTTTAAGAGGCAAAACCATCATCAATGTTCTCAAAGCAGTGCTAAATGCCAGAGTTGATATAATTTGGTTCAAAACCTTTTCCGTCTTAGCCCTCAACAAGAAACATAACTCTTCCAAAGAATTTTCTCTTTAATTTAAATGGACCACTAGGCCTACCCTATGAAGCTATGCACCACATCCCCATGAAATGCCTAATCAACAATGCTAGAATAAACGTTAAAAATATATGTGAATAGTTTGAATTGCATGAAAATTCATTGCAATGGTCACTAATAAATGTTGTGTACCTCAATTTTTTACTATCCTTTTGTCAGCAAAGTTCTCCACGCTCACATAGTTAATTTGTAGTAAAGAAATTTAAGAGTGGAAAGTGTCAATCAGTCCTTTCACAACCTTTCCTTGCAATAAATAACACTAGACTATTATTTTGAGAAGACCGTTATACCCCTGACATAAATAATATAGTGCTAACATGTTGGAAAGACGTTTTAAGGAGGGTGAAGTGGTGAGGGAAGTAGGGGAGTTGGGAGTGGAAAAGGCTCCCAATTTGGAGACCTTTTTCGTTGCATTTTATAAGAAGTGCTGGGAATTGCTTAAAGATAACATTATGAAGGTGACACAGGAATTCAACTAGACTTTAACATTTGAAAGGAGCATGAAATATCTTAGGCCAATCAGCCTATTGGGGATTTATGCAAGATCATAGTAGAAGTTTTGACCAGTAAACTTAAAATGGGATTGGGCTCAGTTAGATCATCCAATTGAAATGCATTTATTTATGGGAGATAGATCTTAGATGGTGTGTTGATTATTAAAGAGTGCATTGACTCTCGGTTAAGACAAGATACTCCAGGTTTATTATGTAAAACTGATATGGAGAAAGCATAGTCATGTCGGTCAGTGAGTGTTTTGGGATGTAGAGTGGGTTCACTTCCATCTATCTGTTTGGGATCTCACTTGGAGATTCTTTGTGATACATAATGAAGAGGAAGCTTATGCGTTGAATGAAATATTTGTTATCTACAGGTGGAAAAATGACGCTCATCTATTTTGCATTGTCAAGATTACCAACATCTTATCTCTCTTTGTTCGCTATTCTAGCTTCAAAGATCCGAAGGTGCTTCCTCTGGCAAGGTGAGGGAGATGGATATAAATATCATTTAGTGAAGGGGAAGGTGCACAGGCCTATGGAGGACATGGGCTTAGGTTTTTCTCCATTTTTCTTAATGAATAGTGCACTACTAGAGAAGTGGTTGTGGCTGTTTGGTGAAGAATGGGAGAACCTATGGAGGACGATTTTCCCATCGAAATATGGAACAGTTATAAATGGTTGATGACTCTGATGGTGTATATAGGATGAGCTATTGGAAAGGTATTTATGGAGATGGCTGATTCTTTTCTTGCAAAAGTCAACTTTGTAGTGGAAGCTGTTGCTTTGATTTCCTTTTGATTGGATTGGTGGTGCGGGGGCAAACCTCTTTACTTATTTTTCCCAAGACTCTTTAGAGAAACTCTTAATAGAGAAGCCTTGAGAGAAGTTTATGTGGTTGGTGGAGAGGTGATCTCTTGGTTTCTGATATTTAGAAAAATGATTTTCTTGAAGGAGCTAGACAAGCTTTCTGGTCTATTTCGTACTATTTATGCACAGAGGATCAGGTCAAATGAACCTGATGTTATTCTATGAGTTGTTTGGGGATGTGTCAGGCATCTCCTTGCTAGTTGAGAAGATTTGGGCTTCACAGGCACTTCTAAGGTTTCATTTTTCAGCTGGACAACAGCACTGAATAAGTTATTGACATTGGACCATCTCGTTGGTCAGAATTGGTCAATCTCCAACAGATGTAATATGTGCAAGGGGGAGGCAGGGGAAGATGGGCTGTGTAATAAGGGAAGGATTCAGTAAATTTTGCATACATTCAGCAATTCTTATAATTAGCTTGGTATATGATTCCCTACTGGGTTGTCCCTATTATCTTGTAATCTTTTCTTAGCTTACGATTTAACTATAAAAATGTTTCTAAGAGGAAAATATGACATTATTATGCTATTATTATGTTCATTAAACCTTATATGTATATGAGGCAGCAAATATGATGTAATATTTTGTATTCTGACGAGTCATATATTTAGTTAGTTATTACTACATCTCTTAAAATATCCTGTCAAGTCCATGAATCCTAATTTCATTAATTCACTGAATCCAGTACTACATATTATATTCTGAAACCTTTGCCCATAGCTGTGCAACATTGATTCTTTGAACTGTCAGGTTTTCTTGACATCTTCATAGAAAAGTATGGATTTTTTGGATTAAAAACTGTGAGGTGACTTGGAAGATTTGGTCCTTCTTCTATCAAAGATTTGGATTAGAAATTAGAATGGGTTATGCAAGAACACCTCAAGGCACAACTGACTGGGTGTGGTTTGAAAAAAAAAAAGGAAGGGTAGCAGAAGGAGCAGCATACTTTGGAACTTGTGTCCGACAGCTATTACGTGGTCGATATGGAGCGAAAGAAATCAGAGAATTTTCAGAGGACAGGAAAAGGAAAGTCACAAGATTATTGATAGCATTGTTTCTTTACTTTTTTCTTGGTCTGCTAACGGTTCAGAATTTGGCTGAAGGGTCAGAATTGGGATGTTTGACTAGTCTTTGCTGTATAGTCTTGACCTTGGCATACTCAATGTATTATTTTAACTTATTGTATAGTTTTGGCCGAAGGGTCATCTTAATATAAAATTATTTTACCGATAAAGGAAAAGTATGGATTTTTTGATGGACATTGCCATTCTCATCTTTTTGCATATATGAGGAGGATGGCTCTTTATAATGAACTCTTAAGATTATTCCTTGCCAAGATCATAAATATTGTTATGTGATGCACCGACTTGACATTTTCTATTTTTTGTAAGTGTCATCCCAAGGGTGTCTTTGTAAAATTTGTGATCGAAGAGACTTCTTTTTTCTTTGCCTATATATATGAGGAAGGAATTGATAGTTGCTTTTCAATCTCTTATTTTGTCATCTATTAGCTCTGCAGCAGATTCTAAAAGGCACCTAGTTGCTTATAACTTTTGTATTGATAATGGTATTTAGTGTCAAAATCTGACACGGCTACTGTGTCCGATTTGGTAAATTCGACAAATTAAGATTTGTGGGTATGACATGACAGTTAAATAGTGTAGTAGAAAGCTTCATTTATATATGAATTCAATAAAGTAATATAATATCTTATGACTCGTCTTATATACGTGTTAAGGATTAAGAAGCTTTATAATGTTATAAGTGTTAAGTACTAATAAGCTTAATAATGTTATGTTATCTACTCAGAAGCTTTTAATAGGAAAACATAAAGTCCATACTCTGTCAGATGTGAATTTGTTATATGAAAATAAAAGAAAGGACCGTGTCATACCAGATTTAGTTAAGTGTCACAGTATGATGCATGTCCAGTATGGGAACATCACTTATTATGCTTAGGTCATAACACTAAACTAGGTACAAATTTATCATTTCGAAGTGTTATTTGGCCGGTCTCCATTGTCCCACATAGGTCCATGACCTAACTTGGCTAATATTGAGTTATAATTTGGATGTATGCTTAAGGACTGTAACCCATACTACCTGCTCTCTCTCTCTCTCTCTCTCTCTCTCTCTCTCTCTCTCTCTCTATCTATCTCTATCTATCTATCTCTTCTTTTCTTTATAGTTCGGTATTCCACGCCTTGTTTTGCAAGTGATGCTAGATTAAACCTAGCAAGGTCTCTATAACATGATATTGCATGGTGGCAGTTGCAATTTTTGTACTTATGGTTTCCGAGGTATGATAGATTGCCTTTTTGTTTGGAACCTTGTGAGAGTACCCTTTTTCCTATTAAAGTAAAGAGAGGCCTCTTGTCAAACTTCATCCCGATTCCCAAAAAGTAGGCTAAGACATCTCTTGGACTTGAAGAATTTTCATTTTTCGAAGGTTCTAGCATCTTTATGTATACCAGAAGCAGCCAGTTTATTAGAATTTTAATATCTTGTAAATTTCTTGTACTGGGTGAATTTGCGATGGCAAACTTAAGCACGTAGTTCGGTATCAGTGTGTGTGCGTACACATTTCATACTATCATCAAGTGCATACAATTGCAGTGCCGGTAAGAGAAAAAGATGGTAAATAGTAGTTAGTTTTCTATGATTGTTTTTAAAGTACCTTATTATGATTTAATTGATCAGGCAATTGCCAAGGATGCTATTCTATCAAGGTGTAAAATAATTGCAGAACCATGGGATTGTGGTGGTCTCTATCTTGTGGGAAGATTTCCAAATTGGGACCGGTAATTTCTTCTTTTTATTTCTCTCTCATTATCTGTGTTTTGTTAATATTAAGTTTTATCTTCGTTCGTAAGAGTGACTACATCAATTTATCATGGGATTTACACTGCAGTTCTCCTTTTCTTGAGGTTGGCTTGTTATGTTGTCTCCAATAAAGCTCTAAGCACTTGTTCCTGAAGAAACATTTTTGATATATTTTAATACATAATTTACGTGGTTGGTCCATTTGGTTAATTGTATTTTCAAGTGGCTAACTTATTGGCAACAGATCATGTGTTACTGCAATCCTTGTTTATGGTCGGTATTCCTTAGCTTTCCATCTGTTTCTTTACAAATTATTTTCATTACTTGTTTGAATGGAAATATGTTATGAAGTTATGGTACTAAAGGAATAAGCAACAATGCTGAGATAGTAATGATCTAAATTTGTTCATTCCCTAGAAGATTTTTCACTTACCCTATTGAGTTTAAACTTCTAATTAAAAATCTTGGATAATAGTTGCTTCCTTTTAGTTTTATATCTTGAATTGATGTTCTTTTTAATTAAAATCTTTCTGTCGAATTCCTTTATCATTTTCATCGAAGTTGTCGATATTTTCTTCATCAATACTCATACACCATTAACTAAGTTCATTTTATAAAGTTAGTTCTCAGTTACAGACTTACAAATGTAATGGATATAGGGTTCGGTCCATTGTAACATTCAATGGTCATCCATTATTGAAAGGGCGTTCGCTAATTCCTGGTGGAGTGGTGATAGTGAGCATTTAAAGCATCATTGGGCATCGTATGATCGTTTAGCTTTTTCTACAGAAGAGGAAAGAATTGGTATGCGAAAAGTTTCTGATGTTGATAAATCCCTTAAAGTGAAGAATTGAAGATAGCTTGGAAATGTATACCAGAAGGAACGTTCGCTCAAATTTTTTTCAAGAAATGTATATTAAAAATCTCAAGCTCTGGGTTCTTATTGTCAGAGTGGGAGCTTCCTCTGGAAACAGATAGTTCTCCTATTCAATAAAATAATTATTGACACTCAAAAAAAATAATTGGAAGAGGAAACATTCGATTTTTTATTTAATTGTTGGGCTTTTGACCAGCCCCTTGTTGAGTATGCAAGAAGGTTTCTTACTCAATTTCCCAAAATTGTAGATGTTCTCAATTCTGATGGTGAATGACTAATAGGTGAAGCACATATTATTTTGCTACAATTGACTATTGATATTATTTGATAAAATGGGTTCAGACTGTCCGATGAAGAGGATAAACCAATTTGGGTTTCAGATTCGCAGAAGGCTTTCTGTTAAAGTAGCTTGGAAAGCTTTCTGTTAAATGAAGCACCAAGGAGTGGAATATGATGTGTTGGCATAAGGCTTTTCCTACTAAAGTGTTGGTCTTTCTTTAGAAATTAGTAAATGGAGGCATATTCGTGGAAGAGAAAGTAAGAAGAATTGGTATCAGTTTTCCAAGCAGGTGTGAATGTTACACTAACCAAATTGAAGACATACAACATCTTTTTTTTTTTGATAAGGTGTGATAATATTATTAGTAAAGTTAGAATAGTTACAAAAGATACGTGGCTATACACTGTACACCAACAGTATACACAATCCCCCTTAGAAAACTTTAGGAGCCATACCAAAAGCCATTGGTCCCTGAGACAAACTCAGAAAAGGAGATGTCCCCTAAATCAGTTTTCCCCGAAGCCCAGAAAAATAATGTAGAAAACACTCGTCTCACCCAACCTCCACTTGAGCCTCCTTCCCTTCAAAACTTTTCTCATTTCTCTCTTTCCATATGGTCCAGATAATTGCACCCGGGCTCAAATTCAAGAGAATACTTTTCCTGCACTTCATCTTCCTTCTTCCCCACTCAATTAAAACATTTTTAAGGTGAACATACAACATCTTTTCATTGAAGGAGAGTTAGCCAATTTTTATTTCGAACTATTTTTCAATCATTGTAGGACTGGAGTGGGAATGCTTCAGAATAATCTTTTTCTTAGCAGGCCGATCCGTTGGATCAGAGTCATCAGAGCAGCTAGGAAAGAGTCTCAAGTTTACAATATTATTTTAATCTACTCAGGAATTATTGCTTGTGAAATATGGGAAAAAGAAATTGAAGAAAGTTTGATAATCTATTTGTAGGGAGGGAGTCTTGACGAACATAAGGAAATAATATAATACAACTTACATATAAAATATTTAATTATCACTTAATACCTAATATAATATGCAACATCATGACTATTTTTCATTTAAAATAAGTTCTTGAACAAAAGAGATTAAATGGGTTACGCGGGTGTGTTAGGGTTCAGATTCTTTTCAATGGGTTGGGTAAGAATTGACCATCTCCAACAAATTTAATAAAGGTGCGGTTAGGGTTGGGTTATACCTTGTTAACATAGGTGCTCAACCCTACCCGACCCAACCCATTGCCACCCTATGTGCAAAGGGCCCTACCAATTTATTAATATGGAAAAATGAGATCATACCTAGACAGGGGAGTAAAGAAGCCTTACCCCGTTTAGGAAAATTTATACATGGATAAGCACTGAATTCTTTTTTCTCTCAACCAAACAAGGCAGATTTTATTAGAAAAAGAAAATGAGTAATTACACCTAGTAAAGGTGATTTTAGTTCCGTACCCCTCAATTCTACCTATACAAAGATTATTATAAAGCAAAGACTCTACTCTACTTGTTATTCATTTATGATATGAATCTCCTGATTACGTCCAAGAAGATTAAATTCTGATATGAAACAAACCCATCCTATCACAAAACAGAACACTACTTGTTTTTTTTTTGCAAAAGCTCAGAAAGCTAATTAAAAAGTCTTTATCCGTGGCTGTGTCAAATGCTTCATTGGCTAGAATCTGCTGAAAATTGCTAATCTATACTATTAAGGGAGAGGGCCCATCAGAAAGCATGCCATGATATTTAAAAATTTTCCAAAAATAACCTTTAATATGATAAAGTATTTAATATACTTAGGAATAATATCGTCTTTTGGTTTATTCTAAGAGACGATGGTTAAGTTTCCAAAATAACCGTTCCCACCTCTTTCAATTTAAAAAAAAAAATGATGTGACAATAAAACAGTTAACACATTCTAGAGGTGTATCAATGTGTAACGTGCGGTACAGCACGTGCCACCCTCTAGTATGAATGATGGAGGAACTAACAATATTTGCTAGGGCCTTCAACTCCTTGTTCAAGAACCAAACACTCTAGGGAATCACGTTCCTTTCAGAAACACCTTCAACTATTATCGGAGAATCACTTACTAGTTAACTATGTCAATCTCAAGAATACCCAAAGTAATGCAAATTTAATACCATCAACTAACGCTCTCATTAGTGTGACTATACTAGTCACTTCCCCACAGAAATGGCTGAAACCTGCTATGAACTTCGCTCTAAAATCTCTCATTATACTCCCTCTTATTCCAGGATTTCCCCAACTAGCATCATCAATGTTCAATTTAATTCTCCCATATGCAGAATAAATTCATCTAATGAGCTTTATCCTTTTGACATAAGTCTCTGCCATTGGAATTCTAAGTGCCTTTTGAATAATTTCTTCCCCATATGTTGGGTAATTAGTAACCTTCACAAATACTGGGAAGGTTTGGGTGGGTTGAAGGTGTTGTATCAGATTTTACCACCGCTACTTTTGCACCTATTGCACTTAGGCGGGGCCTCTAGAGAAACTATCATTGAAGGAAAGGGGAGTCTCTGAATGGTCTTGTGCCTCCATTAAGGTCTCAGGCATCAATACTTGGGCATTGTCTAGGTAGGTGCACCTAGATGGCTGCTTCTCTACCATTGCTAGCATAAACCCCAATGCAGGTATGGGGAGAGGGGAGGTTTTAATTAGCAGTCAATGAGACACTTTGACTACACTGGAAGTAAGTTGGGGGCTGTTCTTTTACCAGCTCTCATAAATTATTTTTAGAGTGATCCAATCTTCACAAATCACCACTCAACTACTAAGGGACCTGACATGATCCTTAGACTCGATAATGGAGAAAACCTTACATTACCTGATTTCATTCATGGAAGTGTTACTTATTTATTCTTCTTCATGTTGTTGCAAGTTAAATGTACGTTTGCGTAATCTTTTCTAGGCAGTGAAATGGGAAATAGTAAGATTTGCACTTCAGGTGACAACCATAAACAGCTCTTATTCCTCTTGGAACAAATGCTTCTTTGTACTTTTTCCTTCTTTGCTTCCATCCACAATTCTCTTTGTCATTTTCACCTTACATCATTAGTATCCCTTTCCTCTCCTTCACTTGAACTACCTATCTAATTATCTTTTAAAATCTGTCTGCCAACATTGTGAAAGCAGGCCATGGTTCCCGGCCAAAAAAGAAGAACTTGATTTCATGTAGGAGGGGTTGGTGTTCCTTTGATGAATAAATAAGCTTTGCCATTGTGTACTATTCTGAAGATATTCATTGCAGATCAGTGTAGTTTTAAAATTGGTGTTTTCATCACATACATGATTACAAGATCATAGATCTTTGTTCTAATGAAGTGTTGTTGCATACTTGTTATGATACCAGCGTACATTGGAACATATAGCACTTTTTATTGGCCCAGAAATTCTTCCACAAAATATTCCTATATAGACTTAAGAGGTTCCATAGTTTTTGAATTTTCCTTCCCATATTATTTAGACCTGGGGTGTTCAGGTTTCACATGGACTATTTTATATCTTGGAATTTCTTTATATTTCAGCTCATATATTGGTATTTGTGTGAGACCCATCGTTACCATTCAATATTAAATTTGTATCTTGCAGGTGGGCTGAATGGAATGGAATGTACCGAGATCATATTAGAAGGTTCATAAAGGTAATGTCAAAGGTGGAAATTGTGTTAGTTATGATGAGTTCAGTAACAAATTGTTAGCATTTAGTTGTACTGTTTGTGCAAACATAGAAATACAAGAAGACCGTATGGCTTAACAAGTGCTTACCTCTACCCCTATCTAACAGTCATTAACCTTACCTGAGTTCTACTTGAAGAGAGTCCCTAGCCTAGCGCATAAATCAAGTTATAGAGTTCTAAGGGAAAGCCGTGTAGCACAGAAAACCGAAAAGGACATGCATCAAAGGCGTGAGGCTTTTTTTCATGTAGAATGTTAGTGAAATCTAAGTTTCAGTTGGCGCTGATGTCAACTACATGTATAAATCTCAACCAATTTTTTTAAAGGTATGTAAGGCGTACTCCCTAGGACTCGCGTCAAGGTGAGGCTCAAGAAAAATTCTTTAAGGCTTAACCTTAGAGGCTAAAATCCCATGACGCTCATGCCTTCAAATGTGAGATTTATAAGTTACACCTCATGCGTTGAGGCTTGTGCTATGCTTGAAGCTTATGTCTTATTAAGTAAAACTAGGGATCTGATTCATAATATGAACGAAATACCTATTTTGTTCAATATGTTCATGAACAAAAAGTTGAAGTTCAATTGCAATGATTTCTTATCTCGATTAATTTTTTTATTTCCCATATAATTGAAGAAAAAATACCATTTAGCAGTTGAAGTCTTGAAGCTTATAAAAGCCATGAAGATGCACTTCTAACTTTTTTTGTGATGATTTTTTTTTTCCGATTTGCACCATCAAATCTTTTATTTTGTTAATCCACTATTGAATGTATAACTATATGATCATGGGGCTTGTGCTTCATGCTTTAGTGAATAAAAATCCCTTATATCACTCCTTAAAAACAATGATCATGTCTGATTTGAAAATACTAGTGGTGGCCTTGAAGCCGTCATGGAAATTGCAAAGCAGTAGCGTTTTGTAGTTACAATTGGCTAGTAGACTTTTTGAATCATTATTGTGCACGACTGTATGACTCAACTGGGATTGAACCAGCAGTTGGGATCTTCACCTTACATATTAAGTTGCATTTAGTAGGATTATTGTGTATGAAAACTAAGACTACTGTCTGATTTACTTTAGATATTATACCTCAGAGTAATTTCCACCAACATATCTGTCCTCAAGGTGTTTGACAAGGCAGCTTCTATGAACATAATACGTTGTAGTGGTACATAACAAAATTATAAAATGGAAGACTATGGTGGTTGTCACTGGAGGAGAGGTTAGGGGACTGCTTAGATAATGGTTTCAGAGTGATATTGATGGACTCATTAGCCTTGAATTTTATATTCTACCCTATTGTTGTCCATATTCAGTCACCCCTTTAAATCTAGACTAGCCCCAATTTTCTTGCATCTTGATCCCGTATTTCTGTCACAGGGCATTCCAATTTCAGACCTTGTTCTTTTCTAAAAATTTTACTTTAATTTCATGAATCTTCCGAATTGTAATTTTTATTTCTCACACCTTAACTTTCGACTACATACTTGATTTTCTACAAAATCCTAATTCATCTCATGGTCATCGTATTTTACAAAGGCTGCCTGAATAAACTTGGAAAAGTGAATCATTCATATTGTTATTCCATCCTGCTGTTGGATGGTTGAGAACGCGAACAATTATGCGATAATGCCCTTAATGTTAAAGATAACAATTATGTAAGAATGTTCTTATTGTTTCCATGATTTCTAGTTCCTGTAAAGCTACACTATGGATGTATTTTGCTAACCGTAAGAATAATCCATCGATGTTTTACAAAAATTAAGAGATTTGAACACGGTTCCATGAAGAGGTACACAACTACAAACAACCATTTTTTGGTATACAAACAATTTAAACAGGCAAAGTACATGCTGGCGCACTTATTTTGACTCATTCTATAGGTACCTGTATAATAGAGGCTTATTTTGCTGTTTCAGGTCTCCTACTTTCCTTGTAATCAGGGATAAGGGTTTTGACATTTTAATGCGTAGGTAGTTTCAAGTGGTTATCACTAAAATATTAATGTTTAGCTGACAAACGTCAATTTGATCTACTGACTTAATGCAAATGTTCAGCTCATACAAGTTTTCTGTGACTAAAATACCGGATGGCATGCTCAGTTGGTGTCATTCAATGCAAGTATACTGATGTAACTTCATATTGTGCTGATGTTGTCGTCTTTTTCCAGTGTTGCTTAAAATACATTTATTTCATTTCGAATCTCATATCCTTAGGGACTTTTTTTATCATTCTCAGGTTGTTAACTCATACACATCATGTTCTAATGCTCTATGAAAATTTTGGATGACGTTAATGTTAATTACTCTTTTTGAATAATTTTATAACAGTGTAACCATGACAATTTTCTGTTACCTCAGTTTGTAAATGTCGTTAACAGCTCTTTTCTCTTAGTAATTGAGTGTATTGAGTTTAAATTAATATACAAAAATTGCACATTTCAGGTACTTGTCATTGCAAATTAAACCCACTTCAAATCTCAATTTTTCTAGATTACATAGCATGACAATAGAGATAAGCTATGATAAGCTGTAGAGTGTAGATTCTGTTGCATGGCTATATTAGCAAAGCAGCTGAATATTTGGTTGTGGGGAGTAAAAGTCACTGCACACAATAAAAAACAATATAGGAATAAATGAATCCCATGGTAACCTGAGCATGGACTATCCTTGTTTAATGTCATTGTTAGGTGATTGATATATTCCACTCAAGCTAAAAGGTAAAATTTAGGACATATTACTCTTGCTATGATGTATGTGCAACAAAGAAGCAGCACATTCATAGGACTAATATTGAGATGTGGATGGATGCGTGGAAAGAATAGGAAAGATAAAGTAGGGAATGAACATATCTGGGAGTGCCTAGGTAGCTAAAATAGGCATGGTTGTATGTATCGAGACCAAGTACCGAACTGGTCTGAGTCCAGTACAAAAGGAAGGCACTGGTTGGACCACTTCCTTTTTTTTTTCAAGGTCGGTGCAGCTGAAGAAGAAGAAAAAAAAAAAAAGACAAGAAGAAGATCAGAGGTCTCCCAGTCCCATGTACCCCCTGTTCTCTCTCTCTCTCTCTCTCTCTCTCTCTCTCTCTCTCTTTCTCAAATAAGGTTTTCGAACTTCAGTTTGTATCGCAGCTTGGGACTAGATTGGCTGGTATGGACTGGTATCGGGCAGTACGTAAAACCATGAAAATAGTGGACAAGAGAAAGGGAAGTAGATTAAGATGGCTTGTGCATGTGAAACGAAGACTTACGGAGTTGTCTGTGAGAAGATGCAAAGGGCTGTATATTGAAGGTTCTAAAAGGGATGCGGAAAAGGACTTGTGTGGAGTTGGTTAGAAATGATTTATTACACATGATTTGATAGAAGATATAGTTTGTGATAGATTAAGATGCCAGAACATGATTTGTGTTGTAGTCAGAATAAGGCATTCTATTGTTGTATCCTCATGGGACACTCGGGGCTATTTGAATGGTATTAGTGTAGTCATATGCTTGCCTTCCTACAAAGAAACATTGCTTTTCTAATTTTACATGCATTAACCTATCTTAATCTATGAACATCTATGCTATATGTACTGGGGTACAGGTGTCCAGAGATGGTATGTGTCTAGATGTCCATCCGTCTGATCCCCATATGGTGGGTTGTGAGGAATTGATGAAGGCGGCATATAATTCATTAAAAAGTAATATTAAAATGTCCATATAAAGAAGCAAACTATATATACACTCGTTATTGATTGACATTGTGGGTTTGGTGGGGATTGTCTTGTATTTTATTTTTCTGCTTTTGGTTCCCCTACTTGGGGAACTATTGTGCTTTTTTCCTTCTCCTTACTTTTTATACAAACCTTCATTATTCATCAAAAAAAAAAAAAGACATTCCACTGTAAGAAAAGTAATTCTAAAATTTTTATATGATAGTACAAAAATCTAAATGTGATAATGCAGTAAAACTATAGAAGAGAATACTAATTTTTTCCCATCTTAAACTGCCCCTAAATGGTAGCTGTGTTAAAAGATCTGGGTGCCCACTACCTTACAATTTAATAAAATATTCATTTGCAAAGGTGGACAGGAATTTGAAATGTCAGTCATGTATCCCACACCCATACCCATATTGTGTCATATCCGGGGGGGGGTTACTCAATGATATGTGATTTTCAGTTTTTATCAGTGATTGGACAGTTGATGTGGAAGGTCTGGCATGATTATTCTCTAAAATTAGTCTCAAAGTGTTCATGAATGCACACATTTACCAAATACTAGGTTTTCTCTAAAGCAATGCAGTAATTTACAGCTTAATCTTGATGCACATATACTGCAAATGTAATATGAACAAGAAAAACGCTTCAATGTAGTGCCTTAAGAATTGTATTCTTCATTTCTTCCCCGTGTCCTAATCATCGCCATTTATGCTAGTAAAATTTCACTTGAAATAGGTAGATTGATTTCTGACGTCATATTTCTTGATGTACTCCATAGGAACAAATTTATCGCCCAAGTATTTTTAATGCTAAAATAAACTTTATATCATGGTTTCAAGGATCGGCCGATACCGGTCTGTACCGGCCGGACCGGACGGGACCGGTCCGGTTCCAACCCGTGATATCGGCCGGGTTATGGACCGGCGACCGGTCCCGCCGGTCCGCCGATCCCTCCGGTCCGGTGACCGGTCCGTCCGGTCCGGAGACCAATCCGGCCGGTCCGGCGACCGATCCGGCCGGTCCATCGACCGGTCTGGCCGGTCCGACGTGATTTGAAATTTTTTAATTTTTAAATTTTTTTTTTTTTCGTTTTCTGTACCGGCTCCGGACTGGCCGGTACCGGTCCGTACTAGCGATCCGGACCGGAACCGGATGGAACCGGTCCGGCGACCGGTTCCGGTATTTAAAACTATGTTTTATATCGCTTTGTATTTTTTTTTATAAAGTATTTATCTTTACATTTACTAAATCTGGTTAAGTTGCTGGAAGAAGAAGAAGAATATATGCTTTTTTTTTTAACTGGTTTGCTTCAACCTGTGCATATTTATAGGGTGATTCCGGTATGAAAGGGAACTTTGCAACTCGTGTGGCTGGATCTGCTGACCTGTACAGAGTAAGTACTTTGTAATAACATTAGCTTCATTAATCACAAGTCAACTGTCACAATGTATGACTGAAATACCTTTTTTTAGAAGTGAACGAAGTTATTTTGCACTGGAAAGTTGAAATACCTAGGGTTGAGGAAGAGTGGTTCCTACAGTTGGGGATCATTTTTTGTTGTTTTTGTTTTTGTTTTTTTTTTTAAAGGCCCTTACAGGGTCTAGTCAAGGCAATTCTGGCATGAACTGCAACCCTAAAAGGCCTGGTTGCAATGGGCTGTCGTAAAGTCACCTGTGGGCTATTTTGGGCCTATGGCTCTAAACCTTTGGTGGGCCTGAAGATCTTGTTATGCGTTCCCCATCAATATCTTAAATATGTATGCATGTACACGTGTAAGCATATCGCTGTATTTATACTCCTTGCCAACGCATTTTTTAATTTATTATATGCTTAAACCTATGAGCATTTTGGGGATGCCATCCTGCTAAATTGAGAAGGTGGGTGTTGAAACCATGACTGGGTTCAAATCCCATTAGCATCACTTAAATTTGCCAACACACTAACCATTATACTTGATTATCATAAGGTTCCAACTTCGGAATTGCACAGCATTAGAGCCATTCACAATCTCTCTTATCATGTCAGCACCGCAACATTGACCTTGTTGCTTATCCATCAAGATTTATTAGTTAATATTACACTGTCAAGTGGGATATGGTGTGGAATGTAAGGATGGTTTCAATGTATTGCTACTTTTAATAACACTGTTCGTTTACTACCTTAATGTTGTCTCACAAGCAGATAGGATTCTGTAATGAAAAGTTAGGGGTTAGGAAGTGCAGAAAGGAGGTTTATGTTAATGGGTTCTTAAGAGTCAATAAAGTTATTGTTGCTTCTCTAGGAGACAGTTTTCTGATACTCAAGCTCTTGAAAAAGGACGGGAAAGAGATGTCTGGTGGGCTTGTTAACCATTGAATGGAGTATCTGGGGGTAATTATGTTGTAGCACAGCACCATCTTGAAGGACCTAGAGGTTCTGGTTGATGATTTCTCAATTTTTGTTTCTGTTTTGAAATTCAGGTAACAGGGTGATGTGGATATATATGTGTGTGCGTGTATATATGTATTCCTACAATAGCAAGGAATGGACATCCATCTAGGGAGGAGTTGGAAATGATGAAGAGATCTTATAACAGTCCATTCTATTAATTGCTTCGCCGACTTAGTTCAAAAGAATAAGCTAATCGATCTACCCTTAACAAAAAATCAGCTAACTTGGATCACAACCAAGAAACTTCTATCTTGTGCTGGTTGGATAGATTTTTATATGATGTAGGTTGGAAGGAATAGCTTGCATATATGATTCAAGAAGCTTTACAAAAGCCGAAGTGTTCACCCTATTTTGATGACGAACTTTGTGTTTAAGCTCAAATAGACACCTTCTAAATTTAAAATATGTGGCTTTAAGACCCGGAACTGCAGCATAGGATTTAAAATGTGGTAGGAGAGTCTTTTAGATTCAAGGTCGGGGCAGTTATGTTATGTGGTATGTGAAGAAAACTCTTCTATTAAATAACATTTGCATGCTTGGAATAGAGATTGGTTAGTTAAGTTGCAAGTGTTGAAGAAGGAAATGAAGAAGTTAGAATGTATTAGATTACATGGAAAAGTATCAATGGTGTTTTTGAAGGAAAGGAAACATAGGGAAACTCTCAAGGTGGAATTGGAAGATCAGGTTTGCAAAGAGGAGATATCTTGGAGACAGAAATCTTGAAATAAGTGGCTTTAAGTGGGTCATAAGAATAATTTCCATGCATCGGCAAATTTCAGGAGGAAGATTAATACTATTAGTGGAATCATGGGAGGAGAGTAGATGTGTGATGAGGAAACCAGGTTGATAGGGCAGTTGTAAAGTTCTTTAAGCAATTGTTTAGAGTGGACAAAAGTGACAAAAAACAGGCTTGGGGGTTAAGCTTTAGGATAAACCTTAGAAAAAGTTAGATTGGTTACAAAGAGACTTTGAGGAAGATGAAATCTGAAAGGTGATCTGTGATTAGGGGTTGATTAGCACCAGGTCGAGCTGGTTATACTTTTTCTATTTATATGGAATCTGGGAAGTGTTGGAAAAAGACTTGTTAAGGTTGCTTGTTGAGTTTCATGGGGGGTGTGTGGAACAAGGCTTATTCTAATAAGATTTTCATTGTTTTTA
Source organism: Pachysandra terminalis (assembly GCA_031762675.1). NCBI lineage: Eukaryota > Viridiplantae > Streptophyta > Magnoliopsida > Buxales > Buxaceae > Pachysandra > Pachysandra terminalis. The sequence goes on along the minus strand of JAUPMG010000014.1, from coordinate 12,708,202 downwards.
TCCGAAACGAGTGAGTTCTGGATGTGGAGGACTTTAGACGAATCATTTGTTACGAAGCATTTAGAAATTAGTGCTTGATGTCCTTGCTTCAGGGATGAAAATTGTGATGGAAGATATTAGAAGGCAGAAAGCTTGTGACAATGTGGACTGGAGCTTTTGGATGAGATGTTATGCAGGTTCAGATTTTGAGCTAGGTGCAGGACATGGGTGTATGGCTGGTGTAGATTCGGTCATCCCTCTTGAAGAATATAAGAGTGTAAGTAGTGAGGATGTTCTTTGTATATATGATTCTATTATTGTAAACAGTCGTTGAGTTGGATTGAGGCCTTTTTTGGCCTTTAAGAAAGTCCTCGCCTGGTGTATATTTGTTGATCTCCTTTAGTAAAATACATGTTTGTAGAAAAGAAAAGAGAGAAAAAATATCCGAGTGGGTTGCATATTAGTAAGTGTTGTTTTCAGAAGAGTCTTTTCTAGCTGTTGATAGTTTTGATCAGGAGGCTGAAAGTTGTGTGATAATGATAACATGAGTAGACATTTTTCTTCCTTTTCATTCTTTTCCATCTGAAAACCATAAACTACATTCTTAGTTTCATGTCATCATTTTATCTTGCTGTACAGAAAAACAAGCGCAAGCCATATCATAGTGTCAATTTTGTCATTGCGCACGATGGATTTACACTACATGACCTTGTTTCTTATAATTCCAAGGTATTATTACAATTCAGAACAAATTAGTTTTGAGTTGTTCTTTTTAAAGAATCCTGCAATATTTGTTTTTTTTATTAATTGTTGTTTTGTTAGCATAATGATGCTAATGGAGAAGGTGGAAATGATGGATGCAATGATAATTTCAGCTGGAACTGTGGTTTCGAAGGTAATGCCAATTCTTCAATCTAGATTCCTTTTTTCTATTACTTTATTTTATTTTACCTTGGGATCTTGTATATATCAGTAGTTTATTAATCAGGTAGGAAGCAGATGAAATCTTGAAGGATTGGAAGATCAAAAAGCTCCCACTAGACTGTAGTCACACATGTAAAACATTATTATTTGATCAGTAATAAATGTGGAAAAGCATTATAGTGGTCAATGATTAAAGCATATTCTTTATTATGTTTCCATGGCATATATTCTGAACCATGCTAAGTGCTAACACAAGAATTTTTTGCTTTGTTGTATAGCATTGTATCTCCTGCCTTATCAGTTGGAAGTCTGTATTTTATTCAACAAGAGAAACCTGCATTAGAGACAATAAAAAAGAGGAAGAAGAAGAGAAAGGAGACTGAAGAAGAGTATGCTAGAAGGAATAGTCAAGATTGACTAATTCATTAGTTTATAATAAAAAATTAATTACAATCTTTCCTCTAACTTATGTTTACTGCACCAAAGGTCGAATAGGAAAAGGATATTACAATAATACCGCTGAACACCCCCCCCCCCCAAGTTATTGCAAAGACATGTATTCTTAGCTTGCGTACCATCTCTTGTATACAAGTCTTGCTAATAGCTTTGGCCAGTGTATCTACAACCTGTTAGTCTGTCTTTATGTACGATGTGCATATTTGACTTGTCTTTAACTTCTCCTTTAGAAAATGTCTGTCCACAGTCCACCTCAATATATTTTTTCCTTTCATACTGAACTAGATTATGTGCAATATTGATTGAGGCCTTATTTTCATAGTAGATTCATCAGTTCTGGGTTCTGATACCCAAGTCATTAAGAAATTTCCTCACCACAATAACTCTCAAACTCCATGTGCCATAGATTTGTACTCTGCCTCGGTGCTAGATCTTATCAATACTAACTCCTTTTTACTGCAAGTAAAAAGGATACATCCCCATGTAGATCTACGATCTCTAATCGAGCCTGCTCAATCCTGTATATCACCCAACTCTAAAATGTCCACGATTTCTAAACAATAAGACTTTGCCTGGTGAACCCTTTAAATACTTGAGCACTCTATTTGCTACCTTTAAGTGTGAGTCCTATGAGAATGCATGAATTGTTTGATAACACTAATGTCTTGATGAGTGAGTGAAGGATAAGTCAAACAACAAACTTGTCTTTGAAGTCTCCACACATTGATGAGTGAACTCCCATCTACTTCATTTAACTTGTGATTCAACTCAATTGGCATATCAGCTAGTTTAGACCTGAGTTTTCTCATTTCCTTGAGCAGTTCAAGAATATACATTCTTGAGAAATGAAGAGTCCTTTGTTGATCTAGCCACCTTAATTCCATGAAAATATCTCAAGAAACTCAGATTTTTATCTCAAATTCAACCATTGGTTATTTCTTCAATTGTTGTAGTTCTTCAAGACCATTGCCGATGACCAGTATGTCATCCACATATATAATAAGATTTGTAATCTTGTGACAACGAAGGTGTGATCAGCCTGGGTTTCCGCGTACCCACCTTCTTTAGTGCTTCACTGAACCTCTCAAACCAGATCCTTGGAGATTGCTTTAGCCTATGCAAGGCTCTTCTTTGTCTGCACACATTCCTTTCTTCTGCCTTCAAACTTGAATCCATGGGGAATCATCATGTACACTTCCTCCTGTAAATATACGAGTAAACCCAGGCTAGATCCTCCTGCTCTTACTTGTTATTCTGAGTATATGAGTAAACCTTGACTCAGTAATGTGGGTGGTGTATCTCTCTTGAGAATCTGAATCTTAGCACTCTCATAGTCATAATTAATACATCAAGAAATTCAAACATATTTATATATATATTCGCTCTACCGATTTCTTGAACTCCGCGGCATCAGTAGAGCAAATCGATGTGTAACTCTAATACTGATCAAAATCCTTCCATCTTGTCAAAGAAGCATAATACTGCCAAATGCATCTCTTCTTGATGAAGATGAAAAACCTCCTGTTGCAATTCACTGCAAGCAGGCAAAGTTCTCCATTGTGAGTAGGTCTGTTCTATAGAGTCGACCAGAAGTAGTAGTCAATCTTCACTAATTCATTAGTTTATCAAACAAAATATTTAATTGCAATCTTTCATCGAACTTATGGTTAATTGCACAAAAGAATACATCACAATAACGCCCCTGACAACTTTATCTATGTCTATTTTACCATGTTCTGGCCGATAATAGTTAAGAATACTGCTTCTTACTCTCACAACTAAAGAGGAAGATGAAGAAGGTTGGGGGTGTGAGATTGGCGCTTTAGTTACGAGTTCGCTTTTATATATCACTTTAGAGTCCTAGGAAGTGATATTTTGATTACCTTTGTATGTTGCTTTGGGGTATTGGGAAGATTCTAAATTTTATTTGTATTCGAAGTAGGGATGGTAATGGGGTGTGTTAAATGGGTAAACTATACTGACTGAGTGAAAGACTACAATATTGGGATGAAATGAGAAGTGGAGTTTTCTTCGTCGATAGTATTAAGCCCAAGAGTCCAATGGGTTCAAAAGAAGTGCAAATTCTGTTATTTGGCCCACTAGAGATCCCTGAGACCCACAAATATAGCTGATCAACGAGGAATAATATTTATCCAGTGTGTCTGGGTTTCTTTAATCCTACCTTTGCTTTGATGATTTTCATTTTTCAAAACACTTCCAATCTGAAAACCAGGGTTCTTTTGGGTTTCTTTGCCTTTGTTTGGGTTATTAGGTATTGAGTATCCTTAGTCTTGTTTGTTTCGGGTTCAAGTTGATATATATTGGTTAACCTAAGTCTTAGTTGTTTTACTTTTTTATTTTTTTTATTTAGCAAGTATGATCCGTTTTTCCTTTTTTTTTTTCTTCAGGACATAGCATCTCATTAATTAAACCAGAATATACAAAGAGAGAAGAGATTTTCCCAGGGAAAATACAATAGATACCTCTCTACCTATGGTGTTCCAATGACCTGAGATTCCAATTATGTACAAATTCCTCTCTTCTCGTGGCAATTCAGGTAAAAGAGTAGCGCAACTAAATAAAATCCAGTCCATATCTTTACAAAGAGGAAACAATGGCTTCCGTTTACCAATAAAATTCTTAGTTCTTTTTTTCTACAAGCTCTAACATACCAAATAAGGAATTTAACTCCAAACAATATTCCTTCTTCTAGCACAGTGTTCCAATGACCAGCAACAAAACATCTTGAACATCTATTTAGCAGCTTAAATCTATTCTTGTCTAGTAATAAAGTCTACATTAGTGTAACAAAAGCCTTGAAAAGCAATGAAGATTTTCATTTTCCTCGGCTTATAAGTTGCTGTTCTTTGCGATCCCAGCTGTATTGTTTCTGTTGACTCCTGGACTTATCTTCGCTTCCTCTTTATCCATATCTGATCTTATTTTTCTGATTTTTTTTTTTCTATTTTCGTGAATTTCAGTTAAGTTCCATTCTCTAACCCTATTGTATTTGTACCCAAAGACCAGAACCCGAAACCTAAACCTATAAATTGACATCTTGAAGGCTATGCAGTATACATAATTCCTCTATACTAATCTGTTAGTAGATAAATCGAAATAGAAATTGAAAAAGTAGAACTAAATTTAATTATAAAAAAATGGTTTTATATATATATTGATGGTTATTCATAAAAAAAAAGATTTAATTAATGTCATTAACTGTCTAATTCAGCTCGGACCCGTAACAGACCTTTAGTATATATTAGAAAGAAAATGAATAAGTAAAATGATGTAGGGAAATGTTATTAAAATCCCAATCTTAGTGTCAATGGAAACATGAAAACAGTATGAAGAATGAATTCACAAAAAACCAACAAAAATAAACAAGATTTCTGTGATTTCATCAGTAAGTGGCTGGTTTTGTTACTGCTGGGGGTGGCAATCTGAGTGTGTCCACTATAATGATTATTGAAAGTTAAAAAAGAATGTTTGACAAGCCTAACCCAGACCTTATATAGAGTTCCAAGTCCAATCCTAGAACCAACTAGAATGGTAGGCCCTGTTACTAGTCCAGTCTATAAAATTGAAATACAAAAGTTTCATCAGATATAGGAAACAGTGAGCTGTTTTCACATGAAAAATTACTCCTAGCAGTGCCCCTCCCCAAGTAGCAGGGTCCTTCATGTCCTTCCTATAATCGCTGGGGATTACAGGAATGTCAGAATTTTAGATACAAGTATAACAGGTCAACAGACACATGGAAATGTGGGAAAAGGAAATATTATTACACAAGAAATAGATGCCTATTGCAATAAAAACTGTTAAAGGGGTTATAAGGAGTTGGTTGAATAATAATTGGACGTGTTTCAGATCACTCTATTAGAAAGCCTTGCAGCTAAGCCTTTGACACAATCAGGAAGAAGCATTACCTCTGCTGATATAGTTGTATTATTGACAAGATTTGCCCCAAGACACTATGGACAAGTTTATTCTACCTAACAAGGAGGAAAATACGTAGGACACTTGATTACAAGCCATGCTCACGTGAACAGTGCTGCACAAGATGGTCATGAGATGCTCCCTCAAGTTTTAAGTTGATGCCTTCCCATCACCAAAACTTACATGGAATGTTAGAATGGGAGGATACAAGTCTACACCCCACTGCTAATCGTTTTCATGTGCGGTGTCGTCCCAGTCCCACATATGGGTGAAGGCAGATATCTTAAGGTCATGAAGTTTGTCTAAAATAGGTCCTAATGAGTCAGAAGTAGAGAAATTGTATTAGATTTATTAGCAACAGCTCAGCAGCTCCTTTAAGATTATGTGATTTCATATTCTTTAGAGTCCCCATCAAAAAGCATACTGGAACATATCCCTTTAATTTCATTATTAATTAAAAAACTAATCGAAGGAAACCTCTTTCCACTGGGATCCACCAGTTGCCCTTGAATTTGGCTTTTGTGTTAGCAGAATAAGTGTTTGAAGTTTTCCCTTTTTATTTTGTGTGTGGGTGGACATTGTAGGAAAGTGAGATTAGCGGTTAGCAGAATAGGTGTTCAAAGATTAAGGCAGAAGAAGGGGGAAGAGGGGAAAGAGGGCTCTTACCCAAGTCTGTTCCATGTGGATTGCACATCTGTTTAATTAGAAACTCTTTCTTTTTCATAAAAAGTTTGCCAGAAAGTATATGTTGCAATGCAGATTTTCTTTTTAATCTCTCAGTTATTCCTTAGAAATGCCTGACATTCATTTTTTTTTGCATTGAACAGGAGAAACATCTGATACTAAGATTAGTTCTCTACGCTCTCGGCAAATGAAAAATTTCCATTTGGTTTTAATGATCTCCCAGGTAGGTGTGCTCAATACCAATTTTGATATATCACATATCCTTGATTTGCATCACCTGTTTAGACCCCTACTAATCCATTTTGATCAAAAGAAAATGAGAAAGAAAAGAAAGGAAACAAAAATCTTTCTCCTATTTGTTTGAAAGTAGATAAACAAAAATCTTGTAGGTAAGCAATGAGACATGGTGGTAATGGTGGCGAGTGATAGGCAATAGAAGTGGTAAGCAGTAGTCGGCGACAATGATAGTGGTGGTGATGGTAGGCAGTGAATGGTAGTGACTGTGGTGGTGGTGGTAGTAGGTGGAGGGTAGCTGTGGTGGTGGTTGGTGTTAATGGTGAATGATGGGTGGTGATGGTGGTATGCTATGGGTAGTGGTGGTGGTATGCGGTTGTCCATGGTGGCGAGTGATGATGTTGGGTGGTGGTAGGTAGGTGGTGAGTAGTGGTGGGTGATTGGTGGTCGTGATTGTAACTTACAAGCACTAGGTTGTAGTAATAGCAATGAGTGACGGTGGTGATAAAATGGTAGTCCCTTTTAAATAATTTTATCTCAAAATCTTCTCAAATTAGAAAGGACAATTGACACCTGACAATAATTGGAACTATTTTCTCTTATATTTTCTCTTCTATTCATGTTTTCTCCATCCAAACAGACCCTACATGTTGGGATGAAATGTGACGATGTGTTCATATTGCATAAATGATGTTTAAAGAAGTCCATAGCCACTTCTATAACGTTGTTTTAAATTTCCTTATAACTAAATTGTCGAGAACTATCATTGCTATGCTTTATTTTATATATGTTGAATTGCCTGGTTTCAGTATCATCATCTATGAATATGTTTCTATAAATAATTTGAATAAAATTTCTTGATGTAGGCCTTCAGTCCTTGGAGACCTATAAGTCCAGCCATTAAAGAATAACAAAAGCCTCATAGTCTAATAAAAACGATGTATGGAATAAATTCAAATTTATACGTGTTGCTTTTGTGAGTGTGTTTGCTAAGCACATTTTCTTCTAATAAGTTTTCTATATATAGTGAAGTTGAATATCAGAAGATATTAGGAATTTTGAACAGTGGCCATATTTTGCGGTACACTCACAGCTTTTGGTGCGTGAACTTTACCTGCAAGAGCAAGAGCATGCTTTAGAAATAAAGAAACTTAACTAGTATATTTATTTTGCTTTTAAATGACATCTTTCCAACTATTCGCTATGGTATTTGCAGCAATATTACATATTGTGAAGCGAGAGACCTTATTCTCTAAGTGTTGAACTTCTCTATTCCAGAGCTCTTTAATATTATCACTTCACAGAGTGCACTATTCATAATTTCCTCATTCTCTTGGAAATCTACAAAATCCCCATTCATAAGTCACCATCTGTGTTGGCTTTTTATCATTTCTTCACTTACCTGGATGTTCACTTGCCAGAGATTTCTACTTCTAAGACTTTCCATTGGAGAAAACTAAGGTTGCTGCAGTTCATGCTTTCCATAATCACTTTTTTTCTTTTTTCTCTGGTGGTTAAGATTTCTACTATTTTCTCCTGTACTCAAATTAATTCTATTAATTTATATTTCAGTTCTTCTTGCTTCTTCTTTCTGCAAAAGCACTTGAAGTAAAAAAATAGTTTGAAGCACTGTTTTAAGGTAGTTAGTCATCCCCTTCTGTAACTACTATCTTTTCCTTGTGATTCTTCATGTGGTTGAGTTAATCATTTATCTTTTTCAGTCAGAAATCAAGCTGTTTCTTTGGGAATGCTTCCCATGTGCATTGAGACTGTTTTAAAAGTTTTTGCATCATTTTAAAGGATGACAAGGCAAGAGCTATGCAAATTGAGTAAAAATAGATGAGGAAGAAATGCTGGAGTCTTGGTAATAGCCTCCAATCAATTGAGAAAAACATAATAATTACCAACCATTGGGTGCTTCATCTCTCCCAAATGAATTGTACAAGGACTTGAGTGAAAGACGCTACTCATTGATTTTGGATGATTCATGCTTCAATTGTTGAATTTGAGTTTAATTCTTCCGACTGTTATGAGTAGTCGCACCTTAGAGTGACCTGCGTGTATGTGTGATTGGAGGGAAATTATGAAAGGCTAATATCTTAATGAAAACAGGGAATGTAAAGGTACTTTTGTTTCTTAACATATATTGACTTAGATAATCTCCGAAAAGGATTCTGCACTCAGAATCTTTGAATGAGCTGCATGTGGATAAGTATCATTCTCATGGATATGGAAATTATTGTTGCCTGGTCACTCGTCCGGATACGCCGAAGACATGATGGATCAAGTTGCATGCTCCTATTTTCATCTTGCAAAGATTTTTCAACCTTGAAAATATTAAGAACCATACTGCACAACTTATTTATACAGATATGATAGGTTGTTCCTCATTTCAGACTTGAACCAATCTGAATAATTATATCCAGAAATGGCATTGGTGCAACTTCCGTTTAACACTCAGTTTTTTTAATCTTTTTGAAGATTTGAGCTGCCATTCCTATTACTTGTGGAAATATATATATATATATATATATATATATATATATATATATATATATAGAGAGAGAGAGAGAGAGAGAGAGAGAGA
>JAUPMG010000014.1:12632127-12644079 GCA_031762675.1 Pachysandra terminalis | reverse complement strand
TGTTCATGAAGTACTTACATGGTTCCCATGTTCTGTATGGCAGCTAAGCTTTTGACTATGCATCTGTCTTTGGCCATAGCAAGTGCTCCTTTCGAAAGACTTGTGTTTACAATGAGAGGAAGCATTTGTGGAGTCAAGGCAGATGCAACTGATATTGCAAAGAGAATACTCTCAACCAACCTATGAGATGCATAATAATCCGACAGGAATATAAAAGTGGCTATTACTAGCATAACACCGATAAGCACATAGCATATATGCCGAACATCTTTTTCAAAGGCATCTGGTGGCTTCTGCTTCCCTAAAGTCGAAAATATGGTGCTCATGTAAGTTTTGGATCCAGTGGAAACAACGAGACCAGTCCCGAAACCAGATACCACACTTGTTCCCTGGAATATGGAATCAAAAGCCAAATAGTTCACATATGAAACATAGCCAAGCAAGTACACAAAACTATCTCACCACTAGAGTCACGCCATACTATTAGCAAAATAAACTTCTACTTGGTGAGCATATTTGATGTAAATACAAACATAAGAAATATACGTCAAAAACTAATTATTGTTTCCTTACAGGAGATAGTCCTACCGATTGCATGTTTTGCGATGGCCAAGTGATGCATTCCAATCCATTCTTGAGGCTTTAGTTCATAATTGCTTTCAGATGCAGTTTGATTAAAAACTGAAAGTTCTATGTCCTTTTTAGAAAGTTCAAGTCTGAGATAAGTCGAATTGTAGGGGAGTACTATTCTTATGTCAAAGAATAGTGGACTTAACCCACATGGGTTAGCTCAACTGGCAGGCTCTCCATCTCATGAACTGAAGGTTCCAGGTTTGAGTCCCTGGGTTTACCTGATATATGGTCCTTGTGGGTGGGGTCATGTATCCAAGGTTTACCAGGTTCGAGTCCCCAGGCTTACCTGATATATAGTCCTTGTGGGTGGGATCATGTATCCGGGGTTTATCCTATCCCCACTAAGTGGGATCGGGGGTTCCACTTCACCGGGGAAAAAAAAAAGAAAGGAAGAAAGAAAGAAGAAGAAGAAGTCACTGGTGTTAGCAAGTCATAGCCCGAATGCAAGTAGGAGATAGTAGAGGACTCTACCTGACAGATTGATGTTAAGTCATGAATGATTTCTTGTGAAAAAAAATAAAAAATTAATTCATCTTTCATGAAATTGCGGTTTTAAGGCGTTTCAGCCCTTTGTCCTTTCACAAACTTGAATTTCTTTTTTATGTATTAATTCCAAGAGAACGCTTCTTGAAATCCCTTAATCTGTGTTTCTCAGACCCTTCAAAACCCAATAGTAACCACTTTGATACAACAAATGGGAAGGTGTATGGATCCATGCTGGAGAAAGTTTACCAATACATGAACATTTCATAATAAGATAATTTTTAAGAATACATAAAAATATATTAAAATGTGACAGAAATTAAGTGATATTATAATAATAAAAAAAAAAGCATTACACTGTCAACTAAATAGCCATGTCCAAGTAACCTACGGTTAGGGTGAGCATGTCCTATACTTAACCCATGCCCATAATTGATACCTGTAACCAGACTCGGATAACACAGCACACACAAGTTGAAATCTTACCCGTCCTCTATTACTTTTCTCTTGTATCTCCTACTTTCTTCTTAAGCTTTCTATTTCTTCTCATCCTGTCCAACCCAATTTATAGACTTGTTATTACTGTTAGTCTTATAAACTTGAAAAACATTATATTCTGTACATCATTTATCGTAACCTAATTCTAATCTCATATTCTCTTAGTTCTTATTAAGCTATTCTTCTTTAACATAGGATTGCTTTGCAATTATAGATGATCAAATGATAAAGTATAGAAAATGTTATGATCCTAAATCTTAAGGGTTTAACCAAATAAGTTTCCACAAGTCCTGGGGCTTTTGGAACAATGGTTAGGTCCGTAACAGATGGTATCAGGGCAGGCACCACATCACAGGTTCGAGTCATGGAAGAAGCGACCTATAGGATGGATTAAAATTCCTTGGTATTATGTATGGGCGTGATGCCAAGTCATTGAATACTGATAGGTGAGTGGAGCCGCCAAATAGAGAAAAGGATACCATCGGGTCAGTGTCGATAGAGTGGGTCGCCATGGACGTCGGCTACGGAAGCATGGTGGTTGTTACGATCCTAAATGTTAAGGGCTTAACCAAATAAGTTTCCACAAGTCCTGAGACTTTTGGAACAATGGTTAGGTCCGTAACAGAAAACTCCAGTTATAAGTCTTTAGGAGGTCACCTACTCGTAATCTCTACTCCTTCCATACACATGCATTTATGGAAACCTTTTCATAAGCCACATATCTATCTATTATTTTAGGCTATTGATTTACATCAACAATAAACTTGCTAGAAATATACCTACCATGAAGCAAATATTCCTCAACTCTAGCAAAGGAGTCGTCAAATCTTCTTTGATGTCGGCTATTTTCTCCATTATGCCGGACTCCCCTGTTAATGAAGACTGACTGTTCAAGAAGCAGGATGGTGATCATGTGTTCTATAATGGATATAGTGGAAAGAAACGAATGGCATGAAAAAACTAGGTAATAATCATCTGCAAAATGAAAATATTTCCCATCAGCTACTATACCTTACAATCACGTCTTTTGAAGTTAATAGCCTCACATCACCAGGGAAAAGATCACCAGGACCAAAACTGATAATGTCACCAGGAACAACTTCCCTTTGGTCAATTAGAACTAATAATTCAGTTTGAACAACTCTTCCTGCACACCTCTGAACTTTAACAGGACATTTCAAGAATTCTGATAGCTTCATGGCTGCTTTTGAACTGCTAAATTCCTGACAGTCACATGGAAAACAAATAAAGACCATGTTAGGGAAGAGGATATGTAGGCTACCTCTTTACAAACAACAACTTTTCTTATGTATATAGTACACTGATGAAAATCAATTGGTTAACAATTAACAATTTAAGTATACTAGATCAAATTGGTTAACAATGAATTACCTGGAAGAATCGAAGAGCCACACTGATGAAAATCAATGCGAGCATGATAGTACCATTTGAATAATCGCGGGTTATGTATGAGAGAGATGACAAGACGATCAAAATGATGTTGAAAGGATGAAAGAAAGCATTACATAAAAGTTGCCACCAACTTGGGAAATTATGGTCAAGAGGAACATTTGGACCACTTTCCATTAGTCTCTTCTCAGCATCCTTGAAGCTCAATCCTGAAGTAAAGTTCATCTTAGGAAAGCTCACATTCAAGAACTACGTCATTTATACATTAGCATTTTTTAGGACTGCATATATCAGAAGCAACCATTAACCTCACAACTACACTGATATGGAGTCAATGAGGTCATAAACACCAACAATATTTAGTACTAGACTTAGATGATAAAAGTATTACACATTGAGACTAAACGAGCCAAACTATTTCCCTAGGAAATGGATGATCCAATAACATTTTTCAATCCAATCAGAAGAAATTTTGAAGTCTGCACATGTGGCATGAGTTTCAAAGTGAAATTCTAATCAGAATCAAACTTAAGCATCCCTTACAAAGACGTTAGAAGTAATAGTGAAGCAGGAGCATCCGTTTTACAATAGCAGTAATGTAGTACAGTGCAGTAGTGCATTACTGTAGTAGGTCTTGTTCACTAGGGATGACAACGGGGCAGGTTCCTACCACTCTGACCCCACTCCCAATGTTGCCCCAACCCCAAACCGCCCTGGGGTCAGGGTTATCAATAAAATACCATTACTGATTGTTTGAAGATTGGAGAAACCCGACCCTGCCCCCCCACCCCTATTAGACTGGGGCGGGGTGGGTTGGAAGGGACTGACAGTAAAAGGCATTTTACATCTTCAGTAGCCTTTATGCCTGTAATTTGAAGACACGTAATTACTATTGATGAAACTAACATGTATGGGGAAAAAAACCTATAAATAACCAACCTACATTCAATCATAATCAAAGCCATTAAAAAGGAAAAACATATTTGCTTCCTTCATAGTATACCATCAACAAGAGATATGCATTAGGGGGAGGGGTGGGGCGGATTGACCCAAACCGAGCCTCAACCCAAACTTGACTCGGGTTATAACATGTAAATATGAACATGACCCTAACCCGAAAAGTTTCTTACCAAACCCGTTCCATTAGGGGTGGGGCGGGTTGTCCATTTAACCTGCCCCATTGCCATCCCTACTGCTCACAGTACTGTAATGGTAATGTTCATAGTACTTTAGTTATTACTTTATAATGGGATTTCGGTCTTCTTATTTATCTTTACTCGAGTTATAGGGTTGAGGTTTACTGTTATTACGGTTAGTAGGATATATAAGTGGCATCTTTTAAAAATGCAATCATTTTACAGTCCATTCTAGTTTTACATCGAAGAAAGAAGAATACTTCTTATTCTTGGTTGCACAGACCAGCAGATTACTGATCCACTGCTTTCTTTTGTTTTCTTTTTTTTATCTTTTTTCCAAAATCAGATTGGATTTTCGTTGATTCAAAAGATATTTTCTGTATCGTATCAAAGCCGAAGATATCCCTTTTTTTTTTTTTTTTTTCTGTTATAGCAGCTAGGGGACAAAGAGTTCCTCAGTGGAACCAAGCCCCACAAGGAAAGATGTTAGAGATGCAAAGGATGATCAAAAACCTTACACGAGAGGTACAGTTGATGGTCTTAAACACTGTTTCTCGTGTAGAGTAGAAGGGCATGATTCTTATGAATATTCACATAGAAGAGTGAACTTAGCTGCAGTTGATGGTGTCGGATTAAAAGTATGACCAACATGATGATGAAGAAGAGGTGGTCATTACGATAGTGCAAGGTGAGAGTTTTGTGATTGGGTAATGACAACATCTATGGTTGAGGAAATTGAAGACTAGAGGCAATATAACATTTTACACAAGTGTCATATGTGTCTTGTTGCTGATCCCAACTAGTTGGGATAAGGCATATGATGATGATGTGTCATATGTGAAGGGAAGGTGTGCGATGATATTTTGGATTGTAGTAGTAGTGACAATATAGTGTCTAAGAAGGCCGTGGACAAGCTGAAGTTTCAAGTTCAAAAGCATCTTCATCCTCACAAGGTGGCTAGACTCTAATGAGGCAAAAAAGTTCCTATTATTACGTGTTGCTTTATTCAGTTTACTATAGGCTTTGTGTGGAGTTGCACCGATGAATGCATATCATTAGAGAAGCCTTGTTTGTGTGACCATGGCATGGTTTATCTTACTAAATATAAACATTCCGGAAAGATGGAAAGAAGTTAACTTTGCTTCCTAAGAAGGAGAGTCATCCAATACCCCTAAAGATAGCAAGGCTACTAGTTAAGTCACTAGGACGCCGAGCGCGTACGAGAGCAAGAGCGCAAAACTTGAAATAACTTGTGATCCAGAGTGCCTACAAAGCGTTTGTATATGTACATACAAACTGTAATTCATGTACAAAAACATTTCAATTTCCATTCTTATGCTCAACCACATTTACAAGATAAAGGACATAATACAAAAAAAAATCTCAAATTAACCTTCTATCAACCTAATTTAACATTTTTTCAGAATAAAACCCATCTATTTTTATATTTTTATAACCACCCCAAAAAAAAAAATTACAAGAAAACCCACATATTTTTACACTTGTACTCCAATCCGCAAATTATAAAGTCAAATCCGCGGATTGGGGACGTTTTTCAGCTTAGAACGCGGATTCGCATTCTGAGCGCCAGAACGCTACCCCTATCACATGGATTGTGTGACTTAGGTTACTAGTATACTAACAGCTTGTTAATTTGATGAAGAAAGCAAAAGAAATCGGAATTGTTTATGTGCTGTTCCCAAGGACTATGGAAGAGGAAATTGAAAACAGCAACTATCCACCTAAGGTTGAGAATTTGTTCAAGGATTTTGGTGAGTTTGTAATTGAAGATTTACCTAAGGGGTTACCACCAATACAGAATTTACAACATGTAATTGATTTTGTTCCTGGGGTTGCTTTACCAAACCAAGTAACATATAGGATACCACCAAACCATTGGGTCAGCATGCAAGTGATTCATATTTCAACCATGTATTAAAGGAGTTGGAAAATACAGCAACAAGTTTGGATACTCTTGTATTGTCCATGATGGTTATTTGTTCAAAAGTAATCAATTTTGTGTACCGGAAGGATCACGTGGACAAATTGCTAGGGAGCTGTATGGAGGTGGTTTGAGTGGTCATTTTGGAAGAGATAGGGTGTTGGTGATAGTAGATAATTGATATTACTTGTGAAAGTGAACCAGGATGTTGAAAGATTGGTGAAGATGTAGAAGCATATGTCGACCAGATTAAGTGGATTCATGAAGAGGTGCTCGGCTGCTCGCTGCTATTAAAATCAGTAATGAGCAATATAAGGAGGCAGCAAACCAGCGTTGATGACTTAAGGAGTTTGTTGAATGTGATCAAGTTTGTTGCACTTGAGGAGGGACTTTCTAAGGAGCCTTAACATAAGATGAAATAAACGAAGATTAGATCATGCAAGATTCTAAAGAAGATCAGCTGTAATACTTGTATAATGGAGATACCTGATGATCTACATATTAGTTCTATCTTCAATGTCTCAGATTTAAATGATTTCCATCAGTTCAATGGAGCTGAAAATAGTCAATGGCTCATAATGGGTAAGTCAAATGCCAAAAGAGCTAAAGGAGATTATTGAAAAGGTGTTGGATATGAGAGAAGCTTGTTCCTGTAAGAGGTTGCCAATATTAGAGCTCCTAATCAAGTGGCTTGGAAAACCATCAAGTAGAAGGATTTGAATTTTAGAAGAAGAATTGCAGCAAACTGATCCAGCAATCTATGCTCAGCATGTCCAAGTTCTCTCGTAAAGATGAGTCCTCTCCAACCTGGAGGGATTAATTCAGGAGCATTTGTTCTTCTGGAATAGAGCTCTATCAGTGCTTAATGCATTATTTTAGCAGTATTGTTCATAGTACTATAGTTCTTAGTTTATGAAGATACTATTCAGTCTTTTCATTTATCTTTACTTTAAGTTACAAGTGTATGGCTAAGCTTTGGTAGGTCAGTAGGATATATAAATGACTCTTTTGGATAATGTAATTTCAATGTATTCTAGTTTAGCATTGAAGAAAAAAGAGTTCCTTCTTATTCCTGGATGCGCAGACCAGCATATTCATTCTCTTTTGCTCTCTCTTGTTTTCTTTTACATCTTTGCCAAGATTGTATTGGATCCTCGTTGATTTAAGTAATTCATTCATATCAATATCAGAAAGAAAAATGTAGAAACTAACGGATGATCAATTAAATTAACAATATATTTTCAGTAATTATAGCAAGAATTCCTGTAACGCATGAACATCACATAATTCATTTCAGTTGTTCTACAAAGACATGGAAAACACTGTACCGTGGAAGGAAAAGAAAAGGGTATCAATGATTTTTTTCTTGTCGACCATGGTGAAAAACTAAATCAAGATGACAACACCAAAGCAAGGTTTTAAATTTTGACTGCAAAATGGCCCCCAACGAAACGAAATGTAGGGCGATTTGCTGAATTCCCCCTCTCCCCTCATTTTGTCGAAATTTCGGCGAAATATAGCGAAATTTTGGCGAAATATTTCTCCAATAGCAAAATATTCCACCAGGTCGGCGAAATTTCGCCAGAAAATCTATTGAAATGTCTGGCACTATCAAAATTTAAAACCTTGCACCAAAGCAGGAGAACTAAGAAAGGAAATATATATATATATATATATATATATTCATATTCAGGAATACTTCCAGATAGGTGCGATCCATGTAAAGCTTTTCTTCTACATTTCCTCAATCATTTTGATTCTAATGTAAGACACGAATTTAAGGATTTTTTTTTCCTATTCCAAGAAGTTAGTTCCATTGTTTATTTTTTTTAACATTTTCCTTTCCCCTACCCTGTAATGTGGAGGAACTGCCACATCTGACCTCTTCCCTTGATCTAATATCATCCCTCCATCTACTAATATTTCACTTCTCTGACTTTGGTAACATGACATTTAAATTTTAATTCACTAATATTTGGTGTACTTCACATATAGTAGAAGAGCTACAAAAATTTTATTTCTACTGTAAAACTCCCATTTCTTTGTAGAACTACTATTTTCTTTTTTAAATCTATAGTTATCTACTAATTAAGAAATCCAAATTAACATGAATCATGATTGATGTCCTAATTATGCCTTTCCCAAAGTCATTCTGATTCCATATCTGTGAGTTAGATGCTTGTCTGATGACCTAGACCCAAATATCGAATATTCAAATGATCATGTGATGGGATCCTTGATGAAACACAAATGTGGAAAAAAAAAAAAAAGAAAGAAAGAAAAAGAAAGAAGAAGCTTAAATTGTGCCTAAGTGTACAGTTTCACATAGTTAATGAAAGAACTGCATTGCTCCATTTAGTTCTAGATGTGAATTAATGACCATCTAACCATGATTGGAAGGAAAACAATCAACTATGTTGAGACATTTCATCAAACACATCGTTCCTATACTAATAAAATACACTTTAAACAAATCAAAGTCTTTCCTCAGAATATAACTCCTCTATTATTAGGTCATGGTAACTCACAATTCCAATGCTATACAAAGGCATAAAAGCAAAATATAAACCCTCACCTCTCTCAGTGGATTGAACATACTCAAAAACTAAGTCTTTATCCGATAAGGCCAAGGAATATAACCAAGAATATACTTTCTCTTCCTCTTCTGACCTCGTTCCACCATCGGATTTCCCTACACGTTAAGAAAAAACAGAACAAAATCCACCTTCAAATACCCAAAACCCCACCAAAAAAAAAACGTAGAACAGAAAAGAATCAGAACTTACTCCCTGGAATGAATGTTCCCAAGCAAACAAAAACTGAGTTCACAAATCCCTTTTTATGGGTGTTGACTCCATGTTTCTGCACAAGATTTTCTGAAACAGGGAAGGGAGATGCAGGAAGATCTAGGTGCTTATTCAAGCTGAAAAAAGGAGGGATTTTCCAGGTTCCCATATGGGGTAGACGGTTGTAGAAAATTGGGCAGAAACATTCACAGAATGAGAGTAGTAGGAATAATAGGTTTGAAGCATTCTTGAAAGGATGATTAGAAGAAACAAAATGATAAGATTTGTTTAATTGTGGATTAGTAGCTTCAACAACTTGGAATGTTGAGTGGAGACTGGAAAGTGAAGAACTTCCTTTTTGGGGATTAGTTGAATTTTCTGTTGTCCCAACTACCAGACTTCACATGGCAGTTAGGTTCAAAACCAAAAGAAAAGGGTCAAAACGGGTCTGGTCTGGTCGTCTGGGTAGGTTCCTAATTAATGGGTCTTTTGGGTTCTTCGTCTTTGTCAAAGTTTAAGTCGGGTCCACTAGGAAATGTTTGGTAAGGTGGGCTACTGTAGGGCTCTTGACTAGGCCTGTAAACTGATCGGGATCTATTAAGAAATCTACTAGATCCGAATTTGAATTTGAATCCGACAAATCTGCATATACTCTATTTGAATTTGATTATGATCCGAAATCCAAATCTGAAATCCGATTCGATCCAAATATCCTAAAATCTAAGTCTAGGAAAAAGGAATGCTGGAAACTAGGGTTTTTTTTTTCTTACAAGGTATTGTTAGTATGTATCACGAGTAATGATACCATGTAACTATTATATATAGAAGTGTATGTAATTGAATGGATATGTTGTTTTGTGGGATACTATTCATAGATAATGATAGTATGTGACACACCACAAAAAAGAATACATCAATTTTAATTATATAATCAAATCGGAATTATATAGATCCACATTTGATTCGATTATAATCGGATTTTTCGGATTCGGATCATAATCGAATTTTGGATCGAAAATATCTTACCTAATCCGCTATAATCAAATCGGATTTTGGTCATCGAGGCCTGCTCTTGACTAATTGTGTAGGGCTCTAGACTAGTTGAACAGAGGGTGAGTTTAGGGTTATAAATAGGGTGGGTTGCGTTGGGTTCTACTTTGTTTGGGCTCGACTCAAACGAAAATCAGTTGATCCGAGCCTGACCTGAAATAAAAATAAATCTGTTGGGCTTGAACTCAACCCAAATTTAATTTGTTGGGTTTGGACTGGCCCAAATTAAATGAAAAGGCTTAGAAAAAATTAGAAAATACAAAAGAAGGAGAAGAAAATTATATTTTTGTAAAGAAAATATAATATATATATTTATATTCTTTATATATGTTGGTTTGGGCCATGTTAAAAAGGCTAAAAAGATTAAAAATAAAAAAGAATAAGAAGAAATTTATATTATGTAAAAATAATATAACATTATATATATACACACACACACATATATATATATATATATATATATATATATATATAAAATATTTTTAACTCCAATTAAACCGCTTCATATTTATGACAAAAGCAGAAACACCCCCTGTATTTTTTGAAACACCACTTACACCTCTTGAGGTTTTGTACAGTATTGCATAGACACCCCTGTTAACTTTTCATCTTAACATTAACAGAAGTGTTGACACTGGTGATTAGGCGGGTTAATTTAACCCCACTTTCCACGTGGCGATTTCTTAAAAGCGCGTATACGTGTTTTGGGTACAGCTGCACATACTGAATCATTCATAAAGCTGTAACGGCTGTACAATCATCCCTTTCACGTGCCAGCTGTCAGCAGCTGCGTACGGTGATTAGATCGTTTGGTGGAAAGAGAGATTTGAAACGGCTGAGATATCTGATCGTTCTTATCACCAAAAAGGTAATAGCTTTTCAAAGAAGCAACCCTTTTGAATTCCAGCTTGTGGGGGAATGCCACATGTCCCAAACCCAACATACACGTTCTTTTCTCCCTTTTGAAATATTCAAGAGACAAATGACTGATGCTCCCACGACATACTGTCTTCTTGGCACCCGAGGGAATGAGAATCTTACTCTTCCCTCGATAGACCTTATTTCACTCGAAGGACACACTTAAGGGCATTCTACCACTAATAGACTTCTCAAATAATTAAGATCTCGATAGATCCTCGAAGTCACATCTATTTGCTCTTTAGAACAGACTTAGAGTAATTTTATTACTTACCTTTGCGTTTCATGGGTATTTTTACTCAAGGAAGGATCCTCGAGGGAACTTCCTATACCTTCTAACTCGAGTCATTCTTGAATCGCATCCATAGACCTCAAAAGATCACCCTTTATGCTTTGTCTTGAAGGATCAAAAGGCAGATATATTCCATCCGAGGGACAAATCCGAGGGACAACCTCGACGGACAGATTCGAGAGACAACTTCGACGGACAATTCCGAAGAGAATCCTTCTAGGCTAACCACCTCCAGATGGTGAATTCGAAGGAGGTATGTTCCCTCCTGCCAAAAACGAATTCGAAAGAAGAATATTCCTTCCTTCTAAGGCGGATTCGAGGCTAACCACCTTGAGATGGTAAATTCGTCAAAAGGCTTATCACCTACAAAAGACTAAGGATTCTGTCCTCCTTAAAGGACACGAACTTGGGTTTACCCCTCGAATACTGTCTATTATGCATCCGAATTACCCACTGGGACTCGAAGTTATTTTCATTCATTCTTATAAATTGATTTCGAGTCATATCTTAGGTCTTTCACTTCCAGAAAGCAAATCCTCAGTATAAAGGGCTTTAGAAGTTGAAAGCACGCTATCTTCAGACGTACTTCCTGAAAGATTGGTTTTTCTCCTCGGACTTTGAGAATGTCATCTCGCTTCACCTTATAGGAATTCACATGTTTACTTCTGATTTCATTCAAGTAGAAGGCACTCGGATTTTTTACTGTAGCTACGAACCTTAATGGATTTCAAGGTAAACCCCTCCTTACTGGGACGATTGATCATGAAAACGAGATCTCTGATGAGACACTCAACCTCGAGTTCT
>JAUPMG010000014.1:12576844-12587849 GCA_031762675.1 Pachysandra terminalis | reverse complement strand
CTCACGTGCTGCTCGCGGGTCGTGCTGGGCTGGTCCGTGTCCGCGTGCCGTGCCCGGCGGCCCACGGTCCGTGTCATGCTGAAGCACTTAGCGGGCCGTTCCGTGCCTAGGCACGTTGGGCTCCAAACCAAGGCCCAGCACGGACACGGCTTATAAGCCGTGCCGTGCCAGGCCTTAGCCCGTCCCAACCGGGCCGTGTCCGTGCCGCCCGTGGGCTGGCACGGCCCGTTTACATCCCTAGGTATGACTTTCAACATTATATCTAATTAATGAAAGGATTAGTTCAGGAGACCTTTTTGGATGTTGCCCAAGTTTAAGGAAAGTAAAGTGGGGCATGGATCCATGCCTAGGTTGTTTTATAATGTCATTTTTTTAAAAAAAGAAATGTCTTTAGAGGTGAATTCTTTGCGAAGTTTCATTCTAATTGTGCAATTGGCACATTTGTTAGATGCATCTATATCAATCCAATCAGAAGTGTCTATAAGATATTGTTGAAGGTTTTGACCAATAGGTTGGACTTTGGAGTCCACTCTTCCAAATATTATCTGTCCATAGTAGTGCTTTTTTAAAGGGCATATAGATCCTTGGTGTTCTCATTGCTGACATTGCATTAACTCTGGACTTCCTAGATCGAAGCTTGCATCAGTCTTTTTTTTAGCAAACGTAAGTTTCAACTGGTTACTTCCATACCTCCAAGGGACTTAGACAGAGAACCCACGCTTTCCTTTTCCTTTCATTGTCATAATAGAGGTGCTCAACATATTTAATCAAGAAGGCAAACAGGAGAGGTTTCAATGAGGGCTTCTCAATGGGTAATGATGCCTTTCCAGTTAACTACCTACAGTTTGCAGATGAAATTGTTGTTTCATATGCTAGCCACTCCTAGTTTAATGTACAATTAAGTCCTTTGTTGCTTCAAGGTGATTCTAGGTTCTCATATATATCTTTCAAAGTGCAAAATTTTTAAGTTGGTTAGGCTATAAACCCGTAACTGAAGTTCTGGTATTGGGCAGAAGATCAACACTCCACCTACCTCATATTTGGGTTGCTCCTTGAGGGCGGCAACTTGAAAGTTAAAATTGATTTGAGACCCAAAACTTGGAAAGCAAAAGCAAAAAAAAGTCCACTTGGAAGCAGGATCATTTACCTGAGGGTGGCAAACTTCCTTTAAAAAAGAGCCCATTGTCAAACCTACCCACTTGTCATTTTTAGCTATTAGGGTCCCTGTAACAAAGTATCTAGTAAGGATTCAAACAGATTTCTTTCAAGGGCATTGGTGAAGATTTAAACATCATCCTCTGAAATGGTAAAATGTTTGCACTCTTTAGGTCTTGATGACGTTCAAGTTTAGGATCTTCGTAACTCTTTTTAACAAGGCCCTCCAAGGTAAATGGATGTGGACGTTTAGCAAGGAGAGATGTCTCATGCAAAATCCCTTGTTTTTTCTACATACGAAAGCAAGAACATGAATTAGGACAATGATGTTGTACTTGGTTCCTATGGGTATGCTTATGGAGGATCATAACCAAATCTAACACTAATCTAAAGAACTGGTTCTAATATAAACTTAGAGGACAAAGTTCAATTCTGGAAGGATGTATAGTGCAAGAGAGCCTTTCATTACGCCCTTGTTTCCAAATCCCTTTCTCATGGCCTTAAACCAAAATGTGTTGGTTTGAAATTACATGGTTAGAACAAATGATTTGGTGAATACCTATCAAAAAAAAATGATTTGGTGAATCGAAGGCTTCATTCAAAAGGATCATGTCAATTAAGAAGAAAATTCCCAAACAGCTTTGCTAGAATCATTGCAGTCTTCACCTAAAGTCAACTCCAGTGGGGATAAGAGATGATAGGTTCAGAAGCAGGAGCAATAGAGGATGATTCTCAGAATGGTCATTTTAACTGTAATTAAGCTGGAGCCTAGGTTCAGCCTTGTACACCTTATTGGAAGACCCCAGTGCCCTTTAAGGTGGCTTTCTTTATGTGGAATGCCTATTTTTCAGGCCAGAAATCACCTCATCTCAAGAAAGTAGACCATCCACAATCATAACATCATTGTTTGACAAGGGTAACCTCACTATTTGTTGGAGTTTTTGCATATTTTCCATTTCCCCAACTAGTTGGTCATTTACCAGGTTATGTGGGGGAAAAAAAAGGAGTGAAAGGGTTTTCAAAGATAAGGAAAATTAAGATAATTTTGATGGGAGCTCCATAGGCAACCCAGGTCCTTCTGGGAGGGGAGGACTATATCGTGATTTTCAAGGGGACATACTTATTGGATACTCAGCTCCATTGGGAGCTGGAGCTGCCATTAGAGCTGAGCTATGTGCAGCATTGGCAGGCTTGAGGATAGCTACAGACAAAGGATTTACTGATATTGAAGTGGAAGGAGATTCTACAGTCATTGGATGGATGAGATTTCCCCATTTTTGTTCTTGGAGATTAGCTTACCTGATGTCGAAGGCAAGGCCTTTGGCTAAGGACCTAAGAGTTTCCTTCTAACGTGCTTAGGACAGCTAATGATATAGTGGATTCCTTAGCCAGAGGTGGGGTAAGTAAGGAGAACCTACATATTATTGAGCCGCATTGATGTATTCTTTTTGGTCATTTCTTTGGTCTCCTTGTGGCTGTTTTAGTGAGTTCTACAAATACAAAGATTCCGTAGCCATTTTTTTTTTTGCTTTGTTATGTTCTCAAGGACTGTACTGTATATTCCATGTGTTCTTAATATATTTTCCATTATTCATCAAAAAAGAGAAAAAAAAATGAAAGATAAGGAAAGCAGTTTGTTATTGTGTGAAAATTCACATATCTCGCCCTTTCTTTCAGAAGTCATCTATTTATGCCAAGTTTTATATTTAATTGAATGGAATATGCCAGAGTTTTTCAAAGACGGTCACCTAGGAATCAAGCTTTCTTCAGGGTCTACACGATACTAGCTTAAGCGAGCCACATTAACTGCCTAGGCAAGGTCTTTCACCCGAATGAGCACCCAATTCTAATGGGGTTCTAGTATTTGTTTGTTGATTTATATCTTACATATTTACTTATATCTTAGAATTTATTAGCTATGAGCAATATAATTATATTATTTACAATACCATAGTACTTATTACTCCTTAACTTACTAATGGAAATATAATAACCTGATTTATATATTATGTTAATTAGAATTATACAACACAAAGTATATTGACTACTATGCAGTTAAAATTTAGAGATAACTAATAACTTATTGCTAATAACATCTCTATATTGATAATTAGTAATATGATCTATGTTTGGAGATATACAATATACAATCATATTAACAATTATACAAAATTGAATTTAGTTATCACTTATTACTGATAAAATTATATAATTTATATTAATTAAATCATATCTCTAATATTAACAATATAATTATATTAGCTTATTAGTTACATAATCATCATTTAATATAAATTGTTACTAATACCATCTTAATGATTTTATATGTTATATTATAAATTAACAATGCCATACAAAATGTGTAGCTAATGCAAGCGCTCAATTGCTTAGGGGGGGTAGGCAGGTCTAACGCCTACGTTTTCCTAGGATTTTGACAACTATAGGTTATTCCTCCTTTTCTAGACATAGGGTTTCTGAATTTCTCTTGTTATTATGTACAACTATAGCTAGCTCCGTATAATTGATCAGAAAAAGGAAAAGGGGGTAGGCCACATGTAAGAAACCTATACAGGAAATAAAACTAAAAGATCAGCGTTTTGTTAGTCAAAAGACTACATAGAAATTGAAAAATAGCTCTTTTTCATGAAGAATGGCACCTCAAACAGCACAATAGTGCAAAAATATAACTCTTCTAAACATTATGAGAACAACTGACCAATGAAAGAGAAGAGCTAAGTACTGCCAAGCCCATCAAAGGGGGAAGATTAATCCTGAGTCTAGTTATTCTTTTCCTTCCTACAATGTAACGCAGTGTGGTAGGCAAGCATCATCTACTTTCCGTCAATCTAAATTGAACACAAAATCCAGAGTACCTATGAATCATAAAATTGTGTTAAATTTTATGCAAGAACTCATAATGAAGCAGGAAATAGTTACAATTTTGTGTCAGCTTTGCAAAGGATCAGCAATGAAGCATAATTTCTTCCTGTTAATCAAGTGGATAATAGTTTGAAATTTCTCCAGAAGCGCTATCCAAATGAAGACAGAAACTATTTAGGGAATGGGACATCCATATCAAAAGTGGCCATGAAGAGATTACTATCATACTTTAGCAAGAAAATTTTTTGTCCTGCTTCCATGAACATTAATGTTGATAGCGGTTTGTATCTATTCCACTTCAGTTTTTTCAAAAAATAAAATAAAAAATCAGTAACTGTGACATGCATTTAGATCGCCCTACACTGTGGAATCCAGCTTATATTATCCCCTACCCTCTGCACCTGTCCACCTAGAACCATCTATGGACAATAGCAAGGACCTCTAAGAACAATAAACAACAAAATATTATTTTGCCGTAGGTCATTCAAGATCCTCACCTTGACAGATCTTCGTACTACCTCTTAGAAAGCCTTCAAAGGCACTATTGATTCATTTGTATCAGCTCACCCAACATCTTCCATTGGAGTTGAAGCTTCTACATTGCCACTTTTGCTTGTATGTGATTCTCTACAGGCTGTTGGATTCCTCACAGGATTTCCAAGAAGCACCTTTTCATAAGTTCCAATGTCACCAAACTCAATAGGCTTGAAAATATGCTTCCATCCGGTTCAAATCATTTTCTCACCATCCTTTTCCCACTATAAAAAGATCTCGAGCTTCTCCAATCTCAAAGCTCCAGGATAGGAAGTAGGTTGGTAAGCATGAAAAAATTGCTTCTAACAAGACTAACAAAAATACATTTCTTCTAAGAAGCAAGTCTTCTGTCAAAATTTCCGCAAGTAGATTCATACCGATTTGCAGAGAGCCTACAATGGGAATCCCAAGGTATAAGGTAGGTAGATGTCCAAAATTGCATACCAAGAAACCAACTAGATATGCAACATCATCTACCTCGCCAACAGAAAGGATAGTTTACCTATTAAGATCGAATTAAAAAGTCAGACAGCATATTAAAGCTGATTGTGACTAGCCTTGCAAAGAACGAGTCATCCATAAAAATTGCAGGTGAAACCTGATCGAGTTTTTCCCATTCCACTGAAAAACCTTCAAAGAAAAAACTTCTTTCACTCTTCACTAAAGGACTCCATGACAACATTGAAAAGAAAAAGGGAAACAGTATCTCTTTTATTGTATTTGAATTTTATGTTCACTGGATTTATGCTTAAGATGATTGAATGCTTTAGTTGGTTAGAAAGAATCCACAGACATGAGTTAACTGAAGATATGGTTTTTGATAGGTCGTAATGGCAAAACAGGATTCATGTTAACATCCCCAACTAGTCAGGATAAGGCATTAGCGTTTTTGCTGCTGTTTTGGGTTTTTGGTGGAGTTGTATAAATGAATGTCTCAGATTGTTTTAGTTTGACTCTAAGTCATCACCCAATACTATAAAGACATAGACATGGACATGGAGAGAGAGAGAGAGAGAGAGAGAGAGACTATGTAAGAACTAAGGTTAACCCATGCTCCTTCAAGGCCTGGCTTGGTGTTCTCCACTGGCATTACTGAAAAATTTCCTGGCATTTCTGCTTCCTGCATTCACTTTGCTTTCTCTTTATCCTCTGCTCCAACAATTCATTGAACCAATTTTGATATAATAAGTATTCCAACTCTTCCATTCTACTGAAATGAAGGTTTTAAATAACAGAATGTTGGTACATCCTAAAATAACTGCAATAGAAATGCAATATGGAAAACAAACAGTTTACATCACAATACACACACACACATATATATATATCCTCCCATCAAGAAAGAATAATGCTTGAATTCCAACTGACTGACAGTCTAATATGCATGTCATCACCCTGAGTAGAGATTCAAATCAAGAAAATAAATGCTAACAAATAATCAAAATCATGTATTTTTTTTTTTTTTATGAATACCAACATGTGTAAACATTTCACCTATAGAGACATAACATGCAATTAAAGTGTCATAAATCATTGAGAACAATCTGGATTAGCTTACATAGGGAAGTTAATACGGAACCGCACATATTGATCACCATGGTCCGCAAAAATACCTCGTTTTGGCAATGGCAAACCTGAGGCCTCATAGGCAAGAAGTAACAATGAAAAACAAAATGAAGATTATCCACAGTAAAGTTCAAGTGGGAAAAATAAATCTGAACGAGTATACCTCTGCCTCTTAGAACTAGACAGTGTCCTGGCTGAACTCCCTTTGGAATCTGAGTGGCCATGAAAGTGAAGACAAAGAAATAAGAATATAAATAAATGCAAATAATTCACTGAGACATCAGAAGCAGCTAAAGAATGGCATCAGTGGTCATTAGTACAAAGACACGTAACATATCGTTTGAGAAAGCAGGGTGGAGAAATGTCAAGCCCTGAAGACAACGTTGATGAAGAAAATCATAATGTAAAAAAAATAATAATAAAATAAAATAAGAAAACTTGGATCAAGTTATTTTATTACACTGCAAAGCATTCATAAAACATTTGAATTGAATAGAAAGAATAAAAGATCAAAATGCCTGAAGCAGTTGCCTAAAAGAGAAAATCAAAAGAATAAAACCTTAAAGCTTTTTTCTCTTTAAATTTACAAAAAAAAAATAGATAAAGATAACATAAAAGAAAAAGAAGTATCATACTTCCACTTGCATCTTCCCAGACAAGGTTGGCACATCAACCCTCCCACCAAGAATAGCCTGTAGGAAAATTGAAACCATAGTGCATTAACAGCAGTACATGATAAAATTATCCAGAGATTGTCTAGTACAGATGGAAGTACATAAAAATGGTACTATATTCACATTTTTATAAATTAGATCACATAAAGTGAGGTCAGTAGAAGCTTGTAGAGTACAGGAGTACACAAAAACAAAGCATAAGGACAGAGAGAGATCAAATAAAGTGAGGTCAGTAGAAGCTTGTAAAGTACAGTAGTACACAAAAACAAAGCATAAGGACTGTGTGTTTGTGTGTGTGTGTGTGTGTGTGTGTAAGTGAGTGAGAGAGAGAGAGAGAGAGATGTATCTTGATGGAAAGCCAACCCGCATCATATCATATTTTAGAGATGATTGGGAGCTAGATATCTCTATCCAGTACTAAGAAGGGCTCAACTGAAGCAGAGACATCTGCCACTTGGAAATGTCAAAAGTCTCTTTTGAGGGGGGGCATTCATTTTGTGTTATCTTGGGGATTTATTCCCCGTTTACAGACTTGCTAAAACCATCAAGCGCATTGAAGTTTTAAAGAAAGGAAAAATATTTTAGTATAACCTTGTAGTTGGAAGAGCAGACAAGACTGCAGATTAGTTATTAGCCGAAGTGATCTCCAGATGTAATATCTGGAGATGAAATCCCCTATTATTCACTTGTAATGCTTCATCTGTTTGATTTAAGAAAACAAACAAGCAGACAGACATGAGCTTCCAAGAAGTATCCACATAAAGTTTATTTACTTTCTTTTCCTGTCTGAATTTTGAACGTTTTGAAACCATAATGCGTATTTGAGAAATTTGTAGGCAGGTTACATCATAGTGTAAAGGATCGTCTGATCCCAAGTCGAAGCCGATCCCTTAAGACCCCTAAATGCTTCGACTCGGTCCGATACCGATACAACTCGGGCGATCCGGATGAGTTGTATCGGTATTGGTGAGTTGGATCGTCCGATCCAGGACGATCCAGAACGATCCAACCAAAAAAAAAAAATTTGTTGTTCGGACTGGGACAATACCCGATCCGAGTCCGAGTTTAAACACCATGGGTTACATTGTTCATGGATGGAATATGGTTAGAAGCAAGATGGAGGTAATTCATATCCAACATTAACAGCTTCAGGAATGGCTTGCTAGTGTGTCTACAAAAAGAGCTGAATATTGTGGAGCTAGAGAGAAGCTTCAACCATTTAATGAATGATGAGATCCTTCTTTCAGAAACTGATCACCAAACCAGATGGCAGAACTAGCACCAAGAGAAGTCATGCCAAAATACAATTCCATCATCACAAGAAAGTCTTTACAGGAGGATCAAACATCTGTGGAGAAATGTGGCTGCAACAATGAAACTGGAAGGACCATAGCTGTTGAAGCACCAATACTAAATGAACAAGCTTCAGAAATGGCTTGCTAATGTGTAAACAGAAAGAGCTGGGCATCATAAGAGCTAGGGAAGATGAGGAACCATATACTTTTCATGCATTGACTAATACTAGATCTAGCACATAAAAATGCGATATAATATATAATTATGTCGTTGATCTATGGGGCTACAGATTTATGCAAAATACATGAAAGTCAAGTTGATTCAGTAGTTTCACAAGTGCAAAAGAATCAGTACAGTGAGGATCAATCTAGAGAAATTGGTTTAAAGAAACATGAGTAGAGCAATGATAAAGATGGGGAAACTTGCCAAAAAAAAAAAGAATTATGGTAAAGATCGGGAAAGCTATGTGATTGGATTTTATCCAATTGAGGTTTGGAAATGCTTGGGAGCAACTTGTTTCTCTCAAGTTATTTGGGAAAAAATCGAAATTGGAAAAAGTCTCAAATGCTTAAAAGGAGAATTACCATAGTATTTGTAATAAAAATAAGGAGAACTCTGCCACACCAACTATCAGGGAATAAAACTTATGAGTCATAGAATGAAACTGTGATAAAGTTATAGAGCAAAGATTAAGACAAACAACAAGGGTATGTGAAAATAACATACTCTGGGAGAACTAAAGACAAATGGCCTTCAGATCAAGAAAAGGGATATGCTCTTTGTTATTAAAATCTTATGATTCAATTAGATTTGACCCTAGATCGATTGAAAAAATCGGTTTATGTTTGAAGTTTATGATTTATTCATTGAGTCTTACGATTTACGATTTAATCATACGATCATATGATTCAAGCGATTTGACTCTGCAACACTCAAAATATTCCTTTTTTCACTGAAAAACTTTCCTTTTTTGTTGGATCCTTCTTTACGTAGAATACAGTACTCTAAAATGATTAAATACACATAAAAATGTTTACTTATTTTAACAACAAATTTCCCAAGGCTGTGTTTAGTTTGCTAGAATTTGTAGGAGAGGAAAGGAAAATCAACTTTCCAACGAAATCTGTGCGTTTGGTTCATTAGAAAGTGTCGGCCCATTGGAAAGTACTTTTCCAAAAATAGTCTATTTTTAGTGAAAAGCCCCTCAAACTTTTTCCTCTTAAAATGAAGGGGAATTCCAACTAACCAAACACACCCTAAGAGAAATCCCAAAACCTAACCCCAAACCCTACTTTGACTAAAATTACTATGAATATTACAATTTTCGATTCAAAATTACGATTCGATTATAAGTGGACCCTAATGATTATTGATTCAATTCATGGTTTGACAACCTTAGGTGTGATAGAATGCTTAGAGATTTGATCTGATAGGTGTTGAGGAGAAAGGAATTGCAAACATATTTATTAAGGCAAAAGAGTTGTTTATAGTGTGAAAAAAACCTAGTGTTGAAACATGTGTTTCTAGTAACAAAATGCCTTCCGAGGATCAGCAATGAATCCTTACCTTCTTTGTATTGATCTTTGATGAACTTACAGCACAGATCAAGAATATGAATTTTGGTGTATGTTATTTGCGTGTTAAGTGGTATTGGAAGATAAAAATAGAGAAGGCACAAATATGAAATTAGAGTTGTGGAGAGATAAAATGGAAGCTAATAGTTTGAAAAATCTGAAACAAGATTGGATATATAAGTAAGAATAATAGGAACGAGGCAGTAGTAAGGATAGCTGGTTAGAAGATCCACAAAGTCACCATATCCGGTACACTTGTTTGACAATTTGAAATGAAGGAAAGATTGAGGGTGTTGCTCATAGAAATAGAACTCGATGGTTAACATGAAAATGTAACTCCAAAGTTATACAGTGGTGTATTCCAAGATTAAAAAGGAAGATTTTATAAAATTTCTAAGAACATGCTACGCTTTTAGGACAAAATGTTGGGCAAGTAAGATGAGTGTAGCCAAGAAGAGGATGTTGAGATTAATGGATTGAAGACTGAGAAAGACAGAACTAGAAATTAACGCATCCAAAATAGTCTAAGAGAGCACCACTAGGCAAAATAAAATCAAGAAGACTAAGTGGAGTGGTTTCAGAATGTCAATCAAAGACCAACAACAGGTCCAATGAGATGTGAGTTTGTGCATGTTAGGGGTCATAAAAAAGTACATGAAAGGTTTAAGAAGATGGTGAAGAATTAGAAAGCATGCAGTGAGACAGAAGACATCTTCTTTGATAGGACAAAATGGTGGAAACAAGCAACCCAATTAGTTAAGAAAGGCATTAATGGTTTTATTGATTCATTGACTAAATGCTTTTTTAATGATCGGTAAATGGTTCATTTCATATATAATGTAAAGTGTGACTTATATGTGATTTTACGGACAGTACACAAAGTGTGTATTGGAAACAATGTTAAGACAGACAATCAAACATAGAAGCCAAAAATAAAAAATAAAAGAGAAGGGAAATTCCAGTATTGAAGGACTAAATATTATCAATGAACTCCAGATAAGATGCAAAAGTTACAATTAGAAAACTCCCCTGATGTTTTAGCCAAAGTAAAGAGTGTCCTGAAGACTTTCCTCACAATGGTCTCCACAGATATATACTTCTCAAATGTTTTAGCATTTTTTTCCTTCCAGAAGCACCACCATACGGCGAAGTAACCCATACTCCAAAGCAATTTATTCCTATTATCTCCCGAGTTTAGCACCCAGCTTTGTAAGCATTCTGTTAGACTTACACATTACCCACTGCACCCCGAACCTTTTTAATAAAGTTTGCCAAATACCTAAGGTCAACTCGCAATGTAACAAGAGGTGATTGACAGATTCAACA
>JAUPMG010000014.1:12557335-12568333 GCA_031762675.1 Pachysandra terminalis | reverse complement strand
CTTTAAGTTGTCTAAGAATTGAATGGCGGAACTTCTCTAGATTTGTTCTCTTGCAATCTCTGATGAAATGCGTCTGCCACCACTATGGATGTCGACAGAGTAAGATGGATTTTTGATGAATTGAGCCAAGGCTCTGTTCTAAGTTCTAACAAAGATTGGGTAGCATACGTGAAACTGATAAATTTATATATATCATCATATGTTATCTCATGAATTCAGAGAACAACTCTGTAAGGCTGAGAAAAGGATTACTCAGAGAGAATAGATAACATATGATTGTTTTATTATAACTAAAGGGGATAACATAGGACTTCCCTACTATGTATACTGGGTGGGGCAACAGAGAGAGATTTGATGAAATATGTAAATGATTGAGAAAGTCGTCATAGAGAAATAACAGGCAAACTCGCAGAGATTTTTTGTTTATTTATTTATTTATTTTCATATCATATGCTCGGACACTTGAAGTAGGCAGAAACATCTTTACTCATGGAAGTGATCCACCACGACAGATCTTAATAAAAAGCCAATATACTTATGTTTTTATGATTGAAAGGAACTGCAACTGCATAAAAGCATCACGGTAGGAGCAATTTCGAATTTCTTTTGATGAGGATTGAATATTTGAATGCTTGTTGGAGTCGATCTCTATGATTTGGTGGTCAGTAGTAGGAAGAGGAAAAAATCTGCAGTATTATATTAGCACTCTTGTTTTTATTTTTATTTTTTCCCCCTTCTTCATGTTATTAGAATTTTGAATTTTAGACTTCCTAGTGGTAAAAATTGCTACCATTGGTTTCCCCACTTTGTCCATTTTCAAGCTCGCCTGCTTTATCTGTTGCTGAAATAACATTTATTTCTGGTTTGGAATTAATTCAACTTTTCTCATAGCCCTTTTGAGATTCTTGTTCATTGCTACGTGCTAGTAACAAAAAATCAATATCACGTGAATCTGGTTGTCATTTTTCCAAATACAAACCTTAAGAGTGCCGCTATTACCTTATTAATATCTTTTTTAGTTCTTAGCTGTAGTGTTTACTTGTTAAAATGTTACAATCATAAGGTGCTCTGATTTGGACATCATCCTCTCCTACTTGTTCCATTCTGATAATGGCTTGAGCACTGCATGGAGTGAATATTTGTGATGATATTCTTCACTAGAAATAGTTCTAACCAGTCTGTAAATGGGTCATGCAGCAAAATCAGTACTACTGGTTTTAAATTTGGAATCCTGTTAAAATGCAGATAATGGCATGGATGGAAGCTCAAAACAGTTCACGGATGTCTCTAGCTGATCATGCCATTTGCTGCTGAGTTTGGATTCCCTGTTGATGTACAGTTGAACTGAAATCAAACCCTAACTTTTGGGTTCTGTAATGTTATACAATCTAGTATAATCATCACCGCTTGATTCTCGTATAATCTTGTCCATTGACACTGATGATGATGATGCCATCTGATTAATCATTTCAGACACATATCAATGAAGGGGAATTTGTATAACGCTATACAATGCACCGCTTCAGATCATACCATGAATTATACGTGTGAACTCCAAACGGCGTCCACCATATTATTGGGCCACGTCAAAAATGATCATCTTCTTTATCTAATCAAATCCTTACCGTTCTTATTTAGCAAGAGTTATTTCTTTAGTAAGTCACATCTTCAAAAGTAGAATGATTACTGTTAAGGCTAACCATCACGAGATAGTTAATTCTCCATACGGTTAACCACCACAAGATGTTCAATTCGCTAGGCTAACTACATCAAGAGGATCAATTCGTCAATAGGTTAGTTTCTCTCAAAAGACATGATTATGGGTTCATCTCCCTTTAAAGGACATGGTTATGGGTTTGTCACCCTCAAAAGACTTGATGAAAAGGCCTTTTACTTCGAAGGAATTCCTGTGGGATAGGCCTCCAAAGGAATGTGTGTATTTACGCAGAATTTGTGGGATTCATTATGACATTTTATTAAGGTAAATTTGAAGGAAACATATTATATCTGATTTCTCTGAGTTCAATTCAAGGTTACTCGAGTTGGTTGCTTAACCTAGAATCTTGAGGGTTTTATGAAAACTTTCCCTCCTAAGGACGATGACCTTAAAAATGGATTACCTTTAAGGTCTTTATATGCGGACAATTCGACTATATTGGCCCCTCGTGAGTTGTACACATTTGCTCTGGTTTCTTTCGAAGGAATATTAATTAACCTACCAAAAAGGGTTCTCTCGAAAGAGAACAAAGATTTGAAGTATATATGTTGTGGACTTTGAGGACTCCTTTTATTTAATGATTATTATAATAAATCCCCAAAGTCACATGATAAAAACTTTAGTAATATATATATATATATATATATATATATATATATATTATTAAATGGAGAATTTGCCTTCTTAGGAATGACAGGGATAAGAATGGTTACATTGCTTTGCATATAAATATCATGCATGTTCCACGTGGCATTGGTTCATGGTTCTTTGAAGCTCAAAGCAATCCATTGCATGGCAGGTTCATTTATAATCAAGCGAGTCAACATAAAATTCCTTATAGACATTGCCTTTGCGCATTGATTACGCGTAAACAATGAATGCGCTTCTTACATGGGAATATTTCCAAAAACCTCTTTGGACATGGTTTTGGCCGACACTTGTCCTGGTCAAGGGAAGATATTTTGGAATATTTTGCCTATAAATAGTAGAACATGCTGATTGAATATTCAAGTCAGCATAAAATTCTTTATAGACATTGGTTTTGCCCATTGATTACGCTTAAATAATGAATGCGCTTCTAGCATGAAGATATTTCCAAACACCTCTCTGGACATGGTTTTGGCCGACACTTTTCCTGGTCAAGAGAAGATATTTTGAAATATTGTGCCTATAGATAGTAGAACATGCTCTAAAGTCCATACACATGTGAGTTGTATGAGATATATGAGATAAAAAGTGATATTAGTTTTTGGTAGAAAGGAGGGTACAACCCTATATAACATATCACGTGACTCCTCGAGAAGCAAATAGAGAGACTCTTGTCCCTCGGACACTATACTAAGGTTCCCTTGCTCTATAGTGTGCATTCTTGTTTGCATACTTAAGGTCTCATGTTCCTTCTCTTTGTTTCTCTCTCTTCTCTGTTTCATTGCAGGTGGTATCCAAGAAACACTCTCGATAGAACAACTGCGAGACAGTTTATGCTATTTTGAGACCGACTTTTTGGACTATATCTACGTGGTGTAATTGTATTGGTGAACTCTCATCATATTTATACTGAATTTATCCATTTGTTAGGATTTCTGCATCACCAACATCGATTTTATCTCCTTATGTTAACTTATTTACCTGGTTCATATATTCATGCACCTCATTTGCTTCAATTTTCCTATTCTTAAAGGACATGGCTGAATTTGATTAGTTTACCACACTTATCACATCCTTTTTTCTTTTCCCTGTTTTTCCTGGATGATATATTTTTTTTTTCCTTAGAATATCCAGAAGAATGCATTACATGAGATGGTTTGTTTCATTGTATCCCATTTAATTCCAAAGTTAGGAAAGCATCCTGTTGAATGATTGTTTGAGCCACTGGCATATTTTGATTTAAGTATAGCTTATGTTCACTATGATAAATTTCTCCATAATAATCTGAATTCTACATTTTCATTCTCGAATGGGCACAAATTTCTTCACTAGCTGATACAATGAATCAATAGATTTCTGTTGCACTTAATTGTAAAACAAAGTGTTGAAACCTGTTGTGGAACTGATAAGAACTTGCAAATATCAGAGTGGATGATTACTCATGATTCATGAAGAGTTTGGATTCTAAGAGTCCGACTATAAATTATGCATTGACTCAATGACTAACGGTTCTGGTCTTGATGCTGCTGAAAACTACTGCGGAGGGAGCCACCTTTTACTAGAGAAACTGTTGAAAGCCTCTCTTCTATGCTCTTATGCTGGGCCAAACTCTTTGGAAACGGAGAGGAACTCTTTGGGAAAATTAAGAGATCAAATGTTTTCCTGTATGTTTTGATGTCATGAGGTGATGGCTGTACATGTCAACTGGGCAGTTGAAGAAGATTCTTTAAGTTGTCTAAGAATTGAATGGCGGAACTTCTCTAGATTTGTTCTCTTGCAATCTCTGATGAAATGCGTCTGCAACCACTATGGATGTCGACAGAGTACGATGGATTCTTGATGAATTGAGCCCAGGCTTCATTCTAACAAAAATTGAGTGGCATACACAAGTCTGCAAAATCTCTCTCTCTCTCTCTCTCTCTCTCTCTCTCTCTCTACACACACACACACACACACACACACACACACACACACATATATATCATCATATGTTATCTCATGAATTCAGAGAGCAACTCTGTAAGGCTGAGAAAAGGATTACGCAGAGAGAATAGATAACATGCGATTATTTTATTAAAACTAAAAGGGATAACATAGGACTTATTATGTATACTGGTTGGGGCAATAAAGAGAGATTTGATGAAATATGTAAATAATTGAGAAAGACCTCATAGAGAAATAACAGGCAGAAATTGTTTGTTTATTTATTTATTTACTTTCATATCCTATGATGCTTGGACACTTGAAGTAAGCAGAAAAATCTTGACTCATGGAAGTGATCCACCATGACAGATCTTAATAAAAAGCCAATACTTGTGTTTTTATGATTGAAAGGAACTGCAACTTCATAAAAGCATCACGGTAGGAGCCATTTCGAGTTTCTTTTAATGAGGGTTGAATATTTGAATGCCTGTTGGAGTCGTTCTCTGTGATTTGGTGGTCAGTATTGGGAAGAGGAAAAAATCTGCAGTTTGGTATTAGCACTCTTGTTTTTATTGTTTTTTCCTTCTTCATGTTATTAGAATTTTGAATTGTAGACTTCTTAGTGATACAAATGCTACTATTTTCCCCTTCACTTTGTCCCTTTTCAAGCCCACCTGCTTTATCTATTGCTGCAATAACATTTATTTCTGGTTTGTAATTAATTTAACTTTTCTCTACCCCATCTGAGATTCTCTTTATTTCTTAGCTGTAGTGTTTATTGTTAAAATGTTACAATCATAGGGTGCTTTGATTTGGAGATCACCTCTCCTGCTTGTTCCATTCTGATAATGGCTTGAGCACTGCATGGAGCGAATATTTGTGATGAAGATATTCTTCACTAAAAATAGTTCTAACCAGTCGGTCATTGGGGGGTCGTGCAGCAAAATCAATACTACTGGTTTTAAATTTGGCATGCTGTTAAAGTTGCAGATAATGGCATGGATGGAAGCTCAAAACAGTTCACAGATGTCTCCAGCTGATCATGCCGTTAGATTGGAGTTGATCATCAAAGTTCATCGTTTGGCAGAGGCAGAGAAGTATTTTGAGAGTCTACCAGACACCGCGTCACAGAAAGCTGCATGTCTCCCTCTTCTTCAGTCTTATATAAAAGAAAGAGCTGTTGAGAAAGCTGAGGCTCTCATGTTGAAGCTGCATGGCATGGGTCTGACTGTAAGTCCTCATCCTTTCAATGAGATGATGAAGTTGTATATGGTTGTGTGTCTGTTTGAGAGAGTCTCATCTGTGATCCTTAACATGAAGCAAAACAGGATACCTCTAAATGTTCTATCCTATAACCTGTGGATGAATGCATCCGGCGAAGTTTCAGGTGCGGCATCTGCAGAACTGGTCTACAAGGAAATGATGAACGACAAGAGCGTGAAAGTGGGTTGGAGCACTCACTCTACTTTAGCTAACATCTACGTAAAATCAGGCCTTGTTGATGAAGCCATTGAAGCTCTTAAAGCTGCTGAAAAGACGTTATCCCCATGTAACCGCTTCGGTTATTCATTCCTTATTACACTTTATGCCTCTTTGAAGAAGAAGGATGAGGTTCTTCGGATTTGGGAAGCGAGTAAAGCAGTACCAGGTGAAATAACGTGTGCCAACTATATGTGTTTGTTATTGTCTTTGGTGAAGGTTGGTGATATTTGTGAAGCAGAGAGGATTTTTTCGGCATGGGAATCCCAGTGTAGGAAGTATGACATAAGAGTTTCGAACATCCTTCTTGGTGCTTACATGAGGAATGGATGGGTGGAGAAAGCCGAGTCATTACATCTCCGCACATTGGAGAAAGGCGGGTGTCCAAATTACAAGACGTGGGAGATTCTCATGGAGGGGTTTGTGAAAAGCCGAGACATGGATAAAGCCATCGATGCCATGAAGAAAGGGTTTGCTATGTTGAAACATTGTGAGTGGCGGCCATCGCCTGATATTGTCGTGGCCATTGCAGAGTATCTAGAGAAGCAAGGGAAATATGAAGATGCAAAGCGTTATCTGAAGGTTGTCCGTCGTTTGGGTCTTGTAAGTTTGCCTTTTTATAAGTCATTGCTCAGAATACATGTCTCTACTAAAAAACCAGCACCTGACATTGTTAAGATGATGGAGAAGGATGGCATTCGAATTGATAAGGAGGCTTCTGAACTTATTAGAGACCTAAACTGAATGTTGCTGAAGTATTGTAGTCTGTGCTTGGAACCTCGGATTTTAAGAGAAAGAAAAGAACATGCTAGAGAGAGCATTGGTTGAAAAAGTAAAGAATTGGGGATAAAGATCTGGAAAGAAAATAATTTGGAAATTTTTCTCAATTGGGATCGAAATCTTTCTCCCAAAAGAGGTAGAGATTTTGAAAAAAAAAATCGAATTCCAGTGACTTTCGATAACTATCAAACAAGTTCTCATATATTCCATCAATGTTGACTAGTCGTTAAGAAAAGATAAGATATGTTGTAGGTTAGGTTTCTAATTGTATGTAGACGCATGGATGAAGTACTGCACTGAAGGTCATACCATATGCCCAGAATATGAGAGATGCAAATGGATTAGGTTTCATATGGATTCTTCTATTCTTTTGGTTTTTTTTTTATCTGAAAATAATTAAACAGATTAAACAAAGTATTCTAACTTGCAATGAAAAGTATGCTGCTTCCATATAGACGGTCCTTGATCAAAGCTTGCCAATTTTAGGCATCAACAGAGAGCATATGGGTGTTGGGAAATTATTTCTCAATAGAAGTTGGTGCGAGAATGGAAGCTCTCAAGGCAATCCTAATATGAAAACATGGGTCTGTATAAAAAAAAAATGTGTATAGCTTCCTGCATTGATTTCTTTGTCAGGAGCACATGGAACAAATAATTTTTGGTGACGGAGCAACTATAGGGATGAAATCGCCAGTGAAACATTCCGAGATATCCGATCATGTATAGGTTCCTGCAAAAAGAAGCCAAAACTAAGTATTGCCTTATTGCATGAAAGGCAGTTATGCTGAGTACTTGCATTACCTCAGTTGCAGGCATCTCAAATTTAGACTTTGTGATCGTCTCGAACAAGAAAATGTATCTGTCATAAATTAAAATACATTTTTAATTAGGGCTTAGATTAGAATATCAAACCAGTGAAAGACACTAACAAATAGAAGACGATAAACATATCACATTTATCAACACAGGATAAGATACCAAACTAGTGACCATGTATTGCCTAGAAGGAATACCACTGAAAGCAAGAAAATCAGACCAAAAATGGTAATTTCAGCAGAGTATATTCTATTCAGGACTGTGAACTACCAAGTGAGAATAGAGCTAGAGATACATGCGGTGAATCCAGGATAGGATCCTAGGCTCTTTCTAGCTTACCTAGTACTTAACTTAGCCCAAGGAGGTCCCAGATCCCAGAATCAAGGTAAGGATGCGGTTGTTTCTCCTTTATTGAGCTATAAAATATTTTTATTTCCTCCCAAGAACACAACAATCCCTCACTTTTGTTGATATTTAGACTGAAATTAGTTACACTTAATCTTATTAAAAAATTGAAAGATATTTTGGTTATATATAACCTGTTGTCAAATATGAGTAATCATTATTAAAAGAAAATGAAAATGAGAACAAAAGGGTCCTTTCCAGGTGTCATTTTCAAGTATTATCATAAAACACAGGCTTTTCATGCAACATAACACAATGTTTTAGCTAATGAGCACAAACCATGATTTTTATTTATATATATAAATGATCTCATTATGCATGCATTCATGGCACCAAAAGCACGCAAACTCCTTACATAGCCAGCATGTATCCAGAAGCATCATCTGCATGGGGTTGCAAGAGCATTTTGACTTACTTCTTGGAACAACTCCTAAGAGTCTAGTATGCCAAAGAAATACAATGTCGTGCATTTCACCCAAAATCGTTCGCGTAGAAATCAGGTCAGCAGACATCAACCCAGTTTTGGCACTACAATGTGGCTCCTCTAATTATGGATATGAGCAAAATATACAAATGGTCACATTAAGAAGACTTTCCTTCCAAAGATAACAAACAAAATGTCATTTTCCCCACTTAAAAATTACATATAATATTATAATGTGTAGAATGATTTTCAGATAAGAACAAATGAACCATGCACAATGGAATCTACCACATATCCGTGTTCCATTTTCTTTCATAGCTATAATAACAGGAAAAAAAACATACCGCCAAGCAAGTTCACAAACAAGTTCTTCAGGCGCATCAGGGAGGACCTACACATTTTGCTCATAAGTATGAGAGCTGATGAATGTTTTCACATGAGAAAACACTGAAGCAAACATAATAGGACTGTCGAGGTGATTTACCTCATCTTCATATGGGTTGCAATGATCTTTGAACCACAATCTTAGAAACTCCTAATAACAATTCATTTTGTCTTGAATGTCAGAAATTATTGCTTTTCCATTGGGAGCATCCACATACTAAAGAAAAAAAACTATCAAAGAAAAAAAGAGGCAAAACACCTTATCAACATTTTCAGGTTCAAGATGATTCCGAAAGCGCTCCTCATAAGAATGTGCAATCCAATATCTGCTTGAATCAGGTGTATGCACCTAAAGAGAAATAAGAATTTACACAGATATACAAGACTAGTATTTGATTGCAAACCAAAGTAGGCTTCTATTTTCTTAAAATTTTCACAAAAGACAACAGTTCTGATGCTTTCAAGAAAATGATAACTAACCTCATCAATCAAAAGAATCGTACCATCAGGTCCCTTTCCCATTTCATACTTGGTGTCCACCAAGATCAGGCCATGCTCCAAAGCCACATGCTGTGTTTACAAAAGAATGATAAAAGCAAGTCCTATAATCAGAGATAATTTAAAGTTCATCCTGCTGCAACATTTAAAATAAATGAATCCATACTCAAGAACCAATGTTTCTAAAAGACAATTTACATAGGGAAAATTTCACTAGCCTAGAAGGCAGAAGCCACCTAGAGAGAGAGAGAGAGGGAGGGAGGGAGGGAGGGAAGAAAATCAATCCAAAATCAGAAGTTATATGGTAAGCACCAAATTAGTAAGGGCAGTTATATGGTTAGGCACCTGTCCATATTCAAATAATCTTAATGCTTTCTCGCTTGCTTCCTCATAGTCTGCTCGTGTCATCAAACCCCTTTCAATTATCTGGATAGAGAAAATACACAAAATATTGTAAGCCCGTCATGTCAATTGCTAACAAACAACAACAACAACAACAAAATGCCTCATCCCAACTAGTTGGGGTTGGCAACATGAATCCGATCCATACAATCTGTCAAAAACCATACCTTGGGTCAGATCATATACATTTCAGTTGCTAACATACAAGGATAGTGACGGTAAAAAAAAAAATCAGGTATGAGGATGAAACTCATTACTCAATGTCAGTTTTTGTTAAAAAAAGGCAGTCATTCTGATTCTCCGTGAAACTAGGAAGACCTTTTCCTATATTTCTTTATAGGTATAGCATGAATATATGTCTGCATTCATATTATATTTTTAGTAGTATTGTATAGCTTTTACGGATATTCATGTTTATTGGATTCAATTAATCGGCATAGGCATAGCATCTCCATCAGACATGTATTCATGTGTTAACTCATAAAGTCAACACTATATAGCAACCAACTTAAATATTGGCTAGATCATATCATAGTCAAAAGCCCTTATTAACAGCTACAAGAATGGTATACTAGTTCAAACAACCCTAAGAGGAAGAAGATTCATCATAGTCAAAGCCCTTATTAACAGCTACAAGAGTGTCACAATGTTCACAGTATTCCCATATAGATGTCTCGTAGCTTGGATCATTTCAGATTCCACGCGATATCAGGAAAAAATAATGATATCTGGTGTCAACTTAAACCAATGATATATCTTCTTTGGACAACAACAAAAAGAATTAAGGGCTATTTGTTGTCTGGAAAATATATATTGCAATTGAACAAGAGAGAAAAAAATACCAATGTAAAGTGCAAGCATACCTCATCTGGAGTTACAGGCACATCATGATCTATAGCCTTAGTTGTAGGTGTGAGTATATTTGCAGGTAGCTTTTGGTTTTTGACCAAGCCTATTACAGATTGACAAATCATCTGATAGTCAACACGTAGCCTCAAAAAATAAGAAAGAATAAAAGAAAAAAAATAGTTATAGGTAAGTTGGAAGCACACCATCTGCGAGGACATTTCCACAATATTTTCTAACACCTTTCTTGTAGACCGTCCATAGTGATGTATCAGTACTTCCAGTCACAAAACCTCTAACTACAATAAGCATAAAAAAATACAAATATCAGAGCGAACAATGACTCACAAATATATCAACAAAAGGGAGTTCCAAAATGCCATATTTAATTTATGATAAGTTGCTTAATAAATGGAAAACCTAATAGTCCAAGGAAGAAGATGCCACCATATTCATGAGTTCCTGATTTTCGAAACTAGGAATATTTAGTTAGACCCCTGATAGGGTCATTGACTGTGAGTAGCTTTAGCACTTAACTTTTATCTTCCCCACTGTTTGCAATCCGGTTCCTTTCAGTTGCTGAAAGAAACACTGGGGAACAAGTTCGATTCCCCAGTTGGGCAGGTTCGGATTTAAGTGGGAGGTCGTGGTGGTGGGTTGCTGCGCAAGCCTCCTA
>JAUPMG010000014.1:12540011-12553125 GCA_031762675.1 Pachysandra terminalis | reverse complement strand
AACATATAATTAGGTAATTATTCGAATCCGATTTGGACATTCACTGATCCGTTGACAGCCCTAGATCAAACTAACCTGGCAAAAGAACCGGTGGTGGTTCATCCATCCGGTCTGATACGGTTTTAGAAACATTGGTTCCTTCTTCTGAAAAATCTCATTATAGAAAAGTAATTATAAATTTACCTATATGACCCTATCACAATCGTTGCCCGCGTAGATCCTACGGGTTACTGTCTTCCCCCAGTCAAAGCAGTAGCGGGAGACGTTTCGGAACTCCCGTTATTAAGAGGCGCCAGCTTTCTCTCTCTAGTTTCCGTCTGCAAAATGCTTTCTTTATTATGCATCTTTCACTGTTCCCCTCACTACTGCACTAATCGTCTCAAACGCTCTCAATGAAGGTAATCTCCCAACCTAATCTTTCCTCACAACTCTTTTCCCTATACTATGTAGGGTTTTGTAATCTTTCTCAATCATCTTTCAGAGATTTCTAGGTTTTTTTTTTTGTTTGGTTTGTGTTTTGTTCTGTTCGTCGAGCTGGGTCTTTTGTTGAAATTGGATTCTGTTATTCTACAGATTTTTTCGTGAATCGGAACAGATCGGTGTATGATATCTGCGGATCGTTGGTTCAGATGGGTCGTAAGAAGAGGAATAAGAGATTTCTGCTACTGAATGGTTCGATCGCTTGCCCTAATTGGATTTTGCTTTTGTTTGTTGGAATTCTTAATTAGTCATTAATTTAGGACAGATCTTTTGATATAGGTGAAAATTATTATTATTTTTTTAAGATCTCTGATTAAAGTTTTATCTTCCCTGTTTGCTTGCATTGCAGAGTTGGATGAGAGTATGAATCTTTCGATACCGCGGTTTTCTCCTTAGTTTTGATGGGATAATGTAAAACTACTGAAGTAGGAAGAAGAAGCTAACTGGGTAGTGCTTATTTTGGTTGAATTAGAAGCTAATTAGAGGGATTATTGGGGGAGATTGTGTTAATTTCACTGAAAGTCC
The DNA here is from genome assembly GCA_031762675.1 of Pachysandra terminalis. Classification (NCBI taxonomy): domain Eukaryota; kingdom Viridiplantae; phylum Streptophyta; class Magnoliopsida; order Buxales; family Buxaceae; genus Pachysandra; species Pachysandra terminalis. The sequence goes on along the minus strand of JAUPMG010000014.1, from coordinate 12,552,120 downwards.
AATTTAAACTGATTGCTTACTTTTTGGTACATTTTAATTGTATTCGCCTAATGGAGTTGTTGAGGAAGAAAAGGAAGGGAAGTGAAACTCAGCCACCTCCTGATATTCCAGAGATTTTGCCATCCAATCGAAAACACCCATTGTTTTCGATCATTGGGTCCCACTTGTCATTGGAAGATTATTCGAGACGGAAGAAGAAATGCAAGGAAGAAGTGACTACTGAAGTTGTTGGTTCTTGTAACAGTAGACTCACTGGGATTGTTACTGCTCCTCCTTGTGGAAGCTCATCTTTAGATCCACCTGGAAGAGGTCTCAAGAGGAAGATAGGGTGCATTGATGGCGCTACTCGGGTAGGCAGGAAGAAGAAGATTGAGCAGGATTACATTCTCGGTGCTGCTATTGGACAGGGTAAATTTGGTTCAGTTAGGTTATGCAGGAGTAGGGTCAGCGGAGTGGAGTTTGCATGCAAAACATTGCGCAAGGGGGAGGAGACGGTTCATTGGGAGGTGGAGATAATGCAACACCTCTCTGGCCATCCCGGTGTAGTGACTTTGAAAGCAGTGTATGAGGATGCAGATTGTTTCCATCTTGTGATGGAATTGTGCTCTGGAGGACGTTTGCTTGATCAGATGGTTAGGGAGGGACGATATTCAGAGCATCGAACTGCTAATTTACTGAAGGAGCTGATTTTGGTAATTAAATATTGTCATGACATGGGTGTTGTTCACCGAGACATAAAGCCTGAAAACATCCTCCTTACAGCATCGGGAAATATGAAGCTTGCAGACTTCGGGTTAGCGATGAGGGTTACAAATGGTAATTATATCCTAATGACATTCTTAATTTCCAGTGCAAATAGTCAGAAAGTTACAATTGCTATCTTTGGCTTTGTCATTATTTAATATTTCTAATCAATACATCTCAGTTTAAATGAATATGCACGTGTTATCATGTTACTGATTGCTTTGCTGCTGTAAATTTTATTTGCTACCCTATTACTACTGATTTTAACTAGTTGGAATAAGGCATTTTATTATTGTTGTTGTTGTATCCTATTACAAGTGATTCACGTGTCCATAATGTGGGTGTTCTTTTTGTTTTTAGATAATACTGGTACAGTTTAGAGTTATGTTTATTGGGAAATCCCTATGCTCTTGTGGAGTTGTGTACCTTTGCTTATAGCTTTTACCCAAGTCTTTTCGAGCGTGTTTGGCATTGCTTCTTTCTGCTCTGGAAGTGATTCTTCAGTCTAGAAGCGCTTTGGTTTTTGGGTGAAGTGGAACACCCAACCCCAGGGTTCTAAATGTTGGCGACATGTCACCATTTTTGACCCTGGCGACACAAATGCTATCTTTTCATCTGATGTAGTTATTACGAAGCGCTTCCTAAGAATCAATTCTGAAGGACTCGAGCAATGCCAAACAGGGCCTTCATCATGATTTGATGCTAGAAATGAACATTTTTTTTCTTTCTCTTTTTCTATTTAAGTAATGTATCTTGGTTAACACATACATTCAACTTTGGAATTCAGTGGTATGATGTTATGAGGCCTAATTGTGTGATCTGTTGCAAGAGATGGTTGAGATAAAAAAAAAAGCCTCTACTTTTAGCTGAAGAGATTTCTATCGTTTTCATTTTAGGTTGTTAACAACTAGATTATTTTTTCAAATATTCCTTTGGTGGGTAACTTTAGTGTTCACATAATTCTATGTTGTACAAGATCTTATTATATTCTTCAGTTCTGGTCAACCTTTGGTTAACATCATTGTTATAGATTTTTGTTTAATAAGTTCTTGAAGTTTATTATAATTTTCAGGCGTGTATGCATGTATTCTTTACTGAATGTTGCTTATTCATTTCTGGTGCTCCAATTGTTATCAAAAGATATGGTACGTGAATAATTTTTTTCCTCCATGGATGATAGTGGTTTTCTTCCTTCTGTCTAGATCTTTTTGGTGTCCACAGTTATAAGTTTCCAAAATTATGTAGCTAACATTTATCTAACTATTTGATATAATGTATCTAGATTACGGTCACTTTTTCTTTGATGGGTGGGTGGTTTTACATGTTTCTTTGGTTGGCGGAAGGTTTTCATTTCTTCCTGCAAAGCAATTGTTCTCCCTTTACTTCATATGATCTTTTAAGTTATTTTTCTCTGGCTATGCTTCTTATTGTGTAAACTATTTCCTTACGTATGGCTTAAATCCCAGTCCTTGTGAACATGGTATATTCAGAGCTGGAAATGATATTGCTGTTAACTATTCTTCCTGTAGGAACATGTACAAGTACCTGTTTGCATTTAAAGTATCCACTAAACCTTTAAGGGTAAATGTGGGATCCAATCATTTTATTTTGGGTATCATACACCATGCAAAACATTTATGATATGTTTACATTATAGGAAGTCTGTGTGTGGTGAACATGGGTATTGTAGCTATCATCAAAGATCTTTTGAAGATTACATGTTATCAAGATGCGATTGGAGCAAAAGGGATTTTGGACTTGCAAACATAGACTTTAGGAAAATGTGCTGAAATTTTAAATGGTCCTATTAGTAGTTGCTTTGTTAGAAGATTAGTTTTGTGAGATATTTTTGCAGTATGTAATCTCTTTTTTCCTTTCCATGACATTGATATTTTCCATGTGGAGTTATAAGCAACCAAATGGTTTATCATTTATGCATTATAGGAGACTAGCAAGTTACTTGGCCTTTTGCACGATGAATACTGAGGTTCACCTAAAATATGTTTAATGGTTTTTTTCTTGCATCTATATCACTTTATTATGTTTTCCGTGTATATTTGTCTGCAGGATCACGTACTGGTGTCATAGTCATAACAGATTGTTGTATTACACGCTGAAAAACTTTGTTAGAATACATCTAGATTTTACCATTGAGGTTCTATTTGCTTTCCAATTTGTTTACCCATACAATACTGTGTGTACTCCCACTGATACATCTATGTAAGTGGATGTGTAAAATTACACATTACAACATATACTTAATCTTACATCATTTTAGCCATTTTGGTTAGCAGGTGAACTGACACCTTTTTCATCAGTAAAATTTATTTTATTGCATTTCTAGATGCTTAAAGTTATAACTCGTGTTGTAGGTCATAAATGGGTCTTATTTCTTGTACTCTGACCCATATGTAATATTAAACAATCAAGAATTGAGAGGAATTAATCATGTACATACATGTTGAAAGGTATTGGTTGATATCATAATCAAAATGTAGAGTTTGCTACATAATTGGCTATTTTGACTAATTGTTAATAACACTTCTATGATAGTCAACAGCTGAGAAAAAAGAAGAATAATCTTGTACCTATATGTTGAAGGGCATTACTTAATTGCAAAACTTGTAGTTAACCATCTAATTGGCTCTTTTGACTAATTGTTAATTGTTATAGTAATTGAATTGGGCAATCATTTACCTATTATCTCCTTGTTGCGGTAAGAAAATAACTCCTCTTCTAGCCTGAATTGGAATTTTTGAATGCCATAAGGAAAGTTTTTGGTTTGCATTCTAATTGGATATTCTGATTGCTTTAATTCTAAATGGAGGTATGCAGTTACCTTTTTTCTATCAATCTTGCCATTCCATAAAATGGTACTTCGGAGCTCCTCCCAGCTTCTAAATCTCTGTCCCTTTTTTTGGATCAGTAAAGTGTATAGTGTTTAAACTCGGTTTTGGATCGGGTATCGTCCCGGTCTGATCCCGAGTTGGATCGCCAATCCAAACCAATCTGAAACATGATTTGGACTTTAAAAAAAACAATCGGAAAAAAATCGAAAAATCTAAATATAAAGAGAAAAGATGGTGGGTATGCTTCATATTTCCCTTCTTTCAATATTTTCCTTCTTTCAGTTCCTTTTAAGTTGAAGGAATCCAAAATCAGCAAAGAAAAAAAAAATAAGAAGAGAAGAAATAAAGCTCTGGTCTGGATCAGTAACTCTCTTGATTTCGATCTCTCTCGGAAGTTCGGAACCTTGATCGTAGCAGTAAGCAGCCTCGTACGGGTAAGTCTCTTTCTCTCTCTCTAAAAACTTCTCTCTTTTTTTCTCCAAACTCTCCCAAGTCGTCTCTCTCTCTCTCTCTCTCTCTCTCTCTCTCTTTGAAGTCTGAAGTTTGAAATCTTCTGCTTCTTCAAACGATTTCTTATTTTAGAAACTTCTGAGTATTTTTTCTTTCTCTGAAATCTTCTTTCTGAGTTCTTCAGACGATTTCTTCTTCTTCTTTCTTTCTCTGAAATCTTCTCTCTCTCTTTGAAGTCTGGGCTCTCTCTGGATCTGGAAACTTCTGAGTATTTTTTTTAAAGACCCACACCCGTCTCCTTCTGGAAACTTCTGAGTTTTTTTTTTAAAAACTGGACGATCCAACTCGCTGATTTCAAGATGGATTGTCAGGATCGGCCGATCGGGAACTGACTGGAGTCAGTACTTTATTAGGTATTTTGGGATCAGTTTCGGATCAGGGATCGTCCCGGTCCGATCCCGGGTTGGATCGTCCGATCCAGACTGGGATTGGACGATCCTTTACACTATGGTAAAGTGTATTTGTATTATAAATAAATAAGATAATTACAAGTATGCCAAGAACATCTGTATACGAATTGTATACTACAACCCAGACCTCCCAAAGTATAAAAAACATGTCAGATATTAGCCCAACCAGAATTAGACCCCAAACAGCATGCTCCAACAATCAGCCCCGTCTTTATCCACCCACAAAGAAAACCGGAACAGCAATGTCGAAAGAACCCTTCTAAGAATCAGATCAAAAGGGGACTCAATATCCTCGAACAATCTAGAATTTCTCTCCTGCCACAGTCCAGATCACCGCTCCTAGGCACAAGTTCCAAAGTATCATCTCACACCTCTTGTCATTCCTCCTCCCCCACCTGCGAATAAAATCCTTGAAAGACTGAGCAACAATATCAGCATGATCAAACTTGCCAAGGGTGAACTCCCAGCACCTTCCCACCAACTCACACTGAACAAGAAGATGATCCACTGTCTCCTCAACTTGCTTACATAGAGCACACCTATTCGGGACAGACCACCCACGACTCTTGAGATGGTCCACAGTGAGAATCTTATCCTGCCATCCCGACCACAAGAAGAAAGCCACCTTAGAAGGCAGCCCCATCTCCCAAATCAAATTCTCAGAGCCAAAAATCCGATTAGGATCCAACAAAGAATCAAAAAACGAACGAACAGAAAATTTGCCATCCTTTTCCCAAATCCACCATCTCCTATATCCACCATCTCTCACCTTAACCATGTACAGATCTTGCAATAGGCCACCAGAGGTTCAACTTCGTTGTCAAATAAATTTCTTCTGAACTTAGGCTCCCAAGAAACAGACCCATTCTGAATTCTCAAAATATGCATTACCTTTTCCTCCTTGTTAAGAGTAATACTAAATAAATCAGGATATTTACTCTTTAGAGTAGCTTCACCACACCATAAATCCTCCCAAAACTTCACCCTCATCCCATCTCCAATCTTAAAACGAACACCCTCCTGAAATTTAGAGGAAACACTCATAATTGCCCTTCAAAACCCTACCCCATACAGTCTATTGTGTGCAATTGTCCCCCAGTTCCCTACATTACACCTATATTTCCCTGCAATGACTTTCCTCCCCAAATCTCCACAACCATTTCCCTAGCAATGCGTCATTGAAATCACGCATCCGCCGTAGACCAATCCCTCCAAATTTTTTAGGTATGCACACTAGCTCCCAATTAGCCCAATGATACTTCCCTTTGCCAACACTGTCACACCACAGGAAATCCCTTTCCAATTTTTCCATCCTATCAGCAACTGAACTAGGAACCTTCAGCACAGATAGCAAATAAGTAGGAAGATTAGCAAGGGCCAACTTCACCCAAACCATCTTACCATCCTTATTTTAATTGGTGAAAAGTCTCTGGAGAACTATTTCTCATCATTCTGGGATATATGCTCTTTCTGATGTGTTAGGGGGTGGGGATGGGGATGGGGTATCACTAGTGCCATTCACTTCGCTGAGCATATTGTCAACCAACCTATACCTGTTGCTCTATCACAAGCTCTTGCTCTCTCTTTTTATTTGATTGAAAGTTACTGGATCCAAATTGTCTATTTTCACTTTAACCGATGTGATGTTTTTCCTGGGCATAAACTCGAGGATTTCTTGGCAAAGCTTCAATGTTTCTTGGGCCACTTTACTGTTTCTTTTAATTAGCTCTTTTGAATGAGAAGCAAGCTAACAAGCTTTAGCACTTAAAGCCTGTTTCCTGTATGTTCCAGATGAGATTGTTTTAGATTTTCTGGCGGAGCTTCAATTTTCTTCTTGTATATATCATGATCACTGTTTTTTGAATATGAACCGTAGCATATTATTCCACGTGCATCATTTAGAGCATCCTTTATGTATTTTTTTAGTTTACCGTAATTTTGGTTGACCCATTTACTTTCACTGCAGGTCAGAGATTGTCTGGTATTGTTGGAAGTCCAGCCTATGTTGCCCCAGAAGTTCTGGTGGGGGATTACTTGGAGAAGGTAGATGTCTGGGGTGCTGGTGTCCTCCTCCACGCCCTTTTGGTTGGTGTTCTCCCCTTTAAAGGAGACTCTCGAGAAGCGATTTTTGAGGCGATCAAGAACGTGAAGCTTGATTTTCACACTGGGGCATGGGAGTCGATATCCCTACCTGCTCGGGATCTGATCGGGCGCATGCTGACAAGAGATGTTTCGGCAAGGATAACAGCTGACGGAATACTAAGTAAGTTTGGGAGGCCCTATATCAGTTCTCATTTAATTACTGTATCTTGCTTCACTGTACATCTTGCTTCACTGTACTTATGGTCAGTTGGGTTGTATTTCAGGACATCCATGGATTTTGCTCTACACAGAACGCACATTGAAGACACTACCTATGAAGTCAAAAACAAGAAACCATGTAGTAGTGCCTTTATGGCAATTGACCACGTTACACAAAGTTGAGTCGGAGAGGAGGAGGCTGGCCATTGTCTCTTTTCTCAGTGAAGGCTCGAGTCCAGTTTTGGCTAGCGAGAGATCGAATCAAGAGTCAGAAGAGCAGGAGGAAGACTGCTGTTTGGTTGATGCACTCGCAGTGGCAATATCGCGTGTGCAGATATCTGAACCAAAGAGGAGCAGGCTATGTGGGCCGACCGGCCCTATCCAACAGGAGTGCTCCTCTAACATGAAGGCTAACAACCTCTGTACAGCGTTCTGATTCCACCATATAATCAGTTGACAGCAGTATCACCACCACCACTTCCGTGCCTATTAATATTTTTAGAGGGACGGGACTACACCACTTACCCTGCTTGGAGCTTGCTACACAGAACGACAAAACAGTTAACAAGCTGACTCTACAGTTTTACTGGAACAAAGTGGTGACTTATGTTCTAAGTTATATTTTTTTTTCCTTTTTCTGTAAATTTATTTGGGGCTGCTTGGATGTGCTCATATTTCTTGTTTCTAGGCTAACCTGACAAAGGGCAAACTGTTGTATAGATTTTCTCTTGTAAATAAGATGGAGTGTTTCAAGAATGCTTTGAAGAAACTTACAGATTTTTGGGATGAACATGGTCATGACTGGTGGCTATAATCTCTGGTTCAATAGTTAAAACAGTCCAACATGCGCGTGGATGGTTAGATGCTTCTCCATCTAAAATCCTATACAAACTAACCGTTCTTTTAGCAGAAAGGGCACAGTTGATAAGCGATACCACCACTGACATCATAACATGTTCTTGATGGAAAGGAACAGCAGTGTAATGGAGTTCTTCCCAGAAAGGGTGGTCGGAGCTGGCAGGGGAAGGCAAATATGCTCACCACTGGATGGCCAGCCACTCGGGGATGAGACACAAGAGTGCATTGTGAGATCATCCACAGGGTGAGGAGGAACTAGGAAGAATACCCCTACCTTGATCAATAAGATCCAAGATGCTTCTCATCCCTGTACAAGAATGTCAAGGTTGGCCAAAATGAGACCTTTGCAGAATGGATTCGGGGTAGTTTTCTCAACCAAGTGAAGAAAAGCAAGTTGGAGGAAGCCTCATCAAAGCACCTGGTTGAGGCCAAACTCAAGTAACTGCCTGAGAATATGCCTTGTTATAAGTTTGCCATGAACTATTAATTCCACAGATCAGAGTTGTGGTGTAGCCCTAACATAGCCCTCTCCATTCATTTACTCTTACCTTTTATTTTTTTATTGGAAGCAATTCTACCTTTTATTCTGTTTTTCATAAAATATTGTTTTTGCATGGTTTCCATTTAGGCTCTGTTTGTTTCAGTGGAAAATCTATGGAAAAAAATATTTTTCCAGAACTCAAAAACTTTTTGAAGTGAAAATTTTTAAAATAACGAAAAATAATTTCTTAAGATGATAGAAATTCTGGAAAACAACATCCCTTAAAATACAACGGAAGTTCTTTTTCGTCTCAGACTTTCTATAGGGCTTTTAGTGTTTCTGTCCTAGACTTCCCTACCACCTTTTCTTTCTTCTTTCTCCGACAATGTTAGGATACTCTCTCACTCTCTCTCCAAAACTGCAACTAAGCAGATTCTATCTCTTCTTTCTCTCGTCGATCTCTCTTTCTTCTTTGGCAGTGTTTGGAGACTTCCACTTTCTCTCTGTAATTGCAAGTAGCGGCTTCTCTCTCCTCACCTCTGATCGGCATATAATCCTCCTCCTATCAACTATGTTGTTGAGCTCGAAAATAGAACACTCCATGCTTCATGTCCTCTCTCTTAGTTGCAATCGGAAGTCCTATTTTTTCTCCAACAGTGTTGCTGCAACCACCACGTCTGTCTCTCCAACAGTGTTGTTGTAACAAAGAACGTTACTGCAACTTGTTTCCACCGAATCCCTCCATGGCGGGTGCTCGGTACGTGGTGTCTTGGTATGTGTGTAATGTGAGCAGGCATACTAGGACTTAGTCTAGTCCAAGAGTAAGTGTTCAGCTTTTGACCCCAAGCATCGATTCACACTGACTAAACCGAGTTGGTTAAACAATCGGTTATGGGATCGACCACCAAATATGCGTCCGTTTTTAGGCGATTGATAAAGGTTATGTTTGTCCTTTATTATGAGTTTGTCTGATCCTTCAGATAATGCATATACAATGCTAATTAGAAATGCGAGTTAGAATAGAACATCAAAGATCTTGCTTTTAATCAAGAATTTATCATGACTAAATATCAGCGACATTAGATGTTTATAACAAAACAAACAAAATGGAAAAAGTTAAAAAGAAGACTGATGAACCAATAATGGTTATCACAGCAGTCGTGACCCACTTGCGAGTTGGATTAAAGACCATTCGGATTGAGAGAAACTCTCAAGGGGCAGTAGTGTAGATCAGTTTGTGGTCGAGAGCAGCAGACTTTAAACGGATTGAGTGGTGAACAGAGAGGTTAGTTCCAGCGGCCGTGACCCACATACAGGCTGGACGAGCGTCCAGGGCTGAGAGCAACATCCCAGGGAGAAAGTGACTGATGAGCAAGAGAAGGATCAAGCATCATTATTGTAATAAAAGCAACGAAAGAGGAGATAAACGATCGTGGGGTTTGAACAACGATGCGTTGGTTGTCTTGTTGAAATTGGAGAGCTTCTTTGCTCTCGGGATCTTCTACTTATAACTTTTGAGGCAATAACGACCATGCACACGTTCTTGCCCATTTCAGAACATGGGGTGTCCTTTGACCGTTAGATTCATCCCAGTGCCCTTCAAATATACATAATCTTCAACCTGTAAGTAGTTGTTACAACTACTTTTAAATCTTTCAAGCATTTTGTCATGTGATATCTTCAATATGTCATGTATGGGTAATTATTATAACTATTTTAAAGCTTTATAGTACTTTTTCGTGTCTTTGTTGAGATGTGTCATGTGTAAGTAGTTATCATTTTCTTTAAAGATGTGTTTTTTTTCCTCCTTATGTTTGTATGGTTGATCATTAGCTATGGTTAATCTTTTTTCGGTCGAACAATCGACCTTACGACCGATCTTGGTCATAGTTGATATGGTCACTATCGAAATGTGTCGTCAACAATCGCAATCACAATCGATTGGTTTATGGCCCGTCATCGGTCGTGACCAATTTTAGATCATGACTAGTTTGTCTTCTTTTACGATGGAAATCACTTCTTTTACTATCGAAATCACTTCGATCACGACCAATTGTTAGCTTTTTTTTTTTTTTGTGAAAATCGTATATTGATCACACCAGGATACAAAATTTAGCCCATTGATCACATTCGTGAAAATGTTGGTACAAACATAACTAATCTCTCTCTCACCCGGTCAGCTACAACCAACCTCACTGGAGAACGGTTTCGTTGCAACCTCCACCTTCTAGAATAAATAATTTTTTTTTCATAATTGTTCCAAACTATTTTTTTTTTTAATAATTGTTCCAAACGATTGAAAAATATAATAAAAAAAATATTTATATGTAAACATTATTATGAATTTTATTTTCTTAATTTTTTGGCGAAACGAACAGAGATTTAGCGATACATATCGTCTACAAACCTACAACAGATCTTACAGCAATACACGTGATTGGTTCCTTTTTATTTTCAAAAGATTTTATTGTAAAAAATTATATTTTTAATACAAAATAGTCAATCAAATTCTTGCTGTAAGATCAGTTGTAGCTTTTGGCTGTAGACGATATGTATCCGAGATTTAGGGACAAAATCTTCTATATGCTCCTTAATTTCCTCCACTTTTTTTTGGCATGCTATGAATCCTACTGGTACACGTCACCAGGTTATATGAGCGTAAAGCTGTTATACATACGTGGGCGAATAGGATACAAGTACGTCAGGCATGAGGAAAACTAAGCCATTGACAAATGACAGCCTTAGATGGTATAAAGTAGGAGGTAGGCTTCTGTCCACTTTTTTGTTAGTCACCCTTGACACTCCTGATAAATGCAGAAACACTCTTTGTATTTTCTGATATCATACTTACACCCCTAAAATTCTCTATTTCCATTTAAACACATGACAAAAAGTATTGATATCATTTGAATTTTGATCTTTATGTACGATACTACCCTTAAAATATTCATTACTTAATCTTTGAAGTCCGTAGAAGCAAGGGATGATATTAAGAGCATTAGCCTTATTATTTTAAGAACAAAATTAGTAAAATAATCCAATTACGTTAAGAGATTTGAAGATTTTTCAGAACCTCGAAGAACAAATATCCTTTTTTTTATTTATTTTTATCTAATCATCTTTCAAAAGGAAAAATCTGCCGAACAATGACGTTAAGAGAAAGTTGTGGTTTACTCTTCGTTGGGTTACTGGAATGTGATCATTAGTTCTCAGATTATCAGGAGCTGCTGCTGGGGAGAGAGGAAGAAACACGCACCTTGCAGTAACTATAAATTCTATACATTTTGCTACGGTAGTGAAGGATAAGTTAATTCTAAAAAATAATCGAGTTTTTAATCTTTTAAATATAACTTTTAAGATAAAATCAAAATAGTAAATTAACATGTTCTACTATTAAAATGCTGTTCATTCGACGTTTCTGATAGAATGTGTAAGTGTAATAGCAGAAAATACAGAGGTATTTCTGCATTTATCAGGAATGTCAGGGATAAAAGTAGAATTAACTTTCTTTTTAATAAATAAATGAATGGTTTTTGCTCACATGAGAAATGTTTGATTATTTCTATGTAAAAACGCGGTCCTTTCTAGATGCATAACAGAGTCCACCAGCGCATTATCTCTGTTCCTGTAAAATCTATATATGTATATAATCTAATCACAAAAGCCCAAACTGAGAGAGACTTAGGAATATCCTGGGTTTATAATTTTTGATTTGAAGGGAGTAGTGATTCCTTCCTTCCATTATCAACGAAGAAAAGCTTAAAAGAAATGGGAAATCAAGACGGGAAGAGACCAAGGTTTCTCTGCCTCCATGGCTTTCGAACAAGCGCCGAAATCCTCAAGAAGCAGGTCGGAAAGTGGCCGGAATCTGTTCTGGGTAAGATGGATCTCGTCTTCTTGGACGCCCCTTTTCCCGCCGAAGGAAAATCCGACGTTGAAGGGATTTTCGATCCTCC
>JAUPMG010000014.1:12514427-12539911 GCA_031762675.1 Pachysandra terminalis | reverse complement strand
TAGTTGTTTATCTAAGGTCCTTTCTCCACTTATTTAATTATTAACCACCCTTAATCTCACTTAATTCAAACTAATACAAAGATATTAATTATGATTAATTCATATAAATTTATGAAAAATCCTAATAAGGATCCGGGTCACTACAACTAGTCTCTGTCGGCAGAGGTGTCGGTGGACCGAAGCCTGCCGATCTGCGCAAATCTGGGTTTTTCGGTGAGTTTTGAAATTCAAATCTAAACATTCTAATACACTCTAAAACACTTGTAATCACACATAAACCTTTGAAAATCCCTTTAAAACATATTAGACTACACAAAACGCATTCAAACACGGATTTAATCATTCAATCAATCAACAAATCATATACTCAATATAATATAAAACATGGCATTGATTTCAATCAAAAACTATGATCATCTGTACGCAACATACTCGATTCAAGTAAAGTCTCTTAGCACTCTCAGGAACACTCTTCGTCTAGCGAATGCGGGCTGCGATCACTTACTTGTTCACTCTTCTCGGTGTCAAAATCCTCCACAAGGTAGTCGTTTTCTTCCTCTATTCTTCTTTCCAGCCTCTCATAGAAGTTCAGATTTGAATTCGACAGCAATATGAGAGAATGAAACCCTAAATTCTCTCTTATAAACTCATCCAATCTCAAACCTAAGCTTCCAAAACAAACACACGTTCCCTACAGGACGTGCGTTCAAAACGACAACTTCATATTTTGTTTTGATTTCGTAACAATCAAAACCCCATACTAATAATAATATCAAAATGACCCCAATTACTAAATAGTAATTTATATAAGTCGCATTAGCATTATTAATATTACTACGTATATTAAATAAATGCTAAAAATACCCTTAAAATCTGGAAAAATTAAATCATTAAATGTGGGTATTCTCTTTGTGAATTTGGGTCATTACAAGAAGTCCTTGAGTGATTGAGTGAGGGGACATATCCAACACAAGTGGTCCCTCACTCACAGAGGTGTAGCTCGAAGTGGTAATCCTTGCTGAAGGGAACCCTTGAATGGATGGTAAATTCATATTATATTATTCTGACACTATTACATGGCGCGCTGTCATTGGACCAATTCAATTTACAAATTGGATCATCATCATTAGCTCCCTGCGCTTGAACGTGCTGATTTCACATGTTGTAAGCCCAATACAAAGACAGAAGCAATTTCGCCATGCGCATTAAATGCATACTGAGTTGCTACAACATATGTTGAGTCATAAAGTAGTTGTCTAGGTTTATTTCATGTAAGAACCATGTCGCATTAAATGCGTGTGCTGAGGAGTCATTTAGGGATTGCATGGTGCGTGCATTACTTGATGGTCCGAAACCATCGTTTGGAATCCGAGGTAGCTTTGTAATTCAAAAATAAAGCGTATAAATAGATAGGCAATCCTTATGGATTAAGTTATCTTGTTATTCATCTTCCTTGCTTTCTTTGTGCTTGAGTTCTTGTTCTCGAAAGCTTCAGAGTTCTCTCATTATCTCCCACAATTGTGTAATGGCTATTACAAGAAAAGTTGGTCAGAAGCAGACCAACAAATCAAATGAGGCTTCGAGCTCTGAAGAGATGGGGAGCACCATTTTCTAGGACAAGTCGAACAAGTGAACTCCACCTTAGCAAAGGAGTGATGTTGGGCTGATGTCACGAACTAAAACTGGAAATCTCAATAGAGTCCCCAAGTTTAAGTTGTAACTCTCACCCCATATCTAGATGAGAGTGGATACGCAATACATAACCAAAATCATTGAATTAAGTAGGATATTTATATAAGATGAAGTACAAAAAAGGAGTATTATTAAGATAATATCAATCACAAAACATCCTTCAATCAGAAAACAACAGAAAGAAAATATAACTAGTCTCATGCTTCAAATCAATCCCTATTAACTACTGAAAACCAAATAAGTACTAAACAGCAAATAAACCCTACTACAAGTTCTACTAAAATCATCAAGTAAAACCCTAATAACAACTAATATCTTCAAAGCATCCTTGTCCTCCATCTTGGTCCTCATGGTCCTTATGTCAATCATCTATAGGTTCTGAAATATGTTGTGCTCTAAAGCATAAGCTACACTAGCTTTGTAAGTAAACAAGGCTAACAATATTTAAGATTTAAGTAGGACAATGCCGCTCTTCAATGGTAATCCATATAAATACATAAATGAGTAAATCATGATATATATATATCAATATGCAAGGAAAACATGTAATATGTGATAAATATATGATGTATGATCAACATGTAATAAATATGAGAATAATGATGCAATAAGATGTAATATGCAATGTGATGTAACGGGCTGATTCAGTTATTAATGCATGCTATATATGCACCTAGCAAGTAAGATTACCACATGTGATTTAAGGCAAACAATCTAATATGTATGTTATTGGCTGTATAGTATTCGTTTCATGTATGTTCCAGATATGATCTCAATCATACTACCCAAGGATGCCTCACAATGTGAACGTTCATCCTCCAATACATGACTGAAATAGTAGATTATTCTATGTGCGCAACGCAGTTTCTAGGGGCTTCGACCTAGAGGGGACAATCCCCTCACTTATTTTCGATCTTAGGGACTTAGCCCAGGGCCAAACAATGTGAACCTTCCCTTGTAAATCAAACATTAGCCGATCTACTAAATAGAATTACACTCTTGTGATTCGGATATTGGGCCTCATAAATATGAACCTTCCCTCACCTATCAACTCTTATGATTCGGATATTGGGCCTCACAATGTGAACCTTCCCTCACCTATCATCTTATCACAAGTATTTTAGGATCCCTATACAAGGCCTATCCCTCACCTTGGGTGAAACAATAAATTGGTCTATTGGGATGATCAATCCCTCAACACAGAAATATAACTCTCCTCTCATATTATGATTTCCAGATCATAATACTCTCGTGATCACCTTGAAATCCAGAAGTATGGATTCATATGCAAAGGATGTGACTTTTAGACCAAATTCATGGTCATGAAGCATAATGATGTGCAAGTGAGAAAGTGCTTATTAACTAAGTATAAGCATGCTGGACAATGAATAAGCAAACAATATGAAGCATATCAAAATATCATATATCCATTAAACATAGCCAATAGGTCCATAAAGAAGTAAGTATAAGAAATAAGCATATATATTTGAGCAAAAGTAACATCATAATTGGTCAAATGAGATCAAAATAAGTTAATACATAAAATTCCAGATCAATCGGACAAACTTAGCAATTCTCGGCGAGCCGAGGGGTTGCCGAGTGGGTCTCGGTGTACCTTCGGCGGACTTTCAGCGCACCGAGGAGGTCTCCGAATCCACTCATTGGTTTTCTGGGATTTTGGGGTATATTCAGAATGTTAGGCTTGGCGTGCTCTTCGGCGCGCCGAGTAGGGTCTCGATGAACAAACCAGGGGCTTGAAAAGTCCTCTGTGATGCTCAGCGTGCTTTTGGTGTGCCGAGTGGGGTCTCGGTGTACAAACCAGGGGCCTAAGTTTCATGATATGGGGCTCAGTGTGCTCTCGGTGAGCCAAGGGGTCGTCGTGGGGTTTCTGGGCAGGTTCAACGTACTGTTCGGTGCACCGAGGAGGTCGCCAAACGTCGCGATTTGGTCTGTTTTGCTTAATTTTGCCTCTTCTACAACTTTAAACATAAAACTTGGTTAAGTAACCCCCCATAACTTTGAATTCAACACAAAACCTAATAAATAAACTTCATAGAACATAATTAAACTCATACTTACCATATCCTACCATTGAACTTAGAAACTTAATGAAAGCCATTAAAATACTTCATACACAAAGAAAGTAACCTTGTACTCCTAATTCAATCAAAAGTAAAGTTAGACTTGAATACTTATCTTGATTTGATGTTTGGTGTAGAGAATTACACCTCTTCCTCTTCTTCTTCTTCTTCTTCTTCTTCTCCAAGTGATGGATCAACCTTCCAAGGCCTCGTGTTTATATAGGCATTTAGGAACTCTAGAATTACAAACTATAGGAACTCTAATCTCTATCCTTAGATTAGTTAGTTTCAACCTCAGTCCTTAGATTAGTTTTCCAGCCTTTATTGATTTCTTCCTAAGTTGGTTTCTTACTAATTCTTGTTTTAGAATCCTAGCTTTAGTTTAAATAGTTGTTATTCTAGTTTGCAGAGAATACCTTCTAATTACTTATCTTTGACTTAGTCTCCTACTCTTAGTTAGCTAGTTACTGTTTACTTCTTTATTTGAATTTCTTTTAATAGAAAGTGTTTCTATTTCCTTATATTAAATCTCAGCCAGTAATTGGAGATTGAAAGTTCCTACAAGATCTTAGCCATTGATTTCATATTTAGAGATTCCTACAAGATCCTAGCCATATGTCTTAACTTTAGAAGTTATGATTGTGTGTGTTGTAACCAGTTTCCTAATTGTACAAACCACCAATCACAATCGGTCAAAAGTCAAACAGAGCAGCTATTACTAATTTTTTTAAATTAACCCCTAATTTTATATTATTTACACATTAACCCTATTATTTTTGTTTAGGTTATTACAGCTGAAGACCCCGTATTCAGACTCTAGTGAGATGGTCGCGAATGTCAAGCAGTTCGGGTAACCCCTTGCTTTAAGATTGCTCATGTCTAGGTCACATTTTGGTCTCCCAACTGGTTGTGGGTCATGGTGTAAAAATATTTTGGCCAACCTTGTCTATGAGGCTTGACTGAAGAGTGCAGGGGTTTATAATGTTGTTCAAGTGTCTCTATTGGAGATATATCAAGATAATGAAGGTCTGAAGGTCCAACGATGGAACCAACATACCCATACGTTTGTCACGATGTTTGAAGAAGTAACCCAAACGCTCGAGAAAATTCATATATTGTGCAACCTCCTCATGGTGGGTGTCCAGAATCCGAGGCACATCAAGTTGTCGTCATAGGAGAATTAGACGTTGAAGGCTTTCATCGATGGTCTGAAGCTTTCAAAGAGAAAGGCTGTTATAGGCTTGAACACTGGAGGGGCTTCGAGCTCGAAGGCGCCATCCGAGAGTGATGTTCGTGACAAACCCTCAGAGGGTGGATAAGATATTTATGGAGGGAAGAGGTCTCGAGGAAGGGCACAAACATGCTCGAAGTAGCCCCATCTACTTCGAGGACTTCTTGGCCTTTTGGTTATGCCATTTTGTGTTGGAGGGATCTCCTTATGATAAGATCAATGAGAAGGTCTTCCCAATAGCCATAAAGTTAGCACAGGGAATCGATAATCCCCTATCTCTTTGTTCCTGGGGAATTTGCACGAGAATCTCCACCAGATTGCGACAGGTCAGGCCAGATCTAGAGGAGATCGAGTGGTGGAGATAGTAGTTGATACTGTCTTTCATCAATTATTCTTGTGGGAGAGTTATCCAAGCTACGCTCCATTCACGACTCTATTCTTCGTTGTTGTGAATTTTCATGATTATTTTGACACATATGCACCTATTACATGGATTTCATCTATCAGGGTTTTAATTTCTCTTGTTTTAATTCACCAGTTAGTTGTCCCTCAAACAGATGTAAATTTTTTTTTCGAAATGATGATTTTATTAAGGAGATTTATTTGGAGCAACCTGAAGAGTTTGTTCTCACATGCCAAGAAAATAAGTCTCTTTATGGCCTGAAGCTAGCTCATATGTAGTGCCATGAGAACTTTGATCAAATATTGTTATCTCATGGTTTTAAGTTTAATGATATATATAAAAGCATGTTTATATGCTTATGTTATTATTTGTTTATATGTTCATGACATGCATATTTTCGGTACCAACCTTGAAATGGTGGAAGAAACAAAAATGTTTCTATTATCTAACTTTGATATGACAGATCTAGGAGAGGCTGATGTTATCTTAGAAATTAAAATCTTAAGAAAATAGTATGAACTGAATTTATTTCAATCTCAGTATATTGAAAAAGTTCCAAGGACAGATATGATTATTTTTATTATAAGTCATCCCCTACTCCTATAGATCATAATATAAAGTTAATGGAATACATTGGCCGATGTAAATCTCAATTAGAGTATTCCAGTGTAACTGGGAGTTTTATTGTATAAAGTCTCAAGTAAGACATACAATGAGAAGTAAAGATATTTAAGTCTTAGACATCAGTCTATGAAGAAATTACTCAGAAGTGGAGTAATTATTGTCGATAATAAAGAGTCAAATTCAAACATAGCTAATCCTTTGACAAAAGGTCTTGCTAGAGATATGATCTATATGACATCACAATAATGAGGTTAATGTCACTTACACTTCAAACATCTTTAATGGGAACCCAACTTATGTATTAAAATTGTAGACAAAGTTCAAGTTAAATGTGTGATTTAGCCCGGACACTAGAAATCACCTAAATCCTAGACATTGACTAGTGTCAGGATCTGCATGAGAGAGGCTAGATAAAGATATCCTTAATAAGTTCTTAAATGTGACTCACATACTCACCAGTGTGGATATACCTAGATCAGTGTGGGAGTTAGTCTGTTTCTTATGAAAATCTTGACTGTTTTCTACAACACTTAAGAAACAAGACTACACATGGCCATTAATGTGCAAAGCTAAATGACAACTCTATCCCTTGAAAATGAGTATGTGTGATAGTCTCTGATTTATCTCTGAGGTCCTTGATGAAAGATCCGTTTACTACAACACCATGATAAACTTGGAGCTATTTATACCAAGTGAATGTTCAAGTCCAAAAGACACTATTACCTATGTACAAATTTCCACGATGATGCCAAGTTTGTAAAATTTATTTATCGTCATTGCATTACTTTTAATATTAAGAAAATCCATATTTATTTTGAAAACGATGGAGGATTGTTGGATATTTTCAAAATAGTTTGGTTTTGTTTTGTGTTGAAAGCTTTTTGTGAAGTCTTTGTCCTACATTGGAAAGCTACAAGAAAAGTGAAGGCTGTATATAAGGTGAGCTCCCTAATGCTTATGTGTTTAAATACATGGGAATGATAGAATAATTGCACTTGGGTCGGCACGAATGCGATGGCACAATAGACACTTTGTAGGCACACTTTATACTTAGGACGCAATGTTGCGTAGGAGTCTTTTCTTTTAGAATGTGGCCACCTGGTTAGACCGGGTTGATGGATTGGTTTGTTTTGATGGTTCGAACATGCCTGGTTCAGGTTGATCTTCCAATCGGACAAACATGATGGATCCAAGTGATCTGGACTGTTAGATGACGCGTCTGATCGTGTTCACACAATCGGGAGCATTCGATCAGGTTTCACCTGACCAGAAAGGTGTCAACCGATCATGTGCCTTTACATGGCTAGATCTTGACTATAGGATCATGCTTGCACTTGATCGATGATGGGTGAAGGGATATATGCCCTTTCGGATTTGATCCAGATCGTTGGATCAAGATCATACTTGTTGGTGAACATGTATATGTAAGTCAATAAATACACTACAGATCCAAACCATTTAAAGCAATCAGAATCAAATTCATTCAATCAAGTTCAAATCTAATTGTGAGAGAGAGATCCATCAAGTGTTTGACATCATCAGTTCTATACAAAGAGTATCCTGTTGTTATCGGACGATATACATCCGAGAATCACAACGAATCTTGATCAGAGATTTCATTGTATCCTAAAGGCATTTTCTGACTAACCCCTAGTGCATTCGCGATATTGATTGTAGTGAGAGAAACTTGTCTAAAACAAGGTGAACCGATCGTACCTTGAAGCTTATTGATCAACGATGCAGATTATTTTAACTCTTCATAGTCATGATCCTTTATTGTTTTTCCAACATTATGAAAATATTACTAAATTTTAGTAATAGCTTCCTAATAAGTGATAAGAGAAGCTGCTTTCAACAGCTTCTCCTTATGGCTAATCCTCCTCTATTATTTATGGGTAAGCACATACCCATTAGGTGTTACTCTGATCTACGCCTGATTGAGCTGCTTAAAGCAGGTCAAGTAGTACAATTTTCGCATCAACATTACCAAACACACTTTTAAATATAAAAAGTGTTTGAATAATCTATAAGCTGAATTAAGAGTTTGAATAATCTATAAGCTGACATTAGCACTTACAGAAGCCAGGCCAAGGGCCAAACGCAATCTTATTTCTTGCCCTTGTGCTGCTTCATGGTCTTCCTTTCTTACCTCAGTGGAAGAAGAATGTTCTTCCACTTTTTTGGTGTGGTATATGAATCCTACTGGTCCACGTTGCCATGTTATATGTGTGTAAGGTGTTATACATACGTGGGCCAATAGAATGAAAGTACGTCAGGCACGAGGTAGCCACTAAGCCATTGACAATTTGACAGCCTTAGAAGCAGAGGAGGTAGGCTTTTGTAAAAGTGAAAAACACATTTTTTTTTTTTTTTTTTGATAAAACTTGTAATTGCTTGAAGTTTTTGCTCACATGTTGGGTTATTTCTCGGTCTGTTCGTGTTTCCTTTTCAGATGCAGACCAGATTCACCGGTCCATTACCCCTGTCGCGTAATCTATATGTATATAATCTAATCACGAAAACCTCAACGAAGAAAAGCTTAAAACAAATGGGAAATCAAGACGGGAAGAAGCCGAGGTTTCTCTGCCTCCATGGCTTTCGAACAAGCGCCGAAATCCTCAAGAAGCAGGTCGGAAAGTGGCCGGAATCCGTTTTGGGGAATATGGATCTCTTCTTCTTGGATGCCCCTTTTCCCGCCGAAGGAAAATCCGACGTTGAAGGGATTTTCGATCCTCCTTATTATGAATGGTTCCAGTTCAATAAGGTCAGATTTCGTTTCTCCTTATTAATCCCTTTTCTTGGTGGGGTTATTGATGAATTTGTTCTGTTTGAATATCATTTAGGGTTTCTCGGAGTACAGGAACTTCGACGAATGTCTTGCTTACATTGAAGATTGCATGCTAAAGAACGGACCCTTTGATGGTTTACTGGGTTTCTCCCAGGTATTCTTCTTTTCCTTTTCCCCAATTTTCTTTATCTTCCATTTTTTCCTCTGAAAATGAGAAATTGATTTTGACTGAAACACCTTAGGGGGCTATTCTATCATCTGCTTTGCCTGGGCTGCAAGCCAAGGGTTTGGCTCTGACAAAAGTTCCGAAAATAAAATTTCTTGTGATCGTCGGAGGGGCCAGGCTCCGGTCACCTTCAATTGCAGAGAAAGCTTATTCGTCTCGGTTTCAGTGTCCGTCGCTCCACTTTTTAGGTACGTATCGCTTCGGGTATATGTTGAGTAAATGCGTGGAGGAATCTTTTTTTTCCCCTTCTATAAACAAAATTCAATGTTTGCCACGTGGACATGTTCGCATTCCATGATGTTTGGTGAGTAGTGGAGGCGCAGACGCGTGCATCACGCGACTTCTCTCCACGTGTAGTGGTTGGCTGCCAGTCAAACTTAATATTTGTTGCTGGCCACCGACAAGAATTGGAAAAAAATTCCAAGCCCGGGAGCAGGGCTGTAAACGAGCCGATCTGAGCCGAACTTTACCCAGTTCGGCTCGGGCTTGTAAAATCTGAACCAGGCTTGAGGTTGGCTTAGGTTCAGTAAAAATTTCTGAGCCCAGGCTCGGTTTAGGCTTGCTAGTTTTTTCAAAGCTCAAGTTCGGCTCGTGAAAGTTTGGCTAGTGAAAGCTCGGCTTGTGAAAGGCCAATAGTTAATTAATTCTGATTTTTTAAATTTTAACTTAATTATTTAATAAATTATAGCTTTATAATTAATTAAATAGTTGACTCATTAAACACCCCACTAACTTTAATGAGCTGGGCCTACATAAACTAGGCTCAAGCTCATTAAAATAATGAGCCTCTTTTTTTGCTCGGGCTTGGCTCGCGAGCCTAAATATTGAGCTCAAGATCGGTTCATGCTAGCCGAGCCCGAGCCTGAGCCGAGCTTGCTTAATTCGTTGAAAGCTCTAGCTGGGAGGGTGAGCTATTTTTTGCCACTTAGACTAGTGGCAGAAAATACTCCAGTTCAAAAGGAAGTCAATTTAGAATCCAGGGATGAAGATCTTTTGTGAATCTGAGCTCTAGAAACCTCGGGTGAAACTCACACGAGGTACGACTACAAAAATGGGTGGCCATCATTGGTTAAGGTAGAAACTATTTATAGTTAAGGTAGAAGCCAGTTTTAGGTTCATTACGTCTCTTAAGATTTTAGAAATGTAAGTCACCCTTCTTAGTGGGTCCCACTTGAGGACAAATGTCAACCTCGTGTGAGGCTCACACTTGAGTCATCAGATTGCTAGAGTACGAGTGCCACACTTGAAAATAAGTTGTAGCTAAGGGTATCTGTATATATACACATACATACTGTAATTCATGTATACAAATATTTCAATTTTTATTTTTATGCTCAACCACATGTACAAAAAAAAAAAAAGGACATAATACAAAAGATATAGCTCAATTTAATCTTTTATCAACTTAATTTAATTTAATTTTTTAGAATAAAACTCATCTAACTTTATATTTTCATAAAACCCCTCAAAAAAATTCAAGAAAACTCACTTATTTTTATAGTTTTACTTTAATCCGTGATTTAGAAAGTCAAATTCGCGAATTGGGGATGTTTCTCTTCTAAGAACGAGGGTTCATATTCTGAGCGCCAAAATGTGTCCTTATCACATGGATTGTGTGACTTAGGTTCACATGAGGTTCACACAACACATCCCAAGTTCACAAAAAATCCCCGTACGAGTTTAGAATTAATATTTCTTCTAAGATTTTAGATTGATATGTGGCAAAAAAACAATTGAGTGGATATTACCTCACCCGGTCATAGAATTTTTTCCCACAAGGGATGCCTGGCCATTTGACCCTCAAAGCATCAGTTAAAGTTTTAAGTCTAAAAGGATCTCGGTTTAAGAATCGTCTACTTTACATATTTGAATTTCAAAAATTTATATATTTTTTACTATAACCATAATTAAAATTATTTAATCAAGCTGATGTCTTCAACTGATGTACATCTATCCCACCAAAAAAAAAAAAAAAACTGAGGTACATCTAGGGATGTACAAATGGGCCACGCTACACGATTTGGTGCTGGGCACGACACAGCACGATTGGTTTATTTTTTTTCATAATTTTGACAAAATTATAGGCAAAAGCATATGCCTGGCCCAGCATGGTCTGACCCGGCCCGTTATGGTAATTCTCATGTCTTGTATTGTACCGGGTTTGAGGGCTCGAAATTAGGCACGACATGGCCCAAAAGGTAAGTTAGGCACGGCGTGGCCCAAAAGGTAAGAGCCTTATTGTGTCAGGCCGACACCCGCAGCCCATTTGTACATCTTTAGGCACATCAAATGCTAGGTCCAGACAGATCATTTTGAAAGCAAGAGAGACATGGATCACCATCTGGTGCTCAAGCTCTTTATGGGTTCTTAAGCTCTCTCAATCTCTCTATGTTGCAGGTGAGATGGACTTCCTAAAGCCGCATGGAACCGAACTGTTGGAGTCATTCCTTGACCCTTTTGTGATTCATCACCCAAAGGGCCACACTGTACCAAGGCTTGGTAAATCTTTCATTGATCTCTCACTTTTATCTTTACCTTTACATGTTTGCATCCCAATCATCTTAGATATTCAAATACTAAATACTCTTTTGTTAATCTTTTTCTTCACAGATGAGAAAGGCTTGGAGATCATGCTTAGTTACCTTGAAAGGATTGATAAAGTGTTATCTTGTGAAAAAGAGGAGAAAATAGAGGAGAATGTTGCATTGCCATAAGTGTTTTATGCCTATTCTTTCTTTAGTTTTTAATTGGATTTACTTACCCTTTATTAAGATTGTGTACTCATCACTACTCTCCCTTATAATTCATGGAATATAAGAATAGATTATAGACATAGCTGCACAAGGAATTGATGGGAAGGAATTACATTGTCAATACAAGATCAGATTTACTTGAAATTGCTACTATCAAGTTAAGATCTTTAATGCTTATATTTTTCTTTTTGATAAACAATTATTTTCTTTTATTTTAGTAAATGAGTATTTTATTAATTGAAAGGAAGTAGAAGAAAGTGGTAGGAGTGCCCCACATAACCTACTGCAGAGAGCCAATTAGGAAACTTAAGTTTGAGTGTAATTTAAGGTTTCTGAGTACTATTAGGCCAACTATAATGTAGGAAGTAGAACCTTAAGAAACAAAAAAAAAGTAGTACATTTATATAATGAATGTTGCCAAGATGAAGATGTTGAGATGGATTTGTAGAGAGACATGAAGACCAGGCAGAGAATAAATGTATTTCAGACTCTTGTTCTTTCTACTCTTTCACAAGTACACCAATATTTTTGAGTTGAAGAGGCCATGAAATAATCTGTAAATCCATGTGCATACATAACTTCTTTTCTACTGGTACAGTCTCAATTGCCAGATGAATCCTTGCTCTTTACATGACCTTTTACTTTCTTGGAATTCATATCGGCTGCATTTGGCTTCCCAGAAAGTGTAAGAAAGGAAAAAATAAAGTGCACTTTTCTCATTTCTTTGAGCGTTTGGATAGCAAGAAAATGAAAAAAGTAGTGGGGCCACTACTTTTTAAAAAAGGATAATGACAAAAAAAAATACTTTTTTTTTTCTTGCCAAATTAGTCGGATTTTGTGTCGTGAGAATTCTTTTTAGTCTTCTTTCACAGTGCCCTTTCCAAACATTCACATTTACAATGATTGACATATATATATAAAGCCTTTTTAATTAGAAAAAAAAAAGTAAAATAAAATATAAATGAAAGAACAAAAAAATTTTAAAAAAAAAATTTCGTGTTCTACATTAAAACCAAGAAAGGTGGGATCCATAAAAACTTACTATTTTTTTTTAAAAATTTTAATAAAATTTGATTGAGTGTATTTTTTTTTTTGAAACTCAAAAAAATTAGAAATCATGAGAATTGATGAATGAGGCTTAACGTCCTCTATAATTTAAACCAAAATGAACCGAGTTAATTTAAATTGATCTCAACCCAAAATCAAGTCGGTCTAATTTGATTTTATAATTTTAAAACTAAAATCGAATTCAAAGTCTAAAAATCGAACCAAAACCAAACCAAAGTTGGTTCGACACCATATATATATGGTTTATGGTATAAGAGCATAATTGGAAATTATGTTCAAGATTTTTATTATTCTCTTGCTAACCAAATGCACAATTACAATAATCATGCACTTTTCTTGCAACATCCAAAACAACTTCAAGAAACGTATTTTTACTTTCTTTTCAAGAAAATTATTTTTACTTTCTTTTCACACAACTTTCACTTTCTTTTCAGATTACTTTCATTCTCTCACATTTTCTCAGTTTCCAAACAAAGCCGCTAAGAGATAAAGATAAACAGAGATGAAGAACACAAATCAAGCACACGCAAACATTACGTGGTTCGACAAATAGTGCCTACGTCCACAATGCACACCATGTTTTACTATTCTCACGAGCACAGAAAATTTTTTTATAAGAGAGTCATGAAAAGTATGATAAAATAAATACCTTGTAATTAGAGCTAAAATAAACAATAAGTAAAATTACTATTTTACCCTTCAACCCTCAGAAAATTTAAATGTCAATGGTTGGATCATCAGTGTTTTCTGAATTTGTCAGTAGCGTCAGTCTCTACATAACAACAATTCACATCAATAAGGAATTCAGTATGCATTTACTTGACACTAACCTTATTTAAACAATGATTGTTTGCATATATATACACAATCTAATCATAAAAATAGTTTTTTGATGAATAAGGAGGTAATGAGACAATCACAGACTTGGCCCACTTCCCCTAATCAGAGTCCATGAATCTCAGCACAATCAATAATTAGAAGAAACAGGTTGGTTAGCTGCTTTACTTATAGCTATTGACAAGGTTGGCTTTGCCCAGCTAAACCACCCAGTGGGCAGATGCTTGGCCCACTGGGTAATTAGGTTTGAGTTTGGGCCAAGCATCTGCCCACTGGGTGGTTGAGCTGGGCAAAGCCAACCTTGTCAATAGCTCACTGAGTTGGGACCTGAACCAGATCCTTTATTTCAGCACGACCTCCTGAATGACATATTTACTCTTCAAAATCAATTCCTTTCACTAGAAATATAATGAGGAACAGAAACCAAGTGACATGGGTGTTATGTTTAAGTTTACAATATAAATTGTTTATATTTTGTTAAGAAAGAAAGATAAACAGAGATGTAGGACACAAATCAAGCACACAATAGGCACAACAATCTACGTGGTTCGACAATAGTGCTTACATCCACGGATTCACACCCAATTCCACTATTAAGCTCTAGTAAAATTGTTACAAAAGCAGCCACGAAAAATATGATAAATTTTTAGTAGTTAGGGCTAAACAAAATAACATGTGAAATTATTATTTTATCCCTCGACCGATAGAATTGATGACTAGAACATCATTGCTTTCCGAATGCCTCTGTAGTATCCGTCTCCACATAACAACAATATTTAGTAATCTTGACCAAATTTTAATGGACCTCATCCACTCATTTTGTTGAAGTGATATCTCCTTCCACTGAAAAGTTGAGAAGGGTATGATAGTTATTTTTTCGAGGTTGTAGTGAGACCCTCTGCCTGTTTCTAATTTGGCATTGATTTATTACTTTTTGAACTATATGTTGATTTCAGCATCAATCCATTGAAAGATCAAAAGAGAATTTGGATGGAGTTAATTCAAAAGGTTTTGGATACTCGTAATTTAATTGAAGATATAGTTTTGATAGATCGAAATGAAGGAACAAAATCGAAATGGAGAAGCAAGATTCATATTGCTGACCCCAATTAATTGGGATTAGATATTTTATTATTCTTTACAACAAAATCTGATAGGATACTCACATATAATTATTAACTTAAATATGTCCAAGTTCTCTTTGTTCCATCTTTTAGTGTCTTGTATGGGAACCTTTAACTTTTGCAGATCACATGCTGAAACTTAAATTTTGAAAACATCTGGGCAGATGCCCATCTTTGCAGATAGTTCTTATTTATTTATTTTTTGTGAGTGATTTTTAATTACTTAAATTATATTGGTTAGGTATATGAAGAGCTTGATCCTGACCAGACTGGGCTCCACTATGCAGCATCAGAAGCTGCATTTCAATTTTTTTTGTTTTTTTTTTTGACTTGAGGTTGAAGTTAAAAGCTGACACTACTTTCTGAAAGGCTATTTTGATGTTGGTGACCAACAATTGTTTTGTTTGAAAGAAGGATTTTCTGAGTGGAATGCCAAGTTTTCAAAATTGGAGGAAATTCAAAGACATTCTAGGGTGGCAAGTGTCATACAAGAAGCCAAAAAAACTAAAAGTTGAAGGGTTGTTGTTGAATTGTAATGGAGAAATGATAGAAGATTCCCTTCACTTACATCAAAATGAGGTTTTCTGAAACTTTATTGAAGCAATGACTCATGACCCATGAATTGTTTTGGGAGGCACTACTGGTTCTATTAAATATCTCACAAGTGGGTGAAGCTGTTTAATCCAATTCATGATTGAAAAC
This sequence comes from Pachysandra terminalis, assembly GCA_031762675.1. Taxonomy (NCBI): domain Eukaryota; kingdom Viridiplantae; phylum Streptophyta; class Magnoliopsida; order Buxales; family Buxaceae; genus Pachysandra; species Pachysandra terminalis. Next base: position 12,524,382 of record JAUPMG010000014.1, on the reverse strand, counting down.
TATGTTTAGCCATACAATTATCATCAATCCATTTGAAGACCATTGACCCTAAAAAGCTTAAAAGGGAAACAAGACCACCTACTGATGAAGATTGAACCAAGATATTAAGCCACGGTTATATATATATATATAATATTAAAATGGTTCCTGTCAGATGAATTGTAGGGGAAATTCGTTGAATTCATTCTTTTTTTTCATTTTATCAAAATTTTGACGAAATATAACGAATTGGTGAAATTCGTTGAATCCTTTTGAAATTTTGATATTTTTATTTTAATTTTCATTTTATATACATGCATGATTGGTGTTTTGTTGTTTAATCTATGTTGATCACTTCAACTTGATTAAATAGGATCAGAGTGTATATACATATATGCAATTTACTTTCATTTTATCATATTTTGATTTCTTTTTTGTTTATAATTGAATCATTTAGATGTAAACTTTATTTTTTCCTTACAGGGTGCACGAGTGCGAATGCATGCATCCATACTTGTCTAATTATGTGTTCATATTTAAGTTTTTTAATATATTTTAATCTCATTTAAACCCTACAAAAATTATAATTAAAATTCCATATTTCTTTTAATACATTTTCTCAATATTTCTTCAACCTGACAAAATATTCTCCCAAATCGAAGCAATTGATATTTATATAAAAGCTGATTGAATCTTATCACTTTGAACTTTATTTTCTTTTTGTTCTCTCTGTTCTTTTTGATCTTTTGGGGGGAATGAAAATACCAGTAATGAGTTACATATGTATTATTCAAACTAGACCTGCAGACTTTGAGATGGTCTACTCATAGAATACTAGACACATGGCACACACAAACCAAAGAAGGTTGGATATGAGCCTAAGTCAGATGTTCCACGGACAATTCCTTTTGTACTTTTGGATGTAAAGATTCTGATCCTCCAAAAGAAACTTTTAGAGATCAAATGGTGGTGATGATGATCATAATAGAGGTGGACACTCATGAAAGCAGCAGCTAATTCCCAGATCAAATCTAGCAGGATTGATAAGAAAAAGTAGTGGAGGAGTTTCAGGTACCTCAAATGATCTAGAGATTACTACTAATAGGTGGAGTATTATTAAAGCTTTCTCATGTAAGACATGTTCCTGTTTATTAAGTGTTGTTGGTTAAGAGTAAACAAAAAGAAATCTGGGCTTGTTGATAGCCTACATTTAAATGTCTGCCTCTAGAGCTTCTAGTCAAAGAAATAATGGAGGCTTCTCATTTTCCGGTTACAAATTAACGTAGTGCTTTTTGTAAATTTTTGGGGGATTTTATAAAAACATTAGAGTTTTATTCTAAAAAAAATATTGAAAAGCATTGGTTTTCTTGTAAATTTTTGGAGGATTTTATAAAATTATAAAAATATATGAGTTTTATTTTAAAAAAAGATTAAATTAGATTAATAGAAGGTTAAATTGAGATATTTTATGTATTATGTCCTTTCTATTATATATGTTGTTGAGCATAAAAATGAAAATTAAAATGCTTTTATTTATTAAGTATAGTTTGTATGTATATATGTAGATGGTTTATAAGCACTCTAGACCACAAATTATTTTTAAGTTTGACGCTCTCGCTCTCACTCCCGCATCCACTCCCTTCTGGTGACTTTGGGTGTAGCTTGTCACTGTCTAGGTTTATGGCCCCAACAAGTCAAGTAGATAGAGCCATCTGAGAGAAGCATGGGGTATGAAGGTCATATAATTACAGCAAGATGGATTGGACCCGGTGACTTATGTAGTGAAGGTCTACATTCCCACCAAACCAAAGGATTAATTGTACTAGAAACAAGGACAGGAGGCTGCATGATTAGGGTTAGGTATGTACTTAGGGTTTGGGATAGGAGAGAAGCTAATAAATAGAATTTCAGGGCAAATTTGGAAAAGTGGGACTTTGGTGAATTGCAGGAAAATGCAACCTTCTCGCTGCGGCTCGGTTTGGATTCTAAGAATATGTGAGAAAGTAATGTGTACGAAATTAATGTGAAATAAAGTAAAAAATAACTTTCCTAAGTTGTTTGGTTAACAAGAAAGTCATAAGAATCATAGATGTAATTTTCAATTCAGCCCTTATATTATAAGCCATATTTATGTTATGCCAAATTGATTTCGGTTTGACTTGGTTTGGGTTTCTAGATTTTAATTTTGAAATTATAAAATCAAATTTGATTGATATGATTTTAGGTTGAAACCTCGGTTAAGCCAAATCAAATCGAAAACCAATCTATACTCTAGAGTATATAATCTAAACCAAACCAATTTAAATTGAATTATAGTCTCTCTCTCTCTCTCTCTCTCTCTCTCTCTCTCTCTCTTTATATATATATATATATATATATAAATTTTGATGTTTGACAAGGGCAATATAGGAAGAAAACAAAAAAACCTTTCTCGTGACGCATTCACACTAATCTTGCAAGAAATAAAAAGTTGTCTTTTCGATTATTCATTTTCTCACAATACTAGCAGGCCCAACTTTGGGTGGCTTCTATAAGTACTTATTGTAGCTTATAGCTTATATAAGCACTTTTTAAAATTAAATATGTGTTTGGTAACGCTTATGAGTAAAGTGCTTACCCATAAGTACTAGAAAAAGGCTACCCATAAGGAGAAGCTGATGAGAGCAAGCTTTTATGCATTAAGCTATTTCATAGCTTCTGTAGTATTTTTAAAATACCTATTTTACCTCTAAATTTTTATAAGCACTTAAATAAATGTTATTTCTAAACTTTGATAATACTTATTTTACCCTTAAACTTTCACAAGAACTTAAATAAATGTATTTATCAAACATTATTTTCTACGAACAAGTAGTTGCGGTGAATAAGTACTCCCATTGAGCAACTTATTCAATGAGTACTTATCCATAAGCACAAACCGAGCCAAATGCAGCCTTGGTATTCAAACTCGAACAGCGAGAAAAGTGTACACTCACATTTTCTCGGTAACCAAACGCAACCCGAGTGTTTTAATAACAAGAGGTGCGAGAAAAAGTGGATTCCATGAAAAATATATTCTCACATTGCCATTACCCTTTTTCTGTTTGCCTATTTTACCCTCTTATTTTCTCTTTAATCTATCAATTCATTCTCCCTAAATTCATACATGATGTTATCTTCTTGTTGCAGAGGTGGGACCCACCAAACAAATTTCTCAGTTTCTGCCGTAAATGCCCTCTAAAATATATATAATTCCATTATCTTCTTTTTCTTTGAAATTCTGCCCGCACTGAAAGCAAATAATGTCCAACATATCTTTTCAACAAAATACCATTAATTAGTTGCCGTAAATGCCCTCCAATATATATAATTAAATTCTTTTCTTTTCTTTCAATTTTGTCCTCACTGAAAACAAATAATGTTCAATATATCCTTCCAACAAAGTACCTCTCAATAAAAACATTACGGGTCTTTCCACAATATATTTACTTTTCAGTTTTATCCTTATTGAAAATACGCAATCTCCCATTTTATCTTAAGGTTTAAAGTCTTGTGAATGGGGACAGGGACCCAACCAATTCTGGCCGATCCCGGTTCAGACTGTCGGTACCGTTCAATATCGCCCAGTTCAGATCAAGTACAAAAAAGTGGACCACCTCTTAAATTATAAATTTAAAAAAAAAATTAGATCAGTCGAATTGGCTATCGGATCAATGGTGCTGGTCAGAATCGGTCGATACCTAACTGATCCAAATCGATACCGGTACAAACTGGCCAGTATGGACCGAATCGGACCGATCCTGTAAACCCTAGTCTATCCCGTTTGGCCCACGCTATTGCCATCCCCATCATGCACTTAATCAAGAAATGATCAAGGACAATTCCACGTCTCTCCCCCTGACGAGCTCGTAGATGAGCATCTAACCTTGATGTCAAGATATTCTTCTGATATATCTACTATTTAGAATAAATGTATACAAATTATGGATTGCCAGCATGGTTTCAAGGATCGGACCGATCCGATCCGTATTGCGATCAGCCAGGACCGGCCTGGTCCTAAGCCATGATACAACTTTTGTATCAAGTGGCTTTGGATCAAACCGATACAAACCCCGAAAAAAACACACAGACGACTATAGACTGGCAAAAAATCAATAACTTGGAAGATAAAGACTTCTTTAGGATGATCCATGGTTTCATTGAATCAGAATCATTTTCATCCACATCCATTTCTTGTTATACCTCAAATGTTTTTTTGCTCCATCACGACACACATCTTACTTTACAACTCTGTTTTAATGAGTTTAACATCAATTCATGTATCAATTTTTCTTAACTGCTTCTCTTTTTTTTTTCTTTTTCTTTTTTTTTTTTTCTGGCTCTATGTTATATAATTTAATATAATTTTCAAAAGATATTTAGCTCTACTAATCATTCAAGGTTCTTGAAAAAGTATCCTACTAGTTGAAAAATATAAATATTATAGCGAAGACTACTGACTTGAAAAAAAAAAAATCGCTTAATATCAGCTTGACAATGAATGGTTATCGTACAAGTTCTCCTTTATCCTTTCATGTTTATGATCATGCACATGCCCAATGCCTTAGTTCCTAAAATGTACAAATGTATTGTACATACTTTTCATCCATTTACTCTATTTAGGGGTGCCCCCACTAATCACATCTACATGTCTTTCTTTAATTGGTCTCGTTTTTTTTTTTTTTCTCATTAATACCCTCAAATTAACTTGAACTGCTAGAATGATGGTCGGGTCGGTTTGGATTGATGGGTTAATCACATAAAACGGCTAACTTGATATCTTTGCAGGAGAATTCTACTATTGTCGACTTCGGCATAGTACCGACTTTTTTTTAATGGTTGAAATTTTATAAAAAATAAAATAAAAATTGATAATTGTAGATAAAGGTCACCATGCAGAGTAATAACTACCAAGGGCATTTCGTCTTTTCTAGGTAGCTGCACCATCGGTTGTTTTGTATTGCGATTTTCGTCTCGTGTTAAGTCAAGGGTATATCTTTTACTTTTGAACCAGTTGGGATTTACTTTTGAAAATTTAAATTTACTTTTGAATAAACGTTGCAGAAATTAGCGCACGAAACAGCTTATGGTGCAACTACCTTGAAACAGACAGAATGCTCTCATAAATATCTGCAGTGTAGACTAACTCGCCTTCATGGCCTCTTTATTTTTTATTATGTCATGTCAGAGCAACACATCCTATTACCAAAGCCGAACTCCAATTTTTTTTTCCATCTTCCATCATCAATTATTTGGTTTTGAGTCGGAAAGCAGAAGAAAAAATGGATATCTTGTTAAGCACCGAGCTGAAGGATAAACTTTAGTGTTTTGGAGATACTATACCAAATAAAGAGTAGCATTTCACCCTGAAACGTGGTCCTCTTTCTTGGGTTAATGTCACTAACATTCCCTCACATGTTTTAGAATTTCAGACACAGAAACACACTCCTTGTATTTTTTAATATTGTCAATAACTAACGTTGGATGAATATTGTTAATAAAGCACGTCAATTTATCTTTTTAACTCTATCTAAAAAATTATATTTAACTAAGAAAAACTTAAATTTTATGAGGTAAATTTTCCCTTCTATCGTTTTTACGTTTGGAACATTTTTTTTATCTCTCAACGATACTAATAAAGTAATAAGAAAATAATTAAAATCTTATTGAATAAGCATTGGGGATTTTGTTTTTTTTTTTTTTTCATTTCAAGTTCTCATGATAAAGCATGTTTTTATCGAACGCTAAGTTAAGATCTACCAAGTTACGTACACATAAAAAGTTATATATATAGAGTGTAAGGCTAACAATTATAAAGTATAAGAAATAAATGTTTATACCTTTAATAAAAGGTATAAATGATTTTTTACCTACCTGGCTTCAATTCAAGAGTAATATAATTCGTAAATTAAAAAAATTTAATGACATCATCACTTTCCGTCAAATGAATGTAGTACAAACCTCAAGTAGTGTCTGCGGAATATCAAAAAATACAAAGTGTCTGCATTTGTCAGAAATGTAAGAATTGTAAATGAAATTAACTTCGTTTTTTTTTTTTTTTTTTTTCAATTTGAAGACTTTGAATTTTACGATAAATATGGATTGAAGACTTTGAAAGTCCCAGTCCCCACATCAAGAAAGATGAACAGTTTCTTCGTATAGAATTCACTGAACAAACACAGATCGCAACAACCAGCAAGAATAGAGAGAGGCAGGCGTCGGCAGGGCCCCCCACACCCCAGTAGTGACCAAATTGAAAAGTGGGAACGGGTAGCAATGGCTCCTCGTTATTGTTATGTCTTTTTCTGTCTTTCGGAGGGAGAGCGTCGTACGACAACGAAAAAAATAAAAAATAAAAAACAAAAGCAGCAGCAACTTCCTCCATCCGTTGAGAAGATTATCTAAAAGGTGAGGCTTTCCAGTAGTCATCCATGGACAATTGTTTCCCTTGTCTTTGTCCATCCTCATCCTACCTTTCTTTTACTACCATCAATTTTGAATCAAAACTATCAAGGGGGATTGTAATCATCATTAGCTTGTTTATAAGTCTTCCATTGACAAAACCAACAGTCGTAAGATTCAGAATTCTCTCTTATCCAAAATACAACTTAGATGATGCAATTCAAACCATCCAACCAGATCCAAAAATAGTAGCTATCCATTTCAGTTATCCAATTGACTTTTTTGAGTACTTCCACAAGTACTCCCTTCATTTCACTTCTGTTTCTGTAAATGAAAGTGCTAAACATCCCCAGTAAAAACTTCTACCAGAAAGAACAACAACATTAATTAATGAATGATCTTCAGTTTGCAACTTCTTACCATTATTACAAAAAGAATCTGTATCATACCAACAAGTACAGGAAGGAACCCCAAGTCTCTCTGCTTCTTCAACACAACAATCATCAAGAATGGAATCTCTTCTCTGGAACTAACTCATTTTTTGGCGAGTGCCCACCTCCTTGTGGGACCGGCGAGTTGTACTTGCTGTTCATCTTTCAGGATGCATGTTACACTTGCTCAAATCATTAAGGGGGGGCTCACCATAAATTGATGGGGAGCATTTGTATCTCTGGTCTATATGCAATTCTGGCATTTATTACACCATTCAAACATTGTTAAAAATAACAAGATAAAGAGAACAATCAATAGAAGCTACAACAGAATAAAATCATAAAGCAGCATTGATAGATAAAACAGGGAGTTTTTTTCCCACAACAATTTCTTCTGGGGGTCACCAGCAATAATTTAGTTTTATCATTGAAAGAAAGTTGAAACTGACTCTGAAGAAGATTGCTTACTGGTACATGTGAAGTGGAATAAAAGTTTACAAGGATTCAGTTAAAAAAGAGTTACCGGCAGCCTCCTATCTTTTTCTTCAACAAGGATGAACAATCTGGGAAAGAAAAGTCTTCAATTTACAATTCCAGATTTAACACAAGTACCAGTTTCCAAGTCATAAAATAATGCACGATTCTCCCCCCTTTGCCCTTTTAATGGAAAATAGTAATGCACAAGGAAACATAAACTTCAATTGCGTACCGATACAGCAATATTAGATGAGCCAACCCATCCTAACAGATATGCCCATTAGCCAGACTCATCCCCTTCCACCGATCCTTGAGAAGGAAAAATGCTTTTGTTTCAAATGCCATTCAAACAGCCCAAGCAGAGGTAAGATGTACCCCCATCTTTGTTTCACAAGAAGTTCGGGTTCTGCATTCGGGTATTAAAAGGTACCCACGATTTTCATACTTCCCGCGAAGTTGAAAGGGTTGTACCTTGCTCATCAGTCACCATAACAACAGTTGACACATCTTTGTGTGGTGAAGTTCTACAAGGTTGTCACACACTTTGGTGCATCGTCCCTCGGTCCATCAAGACATCGATACAAGTATAGTGTATCAACAGCATCGTCAATCTCCACTTTATCTTCCTTCCAAACTATGTCAGCCATCCACGTTTCTTCATCATCATTCCTAATTACCTCAACCGCTAGGCGGGGCATCCTTTGAGCGATCTCCTTGCAACCTCCTCGAGTTAGTCTACATGCAGACATCCAGAGAAATCTCATGTTATAATAGTGGTGCATACCAAAAGGCAATGCAGCGTCTCCAAACGGACAGTCCCTGATCTCCAGCTTCTCCAATTTGGGGCAACCCTCTAGCACATACCTCAGGCCCATATCACTGTCTCCAGCAAAAGCAACGGACAAGGTCCGCACCAACTTCCCATACTTCCCAATGAAACTGAAGGCCCTATCAGTGAGTAAACCGGATACGGCAAGCCTGGTGAGCTTTTTACAGTTCATAACAATGGCTCCAAATCCTTCATCCATAGGTTCGCCGGTCAGGTGGTCAGGCCGATGGCGCCCCATTATGCAGAGACGGAACACCACAAGCTCTGGAGAATTCTTTGATATAGCTACGACTGCAGCATTGGTCATTCGCTGGCAAAAATATAGAATAGATCTCAGCAGTCGACAGCCCTCAGAAATTGCAAGGAGGCCAACTTCAGATACGGGGCCCTCAATATCCTCATTAGCATCGACGGGGAAAACACGAAGCTCGCGAAGGTCCTTGCACGTTGCAGCCACAGCCTGAAGCCCTTCATCACATACTGAATCTAAGACCTGCATAAAGACCGGTGAGAACAACAATAAACAGTGCAACAAGTTATGAACTCACAAACAAAATACCAGAGTCAACGTACCCAGAGAGTCTGAAGCTTATGACACTGACAGATGACGGATTTGAGCTGTTGGGCATTAATGTTGGCATAACTGAAATTAAGCGAAGTGAGATTGGCACAGACAGGATAGATTGCAGGTAAGTATTGGGGCACAATGTCTCTGAATCCAGAGAGACAGGTTAGGGATTTTGATGCAGCAAAAGCCGGGATTAGATCTGGTTCTTGATCTCCCTGTGCCGGTTGGTCCGAACTGAAGGACCCAGTTCCGAGATGGGTGAGCTGTGGAGCTCTAACCATTAGACGGTAGAGCTGCCCAACCGACACATGCCGATTTAACCTGAGTTTTCTCAAAGAAGGAGACCTGGCCACCAGTCTCTCCAAGACCTCAAATCTTACAGGCGATTCAGCACAGTCGAAAGTGAGAGATTCCAGACAGGTGCCGGTTTCCGGGAAACAGGATAACCAGTCCACATCATCATCATCATCATCCATGATCTCGGACTCGATCAGATCAAGTACTCGAAGTTGTCTGTGAAATAATCATTTATGGAATTCATTAGATAGTTGAACAGCTTCCCCAGGAAAATTCTCACAATCTTATTAGGTTAGGGTTCCTAAATGTTCAGATAACCTCATTCCACAAATATAACATAGCAATTATACACAGATCCGAAAGCACCTAGAGAAAAACTCATGCCCTGCCGAATTCCAGCAGATCTCATCCTTCAATGAATACGAATCAGAACAAGCAAAAAATCCTAAAATGTTTCTGGATTTTCATCTTTTTTTCAGCACAACATCAAACCTCATTAAAGATATTGTTATAAACAGATCTAATCAGCAATTTTCCAATGAAAATCTCCTAAACGTTTACTTTTGTTTCAGTTATGTTTAACAATATTAATTCCCCAAACCGAAAAGAGAATGGAGAAAACAAAATTGAATACGAATAGAACAAGCAAAACGCTATAAAGTTTCTAGATTTCGGTTTTTACCCCTTTACAAATATTGTTATAAACAGATCAAATCATCAATTTTCCAATGAAAATCTCCAAAATGTTTACTTTTGTTTCAGTATAAATTCCCCAAACCGAAAAGAGAATGGGAAAAACAAAATGAATACGAATCAGAACAAGCAAAACCCTAAAAACTTTCTAGATTTCGGTTCTTTTTTTCCAGCATAACAGCAAACCCCATTAAAGATATTGTTATAAACAGATCTAATCAGCAGATTTCCAATGAAAAGCATCAAAATGTTTACTTTTGT
>JAUPMG010000014.1:12498344-12514327 GCA_031762675.1 Pachysandra terminalis | reverse complement strand
GTGATGAACTTTGTTGGTCTATCTTCCTTTCAATTTAGAAATTTTGTTAGAACCTAAATCACCAGAACGTCGAGCGGGTGCGGGGGCGAGAGCGACAAACTTGAAAATAACTTGTAGTCCATAGCTCATATATTTTTATATTTTTATAAAAATCCCCCAAAATTTACAAGAAACCCATGCTTTTTAATATATTTTTTTCAGAATAAAACTCATATATTTTTATAAAACCCCTAAAAAATTTACAAAAAAACTCACATCTTTTATGTTTCTACGCTATTCCGCAGATTTGAATTTCAAATCTGCGAGTAGGAGCGTTCTCGCGCTCAAAACGAAACGCCTCCCCATTCACACAGATTGTGTGACTCAGTTTAGAACTAGCAATGGATTGAGTCAAGTGAGATGACAGATTTATAGTTTAAATCCTGCAAATCCAATCCAACCAGTTTATTATTTGGGTGAGTTCCAGCTGAACGACTTGTGGGGTAAAGACAACACTCAGGGGCGGGGCCCACCAAAACAGCAACCAAGAGGCGAAATGGTATTTTCGCCCCTGGGAGTTATCTTTACACCACAGGGCTCACAAAGATTTACCTCACAAGGATCCGACCTGCCTTCACTAGGGACCCTTCCAACTCCTTCCATAGTCTCTTCTTTCCTTTTTTAAAAAAACTTAAAATATAAAGTTAATTTCACATACACCCCCTCATATTTTTGATAATCATAAATATACCTTATGAAATTTGATATTCCACTATACCTTTTGAGGTTTGTATTACATTATAAAGACCACTCCTCCGTTAACTTTTTATTTTATCAACTAACAGAAAGTGTTGATTTCATCCATTTTTTTTTAATTTATGGACTATATTACCCTTGAACTAAATTCAAGTACTTAAATATTAAAAAAAAAACAAAAAAACAAAAAACCCAATGCTTGCTTGACATGATTTTAATCATATTTGTATTGCTTTATTAGTCTATTGAGAAGAAAAAAAAATCCAAAAATAAAAACGATAAAAGAATAATTGTCTTATAAAAATTAGTTGTCTCTCATTTAAATATAAATTTTAAGATAAGATTAAAAAAGTAAATTAATGTGCTTGCAACGTTACTGATATGCGATAAAAGTGAAATATCAGAAAATACAGGAGGTGTATCTGCAGTTTGTAGAAATGTGAGGGGGGGTGTAATTGGAATTAATCCTAAAATATATAATCAAACTGCAATTCTATAAACAGATTCGAAATCCTTTCAACGTCCCACCCCTTTAATAACAAGAAAAGACAACAGAAATCTCATCTCCATCTGCGATCACAAAGACTTGTCTTTGGCTTCTTTCTTCTCTCTTCGATACTCGAAACTATACGTTATAAAACCATGGATCAATCTCAGTCCGACACTAAGAAATAGGAGGTCGAGAAGCAACACCACTCTCACTCGCCGGACTACGCTCCGTACCCGGAAGTCGATCCCACCGGCGACGTAGCTCCTCCTCCACCTAAGCCTTCCGATCAGGAGGAGTCTTGGGAGACATTTGTGATGGGATCGCAATCGCAACCCGAACGATCGACTTCTAATACTGTTAAGTCGCCGTCTGGACAGTCAAAATCGGTCAGTTGGAGCTCCGAATTGACCAGCGAAGCCGCCGATAATCACGCCGCCACCGCCTTGCCTCCTGAATCGAATCCTTACGTCTCCTCTTCACCAGCGCCGTCGTCTTTCTCCGTCAAGAGTAAGTCGTAGTTGTACTAGTAGTTTGACTTTAGTCCGATCGATTTGCGTGATGGAATTCTAGGGTTTTTGTTCGTTTGTTGATTGAATGATGAATATGGCGGGGGTTTGAAAGATTTTGAATTCTAAAAGGTTTTCAGAATTCATGTGTTCTTGCTTGATCAGATACAATGGAATGATGGAATTCTAGGGTTTTTATATCGTTTGTTGATTGATTGATGAATATGGCGGGGGTTTGAAAGATTTTGAATTCTAAAAGGTTTTCAGAATTCATGTTTTCTTGCTTGATCAGATACAGTGGAATCGGTTCGTGATGTGCTTGGAAGGTGGGGTAAGAAGGTTGGAGAGACGACGAAAAAGGGTCAGGATCTGGCTGGAAACGTTTGGCAACACTGTAAACATTCTTCCTTTATATTTAGTTCCTGGCTTTTTCCTTTTCCCGTGGCAGATATGGAACATTCGATATTTAAGCCTGCTATTAGTTTCAGAATACAATTGATTTTAGTGTGTAGTAATTGTTGATATTCGTTAATTTGTCATATGGTTTTGTATGCTTCTGTTCATCTGTTCGGACGTATGATTGCCTCTGGAATTGTTGTGGGCCATATAAGGATATTTATCTCTCTCCTATACATGCGAAGTAAAAAAAAAATTGTCTTGCGTATGCAATTTAAATAAAGGAAACACAAACACTTGCTTTCAAGAAAATGAAAGTTCAGCAATTGAAGATTTTTGGGTAACATCAAGGAATCTGCGTGCTCACGATTTCGGTTAGAATAATCAACTGGAAAGGATTGGGAATTTGCAAGTTTAAATTTAAAAAGGGAATTCTTTTAAATACTTTTATGATTATGATGCTGGTGCCTAAATATGTAACACATCAGAAAAGGAGAAGAAGACCTGTTTGAGATTTTTACTACTGCTCAATTAAATGGGATGTTGATTGTATTCATGAAAAGTAAACAAAGTTATGAAATTTGGATAAGGGTACAAAACACAAATGATTTTGGAGATTAATACCACATTTGGGCATTTGGTTATATGTTGCAGGAGTGAAGAGAGCAGTATAATCTGTTGACCTCATGACTGTGTTGTTTTATGAAGCTAAAATTACTCCATTTTATTTAATTTGAACTTTAATTTCTATATAAATGATGCCTAGATATTTAGATTAAGGACTTAGAAATCTACGTCATACCTCTTTGTTTCCTTATTTGTATAAATAGATATGCGTGTAACATAATTTGCTATTAATATGAATGCAGCTGGATTCTAATCTGCAGGAGTCATCAATATAGGAATTAGGAAATGTGGAACCTTTTTGATGAATATATAGGAAATGTGGAACTAGAGGTGTGATTATTCTGAGTTGGAGGTCATATGTTTGGTGGTTTGTGGAATTCAAAGATAAAGTGAGATTATTCCATGACAGCACTCTGAAAGTACATGTCTCTATCAAATTCTGCACACTGGATATTTTATCCTAAAAATTTTTAGGAATTAGGAAATGTGGAACTTTTTTGATGAATGCATAGGAAATGTGGAACTAGAGGTGATTATTCTGAGTTGGAGGTCATATGTTTGGTGTTTGGTGGATGGTGGAATTCAAAGATAAAGTGAGATTATTCCATGACGGCACTCTGAAAGTACATGTCTCTATCAAACTCTGCACACTGGATATTTTATCCTAAAACATTCTTCTATGCCCCTGCCCCCATATAGTCCACAATACTGCCTGAAAAACTGCTGCATACATCAACTTACTTTGTCTCCCAAATCTAGGAAATCTCCAGTGATTTAAAAAAGATGAGAACACTCTCTGGCATAGCCCAAGCCACCTCCACCCTCCGAAGAAAATGGATCCAAATCCGCCACGGCACCTCACAATGGAGAAAGAGGTGGTCAACTGATTCACAGTCTTTTCTGCACGTGACATAAATATTAAGAGAGAGGGCGTAGTTCCTCCATTTTTGCTGAAGCATATCATAAGTGTTTATTTTATACAAAATGGCAGTCTAGACAAAGGCTCTAACCCTAGGGGCCGAACGAGTTTTCCATATCTTATTAGGATTGAAATGGGGAATGGGTCTATCTAGGGGTGCCCGAATGGCGTTGAAAAAGGAGCGAAAATAGAATCATCCCTTCGGCTCAAGCGTCCAAATGCCGGGTCAGGGGTTGAAGGTTTGATAAACACCGACTTGAGAACCTCAAACAAAGCAGCTAACTCCCCCAAATCCCCTGATTTGGGGTCCCTTCTCAAATCTAAGTTCCCTTCTAGACCCGAGGGAGACAATGATAGAATGTTTGATACCAATGAATTTCTATTCCTAACCAGGTTCAGCAAATGTGGAAATCTAGTTGCTAAAGACGTTTCCCCCCACCAAACATCTAACCAAAAATGGATTCGGAGCCCATTCCCAACATAGAAATGGGTATGATGATAGAATAATGGTGCTATAGCCGAGATCGCCTTCCAAGGGCTAGCAATGTATATTCTAGCACGAGGATTTATGTCCCACCCATTCTCATGAATGCCATATTTGCTAGAAATCATCTTGTTCCACAAAGAATTTGTTTATCTCTTTAACTTGCTTTTATTCATTATTTCATTCTTTACAGTTCCATTTCTTTCCCAGCATGTATTAAGAACAAAATAGCGAAATTAATTCTATTCGTGCTTGTTAATTTTCATTCCTGTGGCAGTGTTTAATCAGCAAATTTTTGAATCACGAAGTGATTTTTTTAATGAACTTTCTATAAACTAGTGAAAATGGGACCTAGTGTTGCTGATGCTGCAATGGGGAGAATTGCCCAGGGAACAAAAGTTATAGCTGAAGGGGGTTATGAAAAGATCTTTCAACAAACTTTTGACACAGTTCCAGAGGAGCAACTTCAGAAGTCATATGCATGCTACTTATCCACATCTGCTGGGCCAGTTATGGGAATTTTATATCTGTCCACAGCAAAGCTTGCATTTTGTAGTGACAATCCTCTTTCGTACGAAGTTGGAGATAAGACTGAATGGAGCTATTACAAGGTGTGTTGGTTTGCATGTATCCATCACTAGTAAAGTACTTATTTATTTTTTGATAATTCGGTAATGGGTAACAGTATCAATTCTGAAGTTTCATCTTGGTTAGAACCTTACCAGATACTTATTATCATAATATCCTTGTCCCAACATATTTGGTGTCAGTCTCCATAATTTGGTTGCCTTGTACTGCTCTATCTAGGAGCTTGAAACTTTGACCCAGGACCATAATTACTTGGTTCTTTGCTTCACTTTGTTTGGAGAACCTGGTTTAAATAACCTGGTTCTGTAGGCTTCTACCTTTAAATTTCTAGAGACATGCTACTGTATTCATTTTCTTCTGTTCAAGTAGCATCTTTTGTTAGTGGGTTAGGTTAGTAGCACGGTAACAAGTATGTCTCCATTCAGTGACAGCAGTCCCTGGCAACTATTCAATTCCTCGTCATTTACAATATTCTCAAGCAAACTCGCCCAATATTTGCAATTTTAGGAAACTGATTGAACCTGTTGAAGTAGGATCAATGTTCAAAAAGCTGAACAGGAGGAGCCAGTTGAACTGGTTGAAGTAGGACCTGACACCCAAATTTCAACCATGGGCTAATGCGACTCAGTGTTTTTCAAACCAGACCACATGACAGTTAGTGAAAACTCTGTAGTGCTCGTTTATTTTTAGTCTTAAAATCCTTGATTCTCCCAATTGAAAAAAAAAAAAACTCGCCTAGGAAGTGAAAACTGAGAGAACCAGCTGGTCTGACCATTGATCCATTCAAATGAAAGGTTGAACTGTTAAACCCATTTTCATCATACTAGATAGCATATGGTATTTGATGTTCTTAAATGGATTCATTAATAGTGTGATGATATGGACTCTTGAACTAGGTGGTATGACCTTTGAAGCATGAACTTTAGCCTTTGACAGCTCGACCTCCAATGAGCAGCGACTTATCCATTTGGCCAACTTGGTGTGCCCTAGACAGTTAAACCCACCTATTCTTTGTTTTTGAAAAAAAATTGTTTTTTCTTTAGCTATTTGCCAATACCAGCTAAGTCAACTTTGGTTGACTCAGTGGTTAAATTAGATTGCCTTCCTAATCGAGTCTATGTCTAATTTAATCTTAAAAGATTTGGAGGCATAAGATATTTAGGGAACAGGTTCTCTTCTTGTTGCCAACCTCTAGTGCAACCTTTATTTGGGATTGGGGCCACCGATCCAATGCTAAATGCTCGACACTAATGAATTTAATTTTTTTGTTGAGTTAAGCTAGTCATTCGGTATAATAGATTTTTTTTTTATATTCTCTTTATGATTATTAATTTCATCATCCAGGAGCCATTATCTGCTGTGCACTCTATTTCTTCTCATATAGATTCTTGAACTTGGATATATCTGCTATCTTGGAAAAGCAATAATGAAAACAACTTCTTTTGCAGTAGTTGTTATTTGATACAAGCATGCTTAATATAGCTAGTGTTTTCAATCATTAGCATGTTGCTCAGGTGTCAAATTACTAGGAGAGAATTATTCTTAGAGATCCATCTTAATATATCTCAAGGCGTTGGACAGGGTTATATATCTTTATTGTGATTTTGTGACTAGGAATTTTTTCCCATATGCTCTAAATAATCTATTGTTACCTTTTATTGGAAAAGTCTAATAGGCTTACGTATGGATGCTCCAAGTCTATACTTGATTCTTATTGGCTAGTGCAAATTAAATTCTTGACAAATTTTAATGGATTTAGAAGTGATTCGTGAACTTCAAAGCTAAAGATTGGTTTATGAGGGTTATTTTTGTCTCTGTTTTTATACTAATTGAAAGCTTTATCTGTACTTTATGAAAATCTACTTTTGCATTTCATCTAAATTTAAAGACTATGACCTTAGTTGGGCCTTTTCTTTTTCCCCCTTTTTTTAATTGAATATTATATGAGTCTATCCATCTTTCCTCAAATAAAATTGAAGGAACATGTTACCCTCTATATTCAAGACTTTTAAAATGGAGGTCAAAGGGTTGGCTCAAATTAACGTTATATGGAGCACATTAGATTTTCTCATCATAATTCTTGAAATTTCTCCTTCAATGAAGTTGATTGTCGTGAGCATTAGTAATTTTTCCATTTAACCTACGAACATTTCTTATGCATGTAAAATATATGGTAGATTAAAGCCCAAAGCTATAGGTGGGTGTAAACTTCATTGGAAAAATTATTTATTTTCAATTGTTATTGTACAATAGTGAAATTTTTTTTACCTTTATAAGTTATTTTGGATAGGACGAGGACAGTTATTTTGTACAACAGTTATATGTAATGGATAAGCTATTGCATATGTCCATATGAATGCACTAATTATTTTGGATAGGACGAGGACAGTAATTTCAAGTTGGGCTTAAACTCTGCAGTTGTGAGCTTATGTTTGAGATATTTTGGATTGCATATTTTGATCTTATATTGATATTTGTTGTTTATATGTTGTTTTCCATGGCAGTGGATTGCTCTTGACTACTTGTTGATGCTATATTATATCTCAGTATATTAGATCTTGATAACAATATCTTGGTTCCTTATATTTCTTTTCATTAATATGCATATTTGATTTGATTTGTTTTGATTTTTGATTTTTTATATTTATATTAGAGTTGTTGGTGTGTATTTATGTATTTCTTAGTAGTTTACGATGTTTCGATGTAAAATTAGTACTTATCCTAATTTTCCTCTTAATGAGCAAAAGGAACTGCCAAAATGAAAATTTTTCACAAATGTTTCCTGAAAATTTCCCTTGGCGAATGGGAAATTATTAGCAAGAATGAAATTTAAAACATTGATAGCTAGATTGCACGTTAGTGCTAGTTAGATCAAAGTATCCATTGGTGTTGTGGGAGATTAATTAAAAAACCAATAGTCCAGCAGGTTGTCTTTCTTATTATCTGAAATTTGAAAAGGTGAAAAAATGTAAGATATTTTTGTGAGCACATATGATGTAGGTTTTTTTTTCTTCTTTTTAAGCTGGGAGTGGACATGTCTTCTGTCTATTTAGGCTGTGTTTGGAACCTTGGATTTTAAAAGAAAAGGAAAAAAAGTAGTAGAAAAGAATGATAAGTATTTAGTGTTTGGTTAAGAAGAGACGTGTAGAGTAAAGAAAATCAAATTCTGGCAACTAACTATGAATTTCCACTAAGTTCTCATATACTGACAAGGTTGATTGGCTGCCAAGAAAAATAAGAGATGGTCAGTTAGGTTTGAATGTTGGAGAGTACTCTCCACCCTTTCTTTTCTTTTCTTCTAAAGCTCTCTACCTTTTTGAGGAGAAAGGTTTTGATCCCCTAAGAGAAAATATTTAGACTTATATTCATTCCAAATCTCTGTCCCCAACTTTTTCTTTTTTCAACCAAACGTGGGAAAGTGCTTTCTTTAGCATTTTCTTTTCTTTTCTCTTAAAATCCAAAGCTCCAAACACACCCTTATACAAAGAGGAAGGGGCATGAATTTAGGAAACACATGCTTACTTTCTTTTAACAAACTCTAGTAGTTTGATGTCTATAGTTGTCTAGTTTTCTTGTATCAATTGTGAAAGCTTTGTATGGATTACCTCCTCCTAAGCTTTCCTACATTCAGAGTTTGTGGCTCAAATTTCTATCCCTCTTATTTAACTATGGAGTTTCCATATGTATTCATTGTTATCTGTTGGGAAAAATGAAATATGTAGTTGAGCATAGGAAAGAGATGGTGATTCTCCATCTTGAAGTTCCTGAATTGGCTTAATTTTGTGTCAAGTTACTTTTGTTCCAATTGTGTGGTTCACCTGGGCAATAACTGTTTGATGTCAGCATGGGTTGTGTAATTTATATGGTTGAAATATGCCATTGGAAGGGGGAAGGGTCAGGTAGCCAGTTATGGGCGAGCTTCGATAAAAACTGGTTCGTGCCAAGATACGATTAGTGTTGTAAATGGGAGGCTGACATGATGGCTTATACGCCTGCGTTGTCAAGTGTGTGATATGGGCAGCAAAGTATGGCCCATGGTCTGGTTTTGAGCCTTTATGTACAAGCCCTTAAAGATTATTTAGTCCGCCCTGGCTTTACTACTAACTATTATTCAACTGAATCTTATTCAACCCTGTCCCTACTTTAGCATCCATTGGGTTGAGCAGGTACTGGGCTTGGATAGCAATGTGAGATTGCACCTCGCACCCCAGCTAGCTTCTTCCTGCCCTTAGTGCTTGCTGCCCTTTGATAGCCAAGATAGAACATTGTGTTAGATCCACCAACAGAATAGGACCATTGATAGCCATGGATGAGATGGGAAGAAAACCTACATATTGAGTTGAGTTGAATGATCAACTAGGGAAAGGAGTTAACTTTTTAGTTGCCCAAAATCCTCAAAGGAGTAGCTATTATTGCTGATTTGATTAAGCTCTGTGCAATTGGCCACTTAAAAGACTGGAAATTGACTGGGATAAGAGAAGTTTATTGTCGTTCTCTCTCAGAAGAGTCCTAAACAACTACTCCAGTACTCCTCATGAGTCACACTAGGACCAAGGAACATAAGAAGAATGCCATGGAAAGTGAAAAGGATGACTAGAAGTCAATGATAAGACAAGGAGTCGAAGGATAAAAAGGAAGAAAGATGATATTGGAGAGTGCTGTTCATGATTTCAGGTAAAATTGTGGACCCAAATAAGAGGTGTCAGTAGAAGTGATATGGAACATATGGTTTCTAAAAGCAAGTCCCGCTGCATGTTGAGTGCAGTGGAATATAAGTAAACTGATTATTGAAATTTTGTAGTAGAAGATGCTTTGGTCCCACACTTCCCAGATTTAAGTGCTTAGGATCTTGTCCATGTGGATCAGTGTACTATTTAGAGTTGATAAAAGGTACTATAACCATGGTTCAATACTTGGGGTGAAACAATTAAAGCTATTGATACTATACACTAATCAAGCCCCTTAACAGAATCACAAAACATAAACTCCACTTCAAAATCTTTGATGAAGAAACCTATAATTTTGCCTGGAATTTTCATGCAGCCAGCTTGCCATGAGCTTCTTAGAGAAGTTTGGGAATTTCTGTTCTTTTATAATTTCTGTCTTCGTTGGGTTCAGTTTGTCTTTCCATTTATTTACGAAGTTGTTATTTGTTTGAGAAGTGTCTTGTAGATTGAGTTTTGTAAAGTCAGCTTTGTCCAATTTTTTTTTCCCTACTTGCCATCAAGAACGGAGAAGCCTCATTGCTGTCCAACAGTAGGTACCCTGAGGTTTTTTTTTTTTTTTTTAAATCCATTATCATGAATCTCCTTCTACTCTAAATCTATTTCTCTCTCTCCTCTTCAGCAGGATCAGCAGACTTTTGGCTGCTTGTCTACCTTCATTTTTTAACAATTCTGCTGCCATTTTGTTGGCTAATTCGAGTTCCTTTAAGACATGCAACTTCTGAACAGTTCTAAATTATGTATTTAATGTATGAAATGCATTTTAACCCATTTTTGGGAGTAAGTTATCTATATGGTTATGTCTATTATCGGAATTAAAACAAAATAATAATTTTACTATCTAAAGATTTTGAAAAGATTTTCTCAAAAAATGGAAGCAAATGAGGTTGACCAAATGGTCAACATGACATTGTGCTTTGGGGTAGACAATAATTTAATGAATTATATATCATTTAGTATTATTCTTGTATACAGAATGTGTTACTTTATGGCAATGTCTATGTGGTCTATTACATTCTTTATATATATTTTCATGGATTGGGACACATAGATTTCAATGTGGACAGGGCAAACAGAATATTCTTGCATTAGATTATTGTTTTTTGATTTTGGCTGGTTGCAAGCTTGTTTAATATAAAAGTACAAATTTGTGAACTTGATTTCTTTTCCTTTCGATTCTTAATAAAATATTCTTACCTATTATTTAATGAATGAAATACAATTTTAACCTAATTTTGTCAATAAAATATCTATGATTATATGTATTATTGGATTAAAACAAAATGATGCATTTAGCATCTGAAAATTAAAAAAAAAAAAATTTAAATGAAAACAAACCAGATCGGCAAGAGAATGTGCTTTCAAGCTGCCATTATTTTAATGAATTTTGGATTTTTTAGTATTTTTCTTTTGGAGAGTGTGTTACTTTATGACAATGCTATATATATATATATATATATGAACTTTGAATCTTAGGGTGTCAGTCATAATCAAATGTTTATGCCACTTTTTATTAATCTAAATTCTGTATTTTACATCAGCTTCTCCCCCCTCTTTCCCAAGTTATACACTGCTTTTAATGTACAGCTCTTACTTTGGACAAGGTCCATTATTTCATTAACACAAAATTGTAAGTTTACTTATTGAAAAAGAAAAGATTTTTTCCCCCGATGATTTCTTAAAACAGTGTCATAGAATTTCAATGTTTTCTATGATGTTTGTACCTTCTGTAGTTTTTGAAGTATTTCATTTTGGTTCCTTAAACTTCCTTGAATCACTTCCATAGGATTGAATTGTATTCAAAGTTAAGAGTTCATGATGTTGGATGTTAATGTATTGTCTTGTAAACAACCTTCATGAACAAAATGGATTTTAGTTTATGCAGTTGATTATTCAGTGTAGATAGAAGCTATGAATGACTGCTAGTTTCTACGGATGAGAATATCCTCTAGATCAAATGTGCCGCCCTCTATTCATAACTTGTAGTCATTTCCATGATTTCATCTTTGTGGTGCCTTGGCCTTTCTGCCCATCTTTATTTTTGAGTGAATCTTTTACTGACATTGAAATTTTGGTATCAATGTTCTGGATAGATTTGAAGGCACTTGCATTAACTTATTTGTTGAATAAGTGCAGCCTGATTTGTTTATCCTTGTTTTATTGTTCTACCTTTTCTCTTAAAACATGATTATATCATCATCATCATTATTACCTTTTTTTTTTAAGAAGCATATCTTTTGAATTGATTCCTATAAAGTGCTTCATAGGAACTGCTTTAGAAGAGTATGTAGTGATCATTAAATGCATATTTAAAAGTTGCCATGAAAAGAAATAGAAATGG
Organism: Pachysandra terminalis; assembly: GCA_031762675.1. Classification (NCBI taxonomy): domain Eukaryota; kingdom Viridiplantae; phylum Streptophyta; class Magnoliopsida; order Buxales; family Buxaceae; genus Pachysandra; species Pachysandra terminalis. The sequence goes on along the minus strand of JAUPMG010000014.1, from coordinate 12,502,517 downwards.
TAAAACTACCAATAAAAGTAATGCAAGTCAGAAGCTTTTTCCTCATTTCCTGATTTTATTGTAGCAAGTAATGTGTCAAACAAACATGGAGCTTTCGTTGTCACAAGTTACAACTATGAATTTTACATTGGACTAACAAGTCAGATTTGTTTTTTTTTTTTGATAATTTAGTCAGTATTTTGTGATGACAATTTATGCATGTTTATTATTTCTCCATTTCCATTATAAAATTTGTTTTCCGATTTTAGCTGGTGTTTCTTGCAATAATTTCTGGCTGCTGATTCCTCCTCCATTATAACATAGGTGGTTATCCCCTTACATCAGCTTAAAGAAGTTAATCCTTCGGCAAGCAAAGTCAATCGTGCCGAAAAATACATACAGGTTATTTCTGTTGACGACCACGAATTTTGGTTTATGGGCTTTGTAAACTACGACAGTGCCGTGAAATATTTAGAGGAAACGTTGCAAGCCCGCAACTTACAATCTGGATGATGGTTGTGCGCAGTCTTGGGATCAACCTCTCACCTTTTATCAGAATGTGCTTCATATTGCCAAGACGTCGCTGTAGATGTATCCTGGGTTGAACATGGATTTTACGAAAACTGTTGTTCAGTGCTCTAATTTGTAGAATATTTTTCATATTCCTGTATTGATGAAACTCATTGGTTGTACTTTGTAGAGTTTCCTTCTTGTGATATATCTTGAACAGAACAAAATTGTTGATCGACTTTTGTTTTCTGATTACATGGCTGTAAGATTTTCATTTCTTTTTTGCAAGTGAAATATGTGCTAAAGTTATTGAATGTGATGTTTCCTTTACCTCTTTCCAATAAAGGTTTCTTAAGATTGTTTTTCTCATTACTTACGGCATTCCAGTCCTTTTCTTTTTCTTCTTTTAATTTCTATAAATGGACCTGGTTCATGATTTTCAGCTCAATAGAGTAACATCTAGAACATTTTATTAGGTTCCTGTGATTGGTTGCGTCTCTGATGTGCGTTTCTTTTAGACTAGTATGTAGAAGTTCTAACTGAACAAGTCCCCACCCAACCCATTGTTAGCGAAATTCAGTTTATGTATGTATTCTATGTGAAAACAAAATTTTGGATGCCTAAACCCTTTGAGCATTGTTTAGATGCCTAAACCCTTTGTTTTGAATATGGAGAGAAGAGCCTTACAATTAGAGATTATATGGTCTCTTCTAATTAGGCTCTCTTTGATTTATTACATTCTGTTGCATGGTATTGTAATGCTTTATTAAACTTTAAATTTTTGATTGTTTCTATAACCTGTGTTACTAACAGTTGTTACCTTTTTTCCTTTTAGTGTCAATACATATATTACTATATATACCTGAATTATTGGTTCTTGATGTTGTCATGTAGTATTTGTTTCAGATATTATTCTACTAGTTCAACTTGCCACCTGAAGATCTGCTAAAAAAATTCCTTACTTTTTAGGGATTGCTTGCATCCCACTTGCAAAGGCTCTTCCATCATATGTACTAGTGGTGAGAGTTGAGGGGGGAAGTCAAAGACGGTTGCCTTGGCGTCGACTGTGAATAGGACTTTGAAAATACAAGTCATTGGACATGCAAGAGACAAGCAAGCCTACAGGATAGCTACATGGCAGACAGTACCAACAACCTCCAACCTCAAGATGTTAGCTGTGCTGTGTCTAGAAGTGAAGCTTTGTGATGCATCTAGTTCAGCAGCAGCACCACAAGTCATGGCTCTTTTGTTGTTGTCCCAAGGCCCAAACTGGATGATTATAAACCAATGACTTGGTCTAGGGGTGCAACTTGGGTCGGGCTAACCTGAACCCAAACTGACTTTTGGGTCGGTTTGGGTTGAAAAAACCAACCTAAAGTAGCCCGATCCAATCCGAAAAACCGAATTAACCCAATTAATATATATATTGGTATTTATGGTTCAATAATCAATCTAGCTAGCCTCTTGTTTTTGGTTTGATAATATGTTTTGTGCAGTTGAATGTGTTGGGAAAGCTAGATTTGATTTTATAAGTATTTGCACATTGTTCAAGTTGGTTACGTCCAAATATGACTTGAGCTATAATTGTGCTTATCAATCCGAATTAACCCGACCCAAAATTACAATTTGAGTTTGGTCAGGTTTAGGGTTTTCAAAATAAAATCAGTTTGGTGTTTGGGTTTCATAATTCGGATTCAAATCGGGTTGGGTTGACACAAATCGAACCAAGTTGCACCCCTAATGTTAGCATTTTTTTTTTTGGGTAGTGAAAAAAAAATTTGCTAGATTTTACTTTGCAAACTCATGAAATATAAATAAAATAAAAAAGTTTATCTGTATGATTAAGATTGTCAGAGAATAGCCCACCATGGCTGTCCTTGAGCCTGAGGCTGACCCAGGCCGTGGATGTCCTTGAGGAGTGAGGTTGGGCTCCACCTAGTAGATGTCAAATGATTTTATCTCTGACCAGATTATGGCCCAAATATCTGTCCTGCTTAAAGTTCTACTACTACTGGCTTTGTCCCATTGTTGTCCTACTGGGCCACCCTGGCCTCCCTCTCATGACAAGCTCAGCTAAAATAGGATGCAATCCTCATACTTGATACTCCTCCCTTTTTTTCACATGCTAAAAGGTGATTGGTTTGAGGATGGGACCCAAATGAATCCAAGTTTGCATCTAAGCAGATCATGGAAATACACGTAAGGCAAGTACACCAGTAGAGAAAAGAGGACAACTATGGTTTAACGTTTTCCTAATGATATGACTTAACTTCAAAGATAATGGGTCACAGCTCACTCCAACTCAAAAGTATGTACAAGATAAATACTACCCAGGATTGCTTTATCCTTGAATGTAAGATGATCTTCTATCTCCCCTCCATGTGTGGGGTCTGGCTGAAGCAGCAGGTTCTTATTGGTTCAACTTAATTATTGCTTTTTTTGAAGAGCTTCATCTGGGATAATAAAAAAAACAATTCTGTATTTGGTTGACTGCAGAAGTTCGTTTATGACTTTCTCAATCGTTCAAGTCTTCCTCTTCTTTTTTTCTTCTTCCTCATCCCCACCACACACACTTTATAGGAGGCTTTCACTAAGAAGCAAGTAGAACTTTTGAGCTAATCCTAGCTTTCTGGGTACATACATAATGTTTGCAAGGCTTCCATCTCCTGTGTTTCTTTTGCATTCAGTTAGGTTTGTCTTATGAGCTAACATTAACTCCTACCCCACCTTGCAATCTGAGAAAAAGTTCATTGACCATGGTTACAAAGGCTCAACAAACTCTCTCTGAAACCTTTTGGGGCGTTGAGCCCAAAGTTGATTTGGCATGGTCTAAGGGTTCAATTACTAGCTACATTGTTAAGATAGTAATGAGAGAGGAACAACAAAAATTTGGTTATTCTAATCATCTTAGCAATGAAATTGATATAGCAGAGGGATGCTTATTTAAAAGCGTTGGATCGAAATAAGATGTACCATGCATACTGTGGCTTCAAATAAGTATAACTTTAAGCTTCGGTGTTGGAATTAGGCGAATCATACGTCGTTGAAAAACTAACAATGAGCTACAAGACTCACAATCCTGCGACATGAGATGTTATTTGACTATTTAGACTTCGAAACAGCTTCTGAAGTTTCTTTTATCTTTTTAGTAACTTCTGTTTACTAATTTATTTTGATATTCCTTTTAGTAGTTTAGGGTTTCTTTTGAATTTGGAATTTGGTATAAATAGAGAAGATGTTGTAGAGATGAGAGATATTGATATAAAAATTGAAAAACTTTTATTTTATTCTTAGATCCTAACAACTTTAGATGGTTGTGTGTTCCGTAACTAGATTCATCAACTCTTTTCTTCTTCACTACATTAGAAATAAAATGTTTTAATTCTTCATAGCATTCAGGAAAAAAAAATGTTGGAAATTGTGCTTATTGATTGATTCTTTTCAGAAAACAACATTTAGGCTGTGTTCGGCCTAGCTTCTGTAATGTACTTATTGCAGCTTATAGCTTGTATAAGCACTTATTAAAATTAAATATGTGTTTGGTAGTACTTATGAGTAAGTGCTTACCCATAACCACTAGAGGAAGGCTACTCATAAGGAGAAGCTACTGAGAACAGCTTCTCCCAAGCTCTTATGCATTAAGCTATTTCACAACTTTAGTAATATTTTTAAAATACCTATTTT
>JAUPMG010000014.1:12462939-12476240 GCA_031762675.1 Pachysandra terminalis | reverse complement strand
TTTTCCCTTTATGTTATTTATTCTCTTATGTAACGTTTACCCTAATACCAGTTAATATATAAGTGCTCTCTCTAATTAAGAAGGGTACGTTTTGGTGCTACAACATGGTATCAGAGCGACCCAAAGAAAAACCCTACTCTTGAAAGAGAGAAAAATGTGTTTTGGGGACATGTCTTACGAAATGTGCGACATCTCACCAAAACAATCCTTAAATAGAAGAGATATGGCTGACACATGTGACACGTGGCTCTCGACATGAGGAACTGACACGTGTGACACGTGTCGGGTCCTTAAGAAATGTTGACATGTTGCGATATGTCGGCGGCATTGCAAACACTGCTCTTCTCTTTCAGTTACTTCATTCAAATGTTTGGGTCCCTTCCATGTAACCTCTTATTTGGGATTTCAATATTTTGTAATCTTCATGGATGATTGTTCCCAAATGACTTGGCATTACTTGATGAAGAGTGTTCAAAGTTATTTGAAATATTATCTCACTTGGTTGATTGGATTTTTTGCTCTCCAAATTACATGGCTTTCCAGGGCCTTCTACAAGCTCTCTAAGTGCTATTATTCCTAAGTAACAGCTTGCTACACTACACACCCCTACCCTAGCAGACTTGAAGGTCTTCTAACCGGGTCTTAATTACCTGAATGTTTCCCATGGATTTCAACATCAGAACTCATGTTCTCATCTCCCTCAACAAAATGAAGTGATTTAAGAAAATATTGTCATTTTATTGTGGTTGCCTATGCTTTATATTTCAAATGCATTTCCCTAAAAGTTATTGGAGTGATCATGCCCTAACGGCTTACTTATTAATCAGATGCAATCCTCAGTTCTTGATGGAAAGCCTCCCCACTCTGTTTTGTTCCCTAATACTTCTTTATTTCCTATTCCACCTTGAGTATTTGGATTTCTTTTTTTTTGCGCATCAGCTTACTCCAACTACAGATACGCTAGATCCTTGGGAAGTTAAATCTGCCTTCTTGGGATATTCTCAAAATCAAAAAGGTATAACTGTTTTGGTCCTTCATTGTCTCACCACTACGTGACTGCCAATGTTGCATTCTTTGAGTCGGTTCCATTCTTTTATGATATAAATTAGTTTGTTAAGATGCATTACTCTTCCTACTCCTTCACCGATACTAGTTTTTTCTATAATGCCTCCCCATAGCCGACCACCCATCACCAAAGCTACATGTGACGAACAGGTGGCATGGCCTTACCTCCCTGCAGATCCGTCTCTGGTAAGTGGTAAGTCATACACCATCTGTTGACCCTGCTGACCTTGTTCCTATCACTTTGATGTTCCCATTACTTAACGGAACAGCTAACATACTTGTATTTTGTTTTCTCACTGTCCTACTGTTCACCTAATTGATCGTTTCATCTCTTATGCTCGTTTATCATCATTGTTTTACGCCACCCATTCATCTTTGTTCCTAAATCTGTACAGGAGGCTATAACTAATCCGGGTTAGAAGACAGCTATGGAAGAAGAAATGGGTGGTCTCCATTAGGGTGCCATTTGGTTTATATGACTTTCGTACTAATGGCATTGTGGAAAGGTTAAAAGCCCGTTGAGTTGCAAAGGGGTGTGTCGTACTAATGGCCTCATGACCAGAAGTAGTAAGCTTGATTCTCAAAATAATAATAAAGTGAAATACGTCGCAATGCTTTGCACAATATTTTGAATAAAAAATAAATGTCCACTATCTAGTTGATCGGATGACTGGTTAATTCAATAAGATATGGGAGTTAGCACTTGATTTTGTTAGTACTATTCAACCGAGTCCACTTATTTCCAGCTCGTGAACTTAAGCAAATACATAGGTATATGATGGCACCCAATTTTTCCAATTCGACAGTTCGATCGATCTATGATTTATCATCAGCGAAGTTGATAAGATCCATCCATTTAACGCACCTTAGGATGGCATGGCCTTAAAGTTAACAGCAAGGTCCAAACAAGGAAGGGCTTATGGTAAAACATGAGTGCAAGCATAATCTTCTTGCTTCTTAAATACCATTTCCACTACTACCCCACTTAATAAATGATCTTTTGCTACCACTGCAGAATTGCTTCGGATCTCATTGAGGTGACTGGGTTTGCACCAATGGAAACCATAAATTTGATCTGCAACTTAAGGGGTCCTTCATTTTGATTCACATTCCGATCAAAAACTTTATTTCTTAAAAGGATTTAACCCTTTACCTCTTAAAGAAAGATTCAAGGAAGAATCTAAATTCTCGTGATTTGTATCCAATGGTCAATTAGCAATTGAAAATTTGGATTATAAAAGGCATTGTTGATTGATTATTTGGTTGTGATTCTCACCTTCGGCATTTCCTCTTAAAGCCAAGAACCACTAGCTTTCCTTAAGTAGTAGAAAGTTATAGCAATTCAATTAGGGAGTGAATTGGACACTTCAAGATGCGCTCTAGCAATTTTATCGTTGTTGTTTGCTCTCTTTAAGCTAATAATGATCATTTTTTTTATTGGATTTTTTTTTTTTTTTTTGATAAATCGTGAAATTATATATAAAATAGAGGAAGAAGAAATACAAACTTCATGCCCAAAGGAGAACTAAGAGCATGAAGTAAAAACAAAAACAACAAAATTCTGCCCAAATAAGGACCCAAGAACCAACTAGTACCCAATCCCAAAAACCCATTCCTGTAACATATCAAGGGAAGGCACTCCCTCAAACAAAGAGTTGCACACTTCCTGGCCAAAAGCTCGGCAACCTGATTAGCACCCCGAGACACGAGACGAAATGAGATATTCAGCCCACTGATCAAAGAGCAAGCTAAGCAGACCAAGTGACAAAGCCTCCAAGCACACAACTCCGACTTCTCAATCCAAGCTATAATGGGAGAGGAGGAGCCCTCAACTATTAGATCATGATAACCCTGAGCTCTAGCAAGGCGAATACCAGCAACTAAAACCTCCAATACCGCACGTACTGAATCGTAGTCCCCGTCGGGCGTGAATACACAAATAGAACACAGCCGCCTCATCTCTGAAAACACCGCCTATCCCCGAAGAACCTGGGGCACTAGTGGAACCACCATCAAAATTCAGCTTCACCCACCAAGCCCTAGGAGGATACCACTCCAAGGGCAGATGAGGGAGGCTCCACCTACTCACAGAAATCGCGTGCCAATCTCTCCTAATCTCACAAACTGCGAAACCAGGAAACTCCCTCCGAACAGATGCCCAAGAGGCCACAGAAGTCATGATACCCTCGATCACACTCGACGTTTGATAATTAACGAAACAGTTTTATAAATTTGGAAATGATGTTACAACTCGAGCAAAATAGAAGCTCTCCGACCTGGACATCTAATACTTCCTTCTCGCTGCAAGAATCGGATAGTGAACTAAATCGCAACTTCTCCCATCACATAAAAAAAAAAACCCTGCTCCGGAACCCCTGAAAAACAATTCTAATCTACCAACCCATCCCAAGCAAACCTATTGGCCAGCGCAATTGCCTTCCTAGGAATCTGATTAAAAGAGATTTTCACACCCAAACTCAAAAAACGAGCCATACGAACCAAAAGTGTGAATCTCAAGGAACACCTCAAAGTAGCTTTCATCCATGTGAACACCAAACTCGAGCTCCGCTCCACCATTAGCAAGTCAAAACCTTGTGCGTTGTGACCACGCCTCCTTTAACCAGGTCTGTGACTCAGCACAGGTCGAATCTCCTTCACCAATTGGCCCTGAGAAAGCATGCAGAAAGCGACCAAGATGATCTCTAAAAATGCCTCTCATGCCTGATGGGACTGGATTGCCAATCGAAGATCCGTCAAAATTTAGTTTTACAAAGCCCTAAGGAGGAGGAGACCATAACACATAAACCTTCATCCTAATAGGAGAAGAGTGGCAAAGAAACCTTACTAGTGTGAGGATAAGACACTAAGACTATAAGAGTAAGAAAAGAAGCCCGACTAGTGTGAGGAATTTTGTATTCAATTATGGTTCCCAAGGATTCTAATCAAGGTTTTAAAGACCGGAACCGGTCGCCGGACCGATCCCGTCCGGTTCCGGTCCGAACCGCCGGTCTGGATTGGTACCGACCGGTCCGGATCCGGTACAGAAAACAAAAAAAAAAATTAATTTAATAATTTCAGACCGGCGCCGGACCGGTGGATCGGCGGGACCGGTCGCCGGACCGGCGGGACCGGTCGCCAGACTGTTGGACCGGCGGTATCGGTTGCCGGACTAGCGGACTGGCGGTACCGAACGCAGGACTGGTTGTCGTACCGCCGGAACCGGTCACCGGACAGCCGGTCCATAACCCGGCGATACAAATCTTTGTATCACGGGTTGGAACCGGACCGGTATGGTCCGGTCCCGGTCGGGACCGGCCGGTACAGACAGTATCGACCGATCCTTGAAACCATGATTCTAATTCAAAGTCTATGGAACAGATATTGAAGAATTTTCAAGAAATTAGGGCCACGTTCTTTCTTCAAAAGGCCATTGTGTAGCTAAGACTATCTGTTTTTTTTCTCTGCATTTGCTAGCCTTAATGTATAATGTACACCCTCAATGTACATGGATCTTTCCCCATTTAACTTTTAGTACCAGTCAATACTTATTTAAAAAATAATGGAGCGCTTAAGAATCCCAATGAAATGATGAAAACCTTGATCACCAATTGCATAGGAAATTTAAGTTTCAAAATCCGTAACATACCAAGATTTGCGTCCATTAGGTAAACATGATCTCCGCTATAACTCAGAAGAACCTCTTCACCATTTGGACTGAAAGTAACATGAGTGAGGTGCAAGCTTGACCGTCCCTGAAAAAGAAAAGGAGAAATTAACACTGGAACCTCAATGATGATCAATCTTAAATTTCAATAAGCATTATAATTTGTTCATAAAGAATGGTTGTAAGTTTTGGTCTCGGCAGAGACCAATCCAAAACTTAAATACTGTATACCAGCTGATATTTAATTATTACACTCCAATACTTCATTTTATTAGCTGAGATAAATACAGATATTTAATAAGTATTGGTGTTGGAATGGTCCAAATCCTGATCCGATCCAAGACTTTAAACCAAGATACAGTAATCCTCTTTGTATAGATGATCAACGTATCGATTGCACGTTAAAACGACATCCAACTTAACAAGAGTTAAGACACAAAAACACGGGTATGTTTTAGCTTATTTGCTTTTAAAGTGCTTAGGATGACGTGTACTATGCAATTTGTGCTGTGCAATCCACCATATAACTATTACTTATCGTAGTTTTGTTAATATAAGACGCAAAAGGACACTTGTTATATTGTTCATACATTTCAATTGTCACGTGTATGTATGGCAGTGTCACACCAGGAAATTGATGTGTTGTATCGCCGACACTACATACCCATGTCAAAATCCAACAGCAGTGTCATGGTCTATAGATATACTGAAAACAATTAAACACATAATAATCAAAATATAAATAACTACTATTACGTGCCGAGTTGTATCCCTTCCTATTTTACTACATGGCAGTATAAAAGTAGCAACATCACCAAATACCTAAGAAACTATCAACAGATTACTTGGATAGCAATCATGCCAACACCTCGTGATCCTAACTGATACACCTTCTGCTCAGATGCAATATGTGTTGCATGGTTTATTCTGAACGAGTGAAGTACCTGTGCCAGACGTGTCGAACACGGACATTCCATGAATTTTGGCGAGGATATCTATTTCCTCTCAGCTTCCTAAATCTTTTGTAACTTGCATTGCACAAAAACAATATCATCCCCAAATCATATTTTTACGTTTCATCTATAAAATATTCACCAATCCAAATAAAATTGCCAATTAAATAATATTATACTCTAGCTAACTGTCTCTTCTATCTCTTTCAATATATTACTAGGGACTTGCAACAGATCCTGCTAAGCGATTGACAGATATGTAATGATTTTTTTGGGAACAAATCCTCCAAATATATATCTGCCAACTGTTGTGTATATAGTTCTGGTCAGTAAGGCTAAGAGCCATCTTGAACCAAACAGTACAAAAATATTCAAAAACAAAAACAGTAAACACTTGGAACTTTTACTCACCGACACAGGTTGAGCTAATCTCACTAAAGCAAAAATCCGACACTGAAAAGACTTCTAAATTCTAACCGCTACCTTTGAGTGATCGAAAGCAATTCTTTTAGCATTTTATATTCATTTATATTGATAGCTCATGGATACTTCACTTAATCTATATGTCATAAATTTAAACATTGCAAATACATAATATAGAATTTGTTCACACTTAGATGTTCCAATCATAGCACAGCCATTGATAAGAGTGATTCAAATAAACAATTTTTCTATTTGGGACTCTCTCCAATGCAGTTCTGTAGTTCGTTAAATTTCTCTAATTTTAATATTCATTTAGTTATAGAAGAACAAGAAGATGTTGACAATGATATGGATAAACAAAGATACTAATAAATGAGCAACAGTGAATCAGGCAGATAGATAGTTCATCTGTAAAAGAAATGAGTACATGCAAATAATACAATGTCATTGGCTTAACCAAATGCTCTCCTACGACCGTACATTTCCATCAAGTCAAAGAACATGCAGTTCCTTGAGACAAATGTTGAAAGAAATAACTGGAAAAAAAAAAAAAAAAAAGGAAGCAAAATAAAGATATCGTCTCTTCTGATATCAAGCGAAATAGGAAAAACAAACCAGTCAAGAGACTCATATCAAGATACTGATGCAGAATGGTTCAGCGGGACCTACCCAATTATTTGTGTCCTTAGGCTCATACCTATTAGCTGGATCAACCATGGACAAAAGAGCCATAAGCATGGATTGTCTAGGAAATCCAATTATCCTAATTAGATAATTTGAAGTAGTTTATTTTAATTAGGATCTTATTAGTAGTAGTAGGCTCAAGTAAAAAATGCAATTTAGAATTAGGATAACTTAGAACATTCGGATGAAAATTTTAGTGGGATAATAATTCTTGTTTTAGAAATTATATTAGATATAATTTTAATGTTTTTATATATGCTAGATTAGGACTCTTTTGGTACGATTAGAGTTTGATATAAGCCTACATAAAGGTGCTTTATTATGGGTGTATTAGAGAATGTAAAATTTAGGTAATTACGATTTCTAACACTGTATACTTGAGGTATGACTCTTCTATCTACTCTAGTATTGGTGAGACTCCATTCAAGGATTTAGGCCCGACAGTGGGACTATGAGATAATTCCTTTTCTATCCTATTTCTTTTTTTCTTTATTTTCCCAATTTGTTAATGCCATTGGCACACCTTCAAACATATACCCAAAAGAGAACCTGTAATCCTGTATCAGATACTATCGCATTTCCAATCAAACAATATTTACGTAATAAGCCACTGGCCTGAAGAAAATTGATACTGCACCATTAACATAATTAAGAAGTTATGAACTAACACAATCTGAAAGATGCATTGGACAGAAATAATTAACACAAGGAGGTGGCTTCATTTCTATCCGACAAGAGGTCAATGGTGGAAGCATCCTTCTATCATACAAACGAGCAAAGGCATCACTGCAGACATTCAGATATTATTGATTATTGATCAGAATGAGTAATGGGAATAATTAGTTTCAAGTCGGTGAATAGTGTCAACTACAAATAGTACCTTCCACCAACAAGCAGCAGATGAGGACGCGTCGTACTGATGTCACAAGATTTTAAGGCAAGACGTCTTTTAGGAGGATCAACTAGTGATTTCTTTGCTCCATGCCGCAAATCAAGCTGCCATTAGATGCTAAACATGAAAAATGTGTGATAGACAACTGTCGTAAGGCAAAATATAGGAAATAAATCAGATACAAAAGAAAATATCCTCCAAACTAAGAATGGCACAAATAAGTTTTAACGTAACATGAAAATTGTTGATAATTCCTTTATCGTAAAGAATTTGACACACAAGTTTATAAAAGTAAAAGCATAACAGCAGCATCCAAAATTCAGATGTGGCATAAAATGCAAAATAAAAGAACTATTATACGTATAAAACTAATAATTGCAAGAAAAGATGGTTATAATTTCAATGAAGCCTCCTTGTTGGCCGAGGGATCAAGTTGCTGGCATTTCCATGAAGCCCTGTCAAGATAAAAGTAACTAGTCCATGAGACAAACTCAGAGTGCATTAAAAGCATACTCTATAGGGAGTTCTTATATTTGATTGTGTGTATGTGATATTATAGTATCCAAACCTTTTCCTCCTTATAATTTCTCTTGATAAAAGAAAATTAACCTGTCCTGTTGAAGACAGGAAATTGGAAGACTTTGTAGGACTTCCCCTGGGTTATTTGCAAGGATTCAGTAGGATCTGAATTACCTGTTAGTGTTAGGGCTGGTCCTTCTCGACTCAATTTACGACACAATTCATGTTCATGAAATGTTGGGTAGATGAACATACAAATTTTCTTTTCCTTTTTAAGACTACAAGAAGGTTATAATTTACAACAATTGAAACCCTGACAGTGGGCAAGGAAGAAAATAAGGAAAATCAAAATTTAGCTTGATTTTGAGCAGAAGGGCCAGGCCAGGCAAAGCCAAAAGGATGTATCAGAAAGTTGAGGCTGGGGATGGAAAAGTTGGAGAATGAATAACTAATGGGTAGGGGCAGGCAAAAAAGGTACCAAGCAAAAGCAGGAGGAAGGAGTAGATTAGATGTCAATACCAGATCATAAAGGAAATAATAAATAATAGAAGAGAAGGGAGGCTTGGGAAAGGGATTTGTTAATTGTGATGTTTGTAGAGTGGCTAGCACAATTTTTTTAATGGTACTTGTTGGTTTTAATTTTAATAAAACTTAGTTATAGTTTGGAAAAACTTTAGAGAAGTAGCGTTTGAAAGTTGTTTTCTCCTTTTCTACAGAAGGTTTTATAAATGGCATCCAGAAACTACTTTTTTTAAGGAAAAAAAGTAAAGCATGTTCCGTATGGCATGGTAGCAATGTCAGTGATGGTGGTGGGTGGTGGGTGGTGGCTAGTAGCGATGTTAGTAGTAGGTGGCTGAAACAGAGACAGGACATTGATGGTGGTGATGGTGAAAGGTAGGGCAGCAACAAAGCTTGGTTGTGTCGTTGTGAATGATGGATGGATGTAGACGTGATGCTAGGCGATGGGTTATTGTTGTGATAGAAGGCTGAAAGAAAAGCCGGGATAGTTAGGAATATAAATGGTAACTTTTAAATTTTATAGCTCTTTATTATTCAGGATATCATTTTTAACTTTCCTAATTTTTTAAAGAGTCATTTTCATTTGAGCACATCCAAACACAACTTTTTTTTATATTAGTTACTTTTCACTTTCAAAGTTGAATAAACACTTCTTAAAGCCTTAACCAATTGGACCCTTAAGTATTTCTCATAAGAGAGGATGGAGAGGGGAGGGGGGAGGGGGGACAAAAGAGGGTGAAGGATCCCTCATGACATCCCTCTAGGCTAGGTTCTCCCCTAGGCATTAGCTGACCTTAGCACACGGAAGAATCCACTTCTCAAGGACCAGGGCAATCCAATGAAAAAACAAACCTCCATGAGAAACATTACGGTATAGGAGTCCTACTTCACCTTCAGAACTCTAAACACCTAACTCCTTGCCTCCCTAATACCAACCACTAAGGCACATATCTCCACTCAAACCGCATTCCTTCCCAAATAAGACCTGAGAATGCATGCATAATGACATGTAAACGATATCTAAAAATATATGCAATTCCAAATAGACCTGCGCTACCACTTACCAATAGAGTACTCGTCAATGTTCTGCTTAATATTCCCCTCCAAATGGGGATTCCAAGCCAATACATCTCTCAACCACGGGTGACGAGAATGCATACCCATAAAGATACCAATCACATTGGAGACCCTATAGGCAAGATTCCTACCTCTCATATCCTCAAGTGAGCCTCCTATTCCTCTGTTCCCATAAACCCAAAAGGATGGCCTGAAAGAGAAAGCGATAAATCAACTAAGGCCTCCTTCCCAACATAGGGAACTCCTCTGATCCAGCCAACAAATGGGAAATACCATCTACGCATAACATAGTCCAATCCAATAAATCTGAGAAAATGACTCCACCCCTCAATAGCAATCACATAATAGAGGAAAGAATCACCACTCTCCTTCATACATACACAATATGCAGACCTGAGGAGACAATACTTCATACTTGCTCCTCTTCTGGAGCACATCAAAAGTATTGATTCTATAGAGAAATTTGGTCCACACAAAGGCCTTAATCCTCGGGGAACAGAAGGTATCCAAAGCTAAAGGGTTGAAAATGAGACAAGAGGAAGATCCATGTCACGACAAATGGTGTAAAAGAATGATTAGTGGGAAACATTCCTCTAAGATCAAGAGCCCAAATACAAGTATTCGAAACAAAAGGATCAACGGTGACATTCCTCAACAGATCAAATAATGATGCCAGCTCAGTGAGCTCAACAGGTCTACAATCTCACCTAACTAGGCGACTCCAGACCATGCCATCAAAAGACCAGGTGAACAAGAGCGGGAAGTTTATTGATAACGTCAACTTCATTCACTGTTTGTCCATCAAATAATCCATGTACAGAACCCAAATAAAACAAACAAGCTGGTAAAGGATGAGGCAATCAAAGAGATGGCTTCCGAACGGCTGGCAGCATACCCCCTTGCTCAATGGTTAATTTATCACCCGTTATTGTGAATGTCACGCTTGCCATTAATAACTTTAGCCCATAAAAACTCCAATTGTACTGAACCTCTATAGATAGTAGAAATGGCATTGACAGATGGCACTTTGATAGCGTGACACGAAACAAGATTATGGGCCATATTTCTAGAGGATGCCTATGGTGCTAACCCCGAAAAGGTTATATAATGATACTCTTCGTGATGCCGTGAGAAGGCTGGCTGTATTATAGAAGTGCTTCAACAAGACACCCCGTTGCTAGAAGATACTGCATATTGGTGATATCACCCTAGACTAGATGAGTAATGGGAGATACATGAGGCCTGCAATGGCAATGCTCCTCATGCAGTGATCAACGAGAATGAGATTTTCTGATTTCATCACATTCATACGAGCAATATCAATACATCGACTCAAGGATTCACGTTCACCAAAGAGATGCGTCTCGGTGAATACATACCTCCGTCTAGAGGGAACTCAACGACATAGAAGGTTGAACAATCTCCTTCTAGATGGAAAGACAGCCATCGACAACGTAGAAGGCACACTTCCGTCTAGAGGGAACCTCGACGACGTAGAAGGCACACTCCCGTCTAGAGGGAACCTCAACGACGTAGAAGGTCAAACATTTCTGCCTAAGGGAAAGACAGCCCTGACGTTAAAAGAGGGAAAGAACCCTCGGGATGCGTCCCACATTCACCAAAGAGATGCATCTCGGTGACTACACACTTCCGTCTAGAGGGAACTTTGGCCGAACAATCTCTGTCTAGAGGGAAAGACAGCCCTCGACGACGTAGAAGGCACACCTCCGTCTAGAGGGAACCTCGACGACGTGGGAGGTCAAACATTTCTACCCAAGGGAAAGACAGCCTTGACGGTAAGAAAGGGAAAGACAACCCTCGGGATGAGTCCCACATTCACCAAAGAGATGCGTCTTGGTGAATACACACCTCCGTCTAGAGGAAACCTCGACGGGGCAAAATTATATAATGCCCTTTTCCAGGCAGTGTCATGGCTGCATGGATGATAGTCTAGCTGGAGTTCAAAGGACTGTCGAGATCAGATTTTCACAGAGATTGGATTACAGTGGCCAGATCATATCCATTTATTGATTCTATTGCTACAGTATGGAAATCACCCGAGGAAAAGTTCATCAAGGTTAATTTTGATGGCTCTTCTTTAGACAATCCTGGACCATCGGGGTGTTAGATGTGTGTTCACCATCATGGGTCTATCCTTCATGCCTTCTTTGGTTCATTAGCAAAGTTTTAAATTTCGATTTCGCCAAACATTTCACCAAGGGGTGTCTGGCGTAATTTCGCCTATATTTCGCCGAAATTTCGGCGAAATGGAGAAATGTCACCATTTCGCCAACCTATAAAATGGCGAAATTGAAAACCATGTCCATTAGGGGAGGAGACTCGCTTCGTGTTGAGTTATATGCTTTGATTACAGGTTTACGGGAAGCTAAATCCCAAGGCTTTCTATCTTTGGAGGTGGAAGGGGATTCTCGAATTGTTATTGAGTGGATGAAGTCCTCTTCTGTGTGTGCTTGGAGATAAAGTCATCTGTGTGATCTTGCAAGATTACTTGCACAAGCGTTTTCTATCTCTTTTAGCCACATTCCTAGATGGGATAATGGAGTGGCTGTTAGGCTAGCTAGAGGTGGGGTTGGGAGAGAATGCTTGTTTGCTGGGCTACCTACTAAGGTTATTAATGAGGGTGGGGAATAAGACCCGGTTATCTTCTTCTTCGTTGTTTTCTGTTTTTTGTTGTTTCTTTCTCCTATAGTCCATCTCAAACTTGTTGTACATATTTCTATTTTCTTTTGATGATATATATATATATATATATATATAACTCGTCGTGATTCATCAAAAAAAAAAATCTAAAACAAAAAGGCCAGAAATAACTATGTGTAAGGATGATGGTTACTTACCTCATTGTGAATTGTGAGGCCAAACAATGGCAACGTTTTTCTGGAAGAGAATGTACTGAAATGGGGTTCCCCTGATAGGTGTAACATCCTAAACCATTGAGATCCTTGGGATTCGCAAAGGTAAAGTATGTAACTCTCACCCCAAATAAATATGGGAGTGGAAAGAATAATCAAAACATAAGCGGAAGTAAAACAATTAGTTCTATTGATAACTTAAGTAAAAATACATAAATCTGGTCTTATTACAATTGAATTTAATGATATCTACAAATAATCTAATACAAAAGCCCTATCTACTATTCTTCAATTCTAGTCCCTTCCCAAGCTCTCCTTATGCTATCATTTAATCCTGAAAAACATAAATCAACGTACATAAGCTGGAAAGCCCAGATGAGTAGTCCTTCAAAGCAAGGTATTTACTCATACCCCAATGTTATGAGATACAACAATATAATAAATAGTATTAGTATATTCTGTAAAATATATGATAATTATGGATGAATATGAACAGCAATCATACAATAAGTGTTTCTCTCCCAATTCTCACCATGGTACAAGAAATAATAGTCAATATCAATGATCCTACTTCTATATGCAAATTAGATCAAGTGTATCATACACAAGATACTCATAATAATATCAACAAG
>JAUPMG010000014.1:12448327-12462839 GCA_031762675.1 Pachysandra terminalis | reverse complement strand
TTGATGGGTCTTCCATGGGCAATCCTAGTTAGTTTAGTCAGGGATTGGAGGACTGTTGATTGGCCACCAGGATACTATCAATCTATCATACATGCATTTTCTAGCTCACTTGGCGAAAGAAATGCTATCATAGCAGCGATCCACATATTAGTTTCTGGGTTTAGAGAGGCACGATCTGTTGGTTTCCGAGATCTAGTAGTGGATGGGAACTCAACAGTGATTATTTCTTGGATGAGAGAGTGGTCATCCTTCTGAATGGGATAAGAAAATTCCTACTATTATCTTTCTTTTCTTAATTGAAGAAGTAATTGGAAAATAAAACAGCAAGTACAGAAATCCTGCCGATGGCTGTATCATGTTCATTTGACATAGTCCCTAGTAGATGGGATGAACATCTCATTTGTACATGTGCCTCGTTCAGCCAATGCAGAGACAGATAGATTATCTAGGGGCAGTGTACATAGAGTTACTTTTTAGTGGCATCCCCATTGT
This sequence comes from Pachysandra terminalis, assembly GCA_031762675.1. NCBI lineage: Eukaryota > Viridiplantae > Streptophyta > Magnoliopsida > Buxales > Buxaceae > Pachysandra > Pachysandra terminalis. Next base: position 12,462,347 of record JAUPMG010000014.1, on the reverse strand, counting down.
GTATACGCTTGTAGACTAACATCTTACTTTTTTTCTTTTTCTTTTTGTTTTACTTGGCTTGGGACTTCTTTTAAAGTGTCTCCTCTATGTTCTCTCCTTTATATAATATAGCTTCGTTATTCATCAAAAAAAAAAAAAAAACATTAATATGGTATCAAAGCATAGGGCTTGATCTAGTTCATCTTTCTCACTTAGAGATAAGCGTAGCATATCACAAGGTCAAATAAAAGGTAATAAATGAGTTAGGAAATCACTGCCTTCTCATCATTTTCTAATTCAGATCTGAATTTTTTTCAGGTGCTTCTGGGTAGTGAAAACCCCTAGATTGGGTAAAGCAGCACCTACACTGGTACTGCACATCAAAGTTTGTGGATAAGTTCTAATTCTCTCTTAGTCTTAGGAAATGCATAAAACAACGAATCAGAGACATGGAGATGACATTCATGAGGTTCATATAGTTTGTGTGACTCCTTACGGTGATTTCCTGGAGCACTGCTTACTGTTCCTGCCTTCATGGTGTGTATGACTGTTGTTGGTGCGTTTTCTGAGATCATAGACTTCTGGTATGACTACTGTGAGGCCACTTCTTGCTGTTCCTGGTGTGTGACTGCTGTTGGTGAGTATTCTGAGATAACAAAATTGTGGTTTTGTTGTTGTGTTAATCGTGATCTTCTCCATGAATATTAGGGACATCACCAAACCTTCTTTAATGGCCTCACCAGCCTATTCTAACATCTAGATTACTTCTATAAAACTGACTGGAAACAACTACATTCAGTGGGCCAAATTAGTACAGGTTCATCTCATTGCCAATGGGAGGCAAGTTTCTTAATCAAGATTCCCCCAAGTTAGATCATCTTAGATATCCTTGATTGGAGGCGTGATGATGTACAGATCTAGACATGGCTAAGGAACAGCGGAAGCCTAGTCGATCTCAAATTCTTGGGATTTCTGAGTTGCATTCATTGGCTGAGGTTTCTGCTCGTATCCAAAGGCTTACTCTTTCTGATTCTAGTTCTTTTCTTCCAGTTGAAAGGACTGCTTTAACCACCACTAGTAGTGGTTATAGTTGTGGTAACAATAGTGGTCGTAGGGTCGCAGGGGACGTACCAATTCAGGGGGAAGTTATGGTCAAGGCAGTAGATACCCTACTTATATTAGAGTCATTGTCATCTTAGTGGACACACTGTTGATTATTACTGGGACCTTCATGGCAAACCTGCTTCGGCCAATTATGCTGCTTCTACTAATGGCGATTCGGGTACTATGCCTAGTGCTCCCATATGGCCACATCCTATTCTGGCAGTAAGATGTTGTCCATTTCAAAAGATTAGTACTCTCATCTCCTTGCCATGGCCTCTTAACAGATATTGCCTTCTTCATCCACCGATACTTTAGTCTATCCAGGTACTCCTGTTGCTTGTGTTGCTTCACCTTAGGTTATTGATTTTTGAGCCATCGATTATATGACCAATGGTCCCATTACTCTCTCCAGTTCGTTCCTTCGTCTTTTTTTTTTTTAAACAACATTTTATTAATCATCAAAGTGAAAATATGTAATGAGCAACACAAAAGAAAAAAGAAAAAATCACGAACTGTGATTTTTAGAAAAACAAAAGCAAAGCAGAAATCTATATCCTACTCTAGCTCAAAACATCTCAAAAATCCTCACTAGGAGGGCCCGATACAAAAGTAGTTCTCGTAACCCCACTCAGCATGTTATTCTTGCTGATGGTAAAACATTTTCTGTTTCTGGTTTTAGTACTTCAAATCCTAGTCCCTCCTATCCCTTATCATCTACATTCTTAGTACCTAAATTCCTTTTAATTTGTTGCTTGCCAATAAATTAACAAACTTTAAAGTTATTTAGTGGCATTTTATCCTTTGTATCCTTTAATATATAAAGACAAAGCAGCCTATTGGTATAGGGAATGAATCTGGTAGTCATTTTTATTTTGATGGAGTTGAAGTTGGCACAGCTTTGCAAACCTCCTTTCATCTTTCTTCTCTTCAGTGGCATTGTCGTTTTGGTCATCCCTACTTATAAATTTTGAAGCATTTTATTCCTTCGTTGAGTCCATTATCTATTTTGAATTGTGAAGCAAGTCAATTAGGTGAACAGTGTAGGGTGTCTTTTATTCCTCGAGTAAATAAATGGGCATCCCTTCCCCAAGATTTGCAATGTCGATGTCGCAGGGCCATGCCATGTGATATGTTGCAACATCTGGGGAACAAATGGGAAATGCAGGGAAATTTGAGAGAAATTTAAGGTTTTTGATGGAATTTTGATTCCAACTCATAGATGAGCATAATTGAGGCCTAAATACACCTATATACATCAAAACATGCAGCAAAAAAAAACAAACTCCGTTAATAAAGACCATTGGTTGAGGGGAGTTACATGCTAATGTTGTTGAGCTGTCAGCTCAGCTGTACAAAAGGTAATACTAAATCCAGTTAAGCAACAAGCACATAAATTTTCAATAAATAACAAGTAGTGTTAATCATTTTTCTAATTTTTTATTATTTTTAATAGTTTTAATAATATTTACTATTTTTTAATATTTTCTTTGCTTTTTTCAATTTACAAATCATAATGCAAAGAATAGAAGAGATATGCCGACACGTGCGGCAGGTGTCGCGACAAGAATGTTGGCAAAAAATCACGTATGTAATCGTAGATCTGAGAAAAACCTACACTTGAAAGAGTGAAGAACATGTTTTAGGGAGATGTCTCACAAAATGTGACATCTCACCAAAACAAGCCTTAAATAGAAAAGATATGGCTGACACATGTGACAAGTGGGTTTAAAAAAAAAACCTCATGTCTCGCGACATCTCGCGACATGTCGCGCGACACATGGGCCTTTAATTTTTTTTTTTTACCTCATGTCTCGCAACATCTCGTGACATGTCACACGACACGAGGAATTTTGTGAAATCCAACGATTTCCCATAAATGTCATGTTGACTCCTCAAGAAATGTTGACATGTCGCGATATGTTGGCGGCATTGCAAACACTGCTCTTCCCTTTCAGTTAATTCATTCAAATGTTTGGGGCCCTTCCAAGTAACCTCTTATTTGGGATTTCAATATCTTGTAATCTTCGTGGATGATTGTTCCCAAATGACTTGGCATTACTTAATGAAAGAGTGTTCAAAGTTATTTGAAAAATTATCTCACTCGGTTGATGGATTTTTTGCTCTCAAAATCCCATGGCTTTCCAGGGCCTTATAAGCTCTCTTAAGGGCTCTATTATTCCTAAGTAACAGCTTGCTACACTACATCCCCCCTAGCCTAGCAGACTTGAAGGTCTTCTAATCGGGTCTTAATTTCCAGAATGTTTCCCATGGAGTTCAACATCAGAACTCATGTTCTCATTTCCCTCAACAAAATGGAGTGATTTAAGAAAATATTGTCATCTTAGTGTGGTTGCCTATGCTTTATATTTCAAATGCATTTCCCTAAAAGTTATTGGAGCGATCATGTCCTAACGGCTTACTTATTAATCAGAAGCAATCCTCAGTTCTTGATGGAAAGCCTCCCCACTCTGTTTTGTTCCGTAATACTTCTTTATTTCCTATTTCACCTCAAGTATTTGGATATTTGTGCATCAACTTACTCCAACTACAGATACGCTAGATCCTTGGGAAGTTAAATCTGTCTTCTTGGGATATTCTCAAACTCAAAAAGGTATAATTGTTTTGGTCCTTCATTGTCTCACCACTTCATGACTGCCAATGTTGCATTCTTTGAGTCGGTTCCATTCTTTAATGATGAAAATTAGTTTGTTAAGACGGATAACTTTCCTACTCCTTCACAGATACTAGTTTTTTCTATAGTGTTTCCCCATAGAACAGGTGGCATGGCCTTACCTCCCTGCAGATCCGTCTTTGATAAGTCATACATCATCTGTTTTCCCTGCTGACCTTGTTCCTATCATTTTGATGTTCCCATTACTTAACGGAACAGCTAATATACTTATATTTTGTTTTCTCACTGTTCTACTGTTCACCTAATTGATCGTTTCGTCTTTTATGCTCATTTATCCCCTACATATCATTGTTTTACGCCACCCATTCATCTTTGTTCCTAAGTCGGAGGCTATTCCTAATCCGGGTTAGAAGAGACAGCCATGAAAGAAGAAATGGGTGCTCTCGATCTTAATGGCACTTGGGAGTTGGTTATTCTTCCTCCTGGAAAGTCACATTAGGGTGCCATTTGGTTTATACAAATTTCATACTAATGGCACTGTGGAAAGGTTAAAGGCCTGTTGAGTTGCAAAGGGGTGTGTTATACTAATGGCCTCATGACCAGAATTAGTAAGATTGATTCTCAAAATAATAATAAAGTGAAACACATCGAAATGCTTTGCAAAATATTTTGAATAAAAAATAAATGTCCAATATCTAGTTGATCGGTTGACTGTTAATTCAATAAGAAATGGGAGTTAGCACTTGATTTCGTTAGCATTATCAGACCGAGTCCGCTTATTTCCAGCTCGTGAACTTGGCAAATACATAGGTACATGATGGCACCCAATTTTTCCAATTCGACAGATCTATGATTTATCATTCAGCGAAGTTGATATGATCCATCCATTTAGCGCACCTTAGGATAGCATGGCCTTAAAGTTAACAGCAAGGTCCAAACAAAGAAGGGCTTATGGTAAAGCAAGAGTGCAAGCATAATCTTCTTGCTTCTTAAATACCATTTCCACTACTCCCCCACTTAATGAATGATCTTTTGCTACCACTGCAGAATTGCTTCTCATCTCATTGAGGTGACTGGGTTTGTACCAATGGAAACCATAAATTTGATCTGCAAGTTGAGGGGTCCTTCATTTTGATTCATATTCCAATCAAAAACTTTATTTCTTAAAAGGATTTAACGCTTTACCTCTTGAAAAAAGATTCAAGGAAGAATCTAAATTCTCGTGATTTGTATCCAATGGTCAATTAGCAATAGAAAATTTGGATTATCAAAGGAATTGTTGATTGATTATTTGGTTGTGGTTCTCACCTTTGGCATTTCGTCTTAAAGCCAAGAACCATTAGTTTTCCTTAAAAAGTAGAAATTTATAGCAATTCAATTAGAGGGTGAATTGGACACTTCCAGATGCGCTCTAGAAATTTTATCGTTGTTGTTTGCTCTCTTTAAGCAAATATTGATATTTTTTTTATTGGAACTCTTTAAGCTAATAATGATATTTTTTTTTTATTGGAATTCTTTAAGCTAATAATGATATTTTTTTTTATTGGAAATTTTTTTTTTTAAGTCATCAGATTATATATAAAATAGAGGAAGAAGAAATAAAAACTTCATGCTCAAAGGAGAACTAAGAGCATGAAGAAAAAACCAAAACAACAAAAACTCTGCCCAAATAAGGACCCAAGAACCAACTAGTACCCAACCCCAAAAACCTACTCCTGTAACATATCAGGGAAGGGCACTCCCTCAAACAAAGAGCCGCACACTGAACCCCTCCTGGCCAAAAGCTTGGCAACTTGATTAGCCCCCCGAGACACGAGACGAAACGAGATGTTCCACCCACTGATCAAAGAGCAAGCTAAGTGGACCAAGTGACAAAGCTGCCAAGCACACAACTCCGACCTCTCCATCCAAGCTATAATGGGAGAAGAGGAGCCCTCAACCATCAGATCCTAATAACCCTGAGCTCTAGCAAGGCGAAAACCAGCAACTAAAGCCTCCAATACCACACGTACTGAATCATCGTCCCCCGTTGGGCCTGAATACGCAAATAGAACACAGCCACCTCATCTCTGAAAACACCGCCTATCCCCGAAGAAACTACAACACTAGTGGAACAACCATCAAAATTCAGCTTCACCCACCCAACCATAGGAGGATACCATTCCAAGGGCAGATGAGGGGAGGCTCCACCTACTCACAGAAATCGCATGCCAATCTCTCCTAATCTCAGAAACTGAGAAACCAGCAAACTCCCTCCGAACAGACGCCCAAGAGGCCACAGAAGTCATGATACCCTCGATCACACTCAACGTTTGATAATTAACGAAACAGTTATATAAATTTGGAAAAGATGTTACAAACATGAGCAAGATAGAAGCTGTCCGAGCTGGACATCTAATACCTCCTTCTCGCTGCAAGAATCGGATAGTGAACTAAATCGCAACTTCGCCCATGACAAAAAAATAAAAAATAAAAACCTCCTCCGGAACCCCTGAAAAACAATTCTAATCTACCAAACCATCCCGAGCAAACCTATCGGCCAGCGTATTTTCCTTCCTAGGAATCTGATTAAAAGAGATATTCACACCCAAACTCAAAAAACGAGCCATACGAACCAAATGTGTGAATCTCCAGGGACACCTCGAAGTAGCCTTCATCCATGTGATCACTGAACTCGAGTCCCCCTCCACCATTAGCAAGTCAAAACCTTGTGCCTTGTGCCTTGTGACCATGCCTCCTTTAACCCAGTAATCAAGGCCTGTAACTCAGCACAGATCGAATCTCCTTCACCAATTGGCCCTGAGAACGCATGCAGAAAGTGACCAATATGATCTCTAAAAATGCCTCCCACGCCCGATTGGCCTGGATTGCCAATCGAAGATCCGTCAAAATTTAGTTTCACAAAGCCCTAAGGAGGAGCCCATAACACATAAACCTTCATCCTAATAGGAGAAGAGTGGCAAAGAAGCCTGACTAGTGCGAGGATAAGACACTAAGACTATAAGAGTAAGAAAAGAAGCCCGACTAGTGAGGAATTTTATATTCAATTTAAGGTTCCTAGGGATTCTAATTCAAAGTCTATCGAACAGATTTTGAAGAATTTTCAAGAAATTAGGGCCATGTTCTTTCTTCAAAAGACCATTGTGTAGCGAAGACTCTGTTTTTTTTTTTCTGCATTTGCTAGCCTTAATGTATAATGTACACCCTCAATGTACATGGATCTTTCCCCATTTCACTTTTAGTACGAGTCAATACTTATCTAAAAAATAATGGAGAGCTTAAGAATCCCAATGAAATGATGAAAACCTTGATCACTAATTGTATAGGAAATTTAAGTTCAAAAATCCGTAACATACCAAGATTTGCATCCATTAGGTAAACATGATCTCCGCTATAACTCAGAAGAACTTCTTCACCATTTGGACTGAAAGTAACATGAGTGAGGTGCAAGCTTGACCGTCCCTGAAAAAGAAAAGGAGAAATTAACACTAGAACTCCAATGAACTTAAATACTGTATATCAGCTGATATTTAATTATTACACTCCAATTCTTCATTTTATTAGCTGAGATAAATACAGATATTTAATATGTTCTGGTGTCGGAAGGGTCCAAATCCTGATCCGATCCAAGACTTTAAACCAAGATATAGTAATCCTCTTTGTATAGATGATCAAAGTATCGAATGCACGTTAAAACGACATCCAACTTAACAAGAGTTGGACACAAAAACATGGGTATGTTTTACTTTAATTGGTTTTACAGTGCTTAGAATGACGTGTACTATGCAATTTGTGCTGTGCAATCCACCATATTACTATTACTTATTGTAGTTTTGTTAATATAAGATGCAAAAGGACACATGTTATATTGTTCATACATTTCAATTGTCACGTGTGTGTGTGTGTGTGTGTGTGTATGGCAGTGTCACACCAGGAAATTGAAGTGTTGTTTCGCCGGCACTACATACCCATGTCAAAATCCAACAGCAGTGCCATGGTCTATAGATATACTAAAAACAATTAAACACATAATAATCAAAATATAAATACCTACTATTAAGTGCCGAGTTGTATCTTTTCCTATTTTACTACATGCAGTATAAAAGAAGCAACATCAACAAATACCGAAGAAACTATCAACAGATTACTTGGATTTAAGGGAAGCTTCAAATTTATCTGCTTCCCTACAGGTAAAGCAATCATGCCAACACATCATGATCCTAACTGATACACCTTCTGCCCAGATGCAACATGTGTTGCATGGTTTATTCTAAACGAGTCAAGTACTTGTGCCAGACGTGTCGAACACCGACATTCCATGAATTTTGGTGAGGAACTTCTAGATTTCCTCTCAGCTTCCTACATATTTTGTAACTTACATTGCACAAAAACAATATTATCCCCAAATCCTATTTTTCCGTTTCATCTATAAAATATTCACCAATCCAAATAAAATTGCCAATTAGTAATATTATACTCAAGCTAACTGTCTCTTCTATCTCTTTCAATATATTACTAGGGACTTGCAACAGAACATGCTAAGCGGTTGACAGATATGTAATGAATTTTTTGGGAACAAATCCTCCAAAAATATATCTGTCAACTGAAAGATGATATTGCGTATATAGTTCTGCAACACGCCAGTAATGCTAAGAGCCATCTTGAACCAAACAGTACAAAAATATTTCAAAAAAAAAAAAAGCAAATACTTGGAACTTTTACTCACCAACACAGGTTGAGCTAATCTCACTAAAGCAAAGGTCCGATACTGAAAAGACTTCTACATTCTAACCGCTACCTATGAGTGATCGAAAACAATTCTTTTAGCATTTTATATTCATTTACAATGATAGCTCATGGATACTTCACTTTATCTATATGCCATAAATTTAAACATTGCAAATACATAATATAGAATTCGCTCACACTTTTAGATGTTCCAATCATAGCAACAGCCATTGATATTTGATAAGAGTGATTCAAGTAAACAATTTTTCTACTTGGGAAGCTCTCCAATGCAGTTCTGTAGTCCGTTAAGTTTCTCTAATTTTAATATTTCATTTAGTTAAAGAAGCACAAGAAGATGTTGACAATGATATGGATAGACAAAGATACTAATAAATGAGCACCAGTGAGCCAGGCAGATAGATAGTTCATCTGTAAAAGAAATGTGTACATGCAAATACTACAAGCTCGTTGGCTTAACCAACTGCACTCCTACGACTGTACATTTTCATCAAGTCAAAGAACATGCAGTTCCTTGAGTTCAAAGAAATAACTGGAAAAAAAAAAAGTAAAATAAAGATATAGTCTCTTTTGATATCAAGCGAAACAGGAAAAACAAACCAGTCAAGAGACTCAACATATATCAAGATACTGATGCGGAATGGTTCAGTAGGATCTACCCAATTATTTGTATCCTTAGGCTCATACCTATTAGCTGTATCAACCATGGACAAAAGGGCCATAAGCATGGATTGTCTAGGAAATCCAATTATTTGGGTCCTAATTAGATAATTTGAAGTAATTTATTTTAATTAGGATCATATTAGTAGTAGTAGGCTTGAGTAAAAATGCAATTTAGAATTGGGATAACTGGAACATTCGGATGAAAATTTTAGTGGGATAATAATTCTTGTTTTAGAAATTATTTTAGATGTAATTTTAATGTTTTTATATATGCTACATTAGGACTCTTTTGGTACGATTAGGGTTTGATATAAGCCTACATAAAGGTGCTTTATTGTGGGTGTATTAGAGAATGACGAATTTAAGTAATTACGATTTCCAATACTGTATACTTGAGTTATACCCGAAAGAGAACCTGTAATCCTGCATCAGATACTATCGCATTTCCAATCAAACAATATTTACGTAATAAGCCACAGGCCTAAAGAAAATTGATACTGCACCATTAACATAATTAAGAAGTTAGGAACTAACACAATCAGAAAGATGCATTGGACAGAAATAATTAACACAAGGAGGTGGCTTCATTTCTTTCCGACAAGAGGTCAATGGTGGAAGCATCCTTCTATCATACAAACGAGCAAAGGCATCACTGCAGACATTCAGAAATTATTGGTTATTGATCAGAATGAGTAATGGGAATAATTAGTTTTAAGTTGGTGAATAGTATCAAGTTGGTGAATAGTATCAACTGCAAATAGTACCTTCCACCAACAAGCAGCAGATGAGGACGCGTCGTACTGATGTCACAAGATTTTAAGGCAAGACGTCTTTTAGGAGGATCAGCTAGTGATTTCTTTGCTCCATGCCGCAAGTCAAGCTGCCATTAGATGCTAAACATGAAAAATGTGTGATAGACAGTTGTCGTAAGGCAAAATATAGGAAAAAAATCACATTCAAAGAAAATATCCTCCAAACTAAGAATGGCACAAATAAGTTTATTGTAACATGAAAATTGTTGATAATTCCTTTATCGTAAAGAATTTGACACACAAGTTTATAAAAGTAAAAGCAAAACAGCAGCATCCAAAATTCAGATGTGGCATCAAATGCAAAATAAAAGAACTATTACATGTATAAAACTAATAATCGCAAGAAAAGATGGATATAATTTCAATGAAGCCTCATTGTTGACCGAGGGATCAAGTTGCTGGCATTTCCATGAAGCCCTGTCAAGATAACAATAACTAGTCCATAAGACAAGCTCAGAGTGCATTAAAAGCATACTCTATAGGGAGTTCTTATATTTGATTGTGTATGTGTATGTTATACTATCCAAACCTTTTTTCCTGCTAATTTCTCTTGATAAAAGAAAATTAATCCGTCCTGTTGAAAAAAGGAAATTGGAAGACTCTGTAGGATTTCCCCTGGGTTATTTGCAAGGATTCAGTACGATCTGAACTACCTGTTAGTGTTAGGGCTGGTTCTGGTCAACTCAATTTACGACACAATTCATGTTCATGAAATGTTAGGTAGATGAACATACAATTTTTTTTTTTCTTCTTTAAGACTACAAAAAGGTTATAATTTACAACTATTGAAACCCTGACAGTGGGCAAGGAAGAAAATAAGGAAAATCAAAATTTTGCTTGATTTAAGCAAAAGGGCCAGGCCAGGCAAAGCCAAAAGAATGTATCAGAAAGTTGAGGCTGGAGCTGGAAAAGTTGGAGAATGAATAACTGATGGGTAGCGGCAGGCAAAAAAGGTACGAAGCAAAAGCAGGAGGAAGGAGTAGATTAAATGTTAATAATAGATAATAAAGGAAACCAATAAATAATAGAAGAGAAGGGAGGCTTGGGAAAGGGATTTGTTAATTGTGATGTTTGTACAATTTCTAGCACAATTTTTATTCTTTAATGGTACTTGCTGGTTTTAATTTTAATAAAACTTAGTTATAGTTTGGAAAAAATTTAGAGGAGTAGCGTTTGAATGTTGTTTTCTCCCTTTCTAGCAGAAAAAAGCTACTTTTTTGAAGAAAAAAAAGGAAAGCATCTTCCGTATAGCATGGTAGCAATGTCAGTGATGGTGGTGGGTGATGGGTAGTGGCTAGTAGCGATGTTAGTAGTAAGTGGCTGCAACAGAGACATGACATTGATGGTGGTGATGGTTAAAGGTAGGGCAGCAACAAAGCTTGGTTGTGAGTGATGGATGGATGTAGTCGTGGTGCCAGACGATCGGTTATTGTTCTGGTAGAAGGCCAAAAGAAAAGCCGGGGTCGTTAGGAATATAAATGGTAACTTTTAAATTTTAAAGCTCTGTATTATTCAGGATATCATTTTTAACTTTTCTAATTTTTTAAGGTCTCATTTTCATTTGAGCACATCCAAACACAACTTTTTTTTTATATTAGTTACTTTTCACTTTCAAAAGTTGAATAAACACTTCTAAAAGCCTTAACCAATTGGGCCCTTAAGTATTGCTCATAAGAGAGGATGGAGGGGAGAGGGGGGAGGGGGGAGAAAAGGGGGTGAAGGATCCCTCATGATATCCCTAGGCTAGGTTCTCCCCTAGACATTAGCTGACCTTAGCACATGGAAGAATCCATTACTCAAGGACCAAGGCAATCCAATGAAAAAGCAAACCTCCATGAGCGACATTAAGGTATAGGAGTCCTACTTCACCTTCAGAACTCTAAACACAGAACTTCTTGCCTCCCTAAGACCAACCACTAAGGCACATATCTCCACTCTAACCGCATTCCTTCCCAAATAAGACCAGAGAATGCTTGCATAATGGTGCGTAAACGATATCTAAAAATATATGCAATTCCAAATAGACCTGTGTTACCACTTACCAATAGAGCACTCGTCAATGTTCTGCTTGATATTCCATAAAGATTCCTACCTCTCATATCCTCAAGTGAGCCTCCTATTCCTCTATCCCCATAAACCCAAAAGGATGGCCTGAAAGAGAACGCGAAAAATCAACTAAGGCCTCCTTCCCAACATAGGGACTTCCTCTGATCCAGCCAACAAATGGAAAATACCATCTAAGCATAACATGGTTGAAAGTTAATTGACAGGCAAGTTGGCCAAAGATGACGAAAATAAGAGTATTCGTATCCCCAACAAGTAATTCCTTTTTGATGTGGCCAACCAACTATCTAATTTCTCAACAATAGAATTTCAAAAACCCGTGCCCCTAGGGTTATTAACCAAAAGGAAATGAAGATACCTAATTCAACATTTCCCTTTCTCATAACCCGACTAATCAGCAAAAGACCAAAGCATGTTCCAACTAACTTGAATCCCATAAATGCTACTCTTCTCCAAATTAAATTTCAAACCCAAAACGATCTCGAAACATTTGAAAAACCTAATCCTTTGAAGCTAAAAGAAAAAGGACATTGTATCATCAACATTTCCTAATTTGTTAAAAACCTTTGTTACGCTTATAGTAGCTCCTCTTCTATCACTGTCCTCCAAACCAAAACAATTAGCAACTACCTCCACTCCTTCCTATTTGACCGACTACACTCTCTACCATCAGACCTCTCCCCAACCCTAGCCCCTCGAGTCATGGGAAAAACCACACCCTCTCTAATACACAGGCTGCTACTATTCACTTCATTCGGGTTCATGACAATAGAAGATACATCCCAAATACAAGAAGAGACAAGTAATGCCTCCATCCTAGCATGAAAAATAATGCCATCATGATTCCTCTCGTCTTTCCTTTGGAAGGCCAATGTCCCCCACAGAATCTGTACTTTTGTTTGGTCAGCTCTCCTTTATAAAATAAATACACATGACATGCTTCAAAGAAAGAGAAAACACCCGAAGATATCCCCTTATGTTTGTGTTATGTGTTTATGCCAAGGTGAATCAATAGACCATTTGTTTCTCAGGTGTAAGTTGGCATATTCCATTTGGTCTTTTTTCTTGCAGGAGATTGATAGGATTTGGGTAATGCCCTCACATATAGATTTGCTTTTCAGCCAGTGGCGTCTTTAGGGGTCGGGGAGAAGGGGCAAAATGATGCATAATGCCCTTTTTCAGGCAGTGTTGTGGGTTATATGGGAGGAGAGGAACATGAGGATATTTGAGTTCAGGTCTAGGGGCACCAGGGCGCTGATAGTCAATCATTCAGTTTGCGGCTGCATGGATGATAGTACAAAGGACTGTAGAGATCAGATTTTCACAGAGATTGGGCTACAGTGGCCAGATCATATCCATTTATCTATTGCTACAGTATGGAAATCACTGGAGGAAAGGTTCATCGAGCTTAGTTTTGATGGCTCTTCTTTAGACAATCCTGGACCATCGGGTGTTGGATGTTTGTTCAAAGACCATCATGGGTCTATCCTTCACGCCTTCTCTGGTCCATTAGGGGAGGGGACTCGCTCCGTGCTGAGTTATATGCTTTGATTACAGGTTTACGGGAAGCTAAATCCCAGGGATTTCTATCTTTGGAGGTGGAAGGGGATTCTTGAATTGTTATTGAGTGGATGACGTCCTCTTCTTTGTGTGTTTGGAGATATAGTCATCTGTATGGTCTTGCAAGATTACTTGCACGAGCTTTTTCTATCTCTTTTAGCCACATTTCTAGATGGGATAACGGAGTGGCTGATAGGCTTGCTAGACTTGTTTTTTAGACTACCTACTGAGGTTATGATCGAGGGTGGGGAATAAGACCCCATTGTCTTCTTCTTTGTTGTTTTCTGTTTTTTGTTGTTTCTTTCTCCTATAGGCCATCTCAGATTTGTTGTACATATTTCTATTTTCTTTTGATGATATATCTATATATATATATATATATATATATATATATATATATACAGATATAACGTGTTGTGATTCATCAAAAATATAAAAAGAAAACGCAAGAAATAAATAT
>JAUPMG010000014.1:12427517-12443606 GCA_031762675.1 Pachysandra terminalis | reverse complement strand
GATGGTGAACTATCCCAAGGATCCGCATGTTGGTGTAAGCTTGGGAGACAGTGAGACCATAATACCATTCTGTTGGATTGTAATATGTATGATTCCCTGAGGGATCCGCATGTGGGTGTAAGTCTTGGTCATTGGCCCGGGATCAAAAATAAGGTGGGGTGATTGTGACATCTTGGTTGAAAGCCCATAAAACTATGTTGTACATAGAATAATCCTATCCTTTATACCGTTACGACATGGGATGATTTCAGGTTGCTGGAACATCCTGGGGAGCATTCAGGTTGCTGGGACACCCCGAATAGAAATTGAGATCACGTGAGAGCTTACTATATTTCACATTGCCATACAGCGTTTCTATTTCATTTGCATTGCACATTTTTGTTGATATTAGTGTGAGAGCCTCGTGTATGAAACACTTGGCCTAATTTCATATAGATTTAGGCATGCATATATTATGATGTGGACCCTAGATTAAATGCCTTGTGAGGTTAGGAGAGAACAATACTTTGTGTGATCTCTGTTGATTATATACTTTATCACCTTATGCACAGATGCATATTTGATCACATCAGTGATATTATCATATCAGTTATATAATATTTGTTTTCTCATAATGTTGGCGAATGAGTAAATACCTTGCTTTGAAGGATTACTCATTCTGGCTTCCAGCTTATGTTTGTTGACTTCTATTTTTTCAGGTCTTGGAGCTTGGTCACGAAGAGAATGAGCTTGGGATTGGGTATACATAACCTGAATTTTAGATGTAGAATTGTGTTAGAGTTAGACTCTCCTTTAATAATCTTGTAGTAGTTTAATTTATTTATTTCAGTTACTTATATCTTACTAGAACCGTTAATTCTTCCGCTTATGTTTTGATTATTGTTTGCCACTCCCATAGAGATATGGGGTGAGAGTTATCATTTAAGCCTGAAAATCACAGAATTAGGAATTTCTGGTTTGGGTCGTGACATCCTGCCTTTGGGTGGTATTCCCTAAAAGGAAGATGGTAATTTTTCTACCTTTGTGTTGTATTCCCTAAAAGAAAAAATATGGCTATTCCTGCCTTTGGGTAGTATTCCCTGAAAGGAAGATGGCTCATTCCTGCCTTTGGGTCTCATTCCCTTGAAAGGAAGATGGGATGTGTGGACATTCCTTGGGTAGAATTCCCAGAAAAAAGTGTGAGAGTTGGTTACTAGGTTAGGCAATGCCTAACACCTTGCATAAGCATTCATTTCATCCTCATCATTCTATTCATCAGCATCATGTATTGTTTGCATTCATCCTCATCATCATTCATTGTATGAGTGTGCAATTAGTTTTGCATTGAATGTCTTCATCTTCATTTGTGATTGCTTGTCATTCTTTATTTTAGTTTTCTGTTATATTACGATCATGAATATATTATTGGGAAAACATGTGAATAATATATGGGTTTGCATGGTTTGTGCTAATGATGTATGATTATGGTAATAGTAAGAGGCATAGTTCCTTAGATTCTTATTGGGCCTCCAAAGCTCACGCCTTCATGCACCAGGTTTTTGGCAAGGGTGGAACTGATTAGCTGGTTTGTTGTGGCTGGATATGGTCAAGCACGTTGCTGTTATTTGCATTTAGTTTCTGATTTTATTTGATGGGAATTAATGTAATTGACCCACAGGGGCATGATTATGGTTTAGTTTGTTTTATGACATTATGAATTTTGGAACATGGTTGTGATGTTATATTTGATTTGTTTTAATTAAGACTTCCGTTGTATAATTCTTGACTCTAATAGACCATTCGAGATGGTACTTGTGTTTGTGGACCACATCCATTTGTTGGATTCGAAGGTTGCACCTTGAAGTTCTTGAGATTACATATCTCGGATTCTGGGCATGACATTTTCACTTTTCAAACGATAACTAAACCAAAATGGGAAAAAAAAATCAAACGGATTTTTTCGATTTGGTTCTTTCGGTTTAGACCGAGCCAATTGACAACCCTAAATTGATAGTACGATATCTCATTATAGGTGAAGACTGCACAAACGGACAAACCATTTCTGTTGGCATACCTTTTCATTAGACATTTAGCATCAATCACCAAGTATTCTAACTTTTTTCTAGTTAGCCAACTTCTCCATGGATTCTCTCTTCCAATATGAATGTAGAAATTCTACAAGATTGCTATAATATAAGAAAGCTTTGAGAATAAATTATCGAAATTGAAATGATATAAACTGGTCACTAAGCAATTAATCATGAAAGATTGGGCTTACCCTGTCGAATCCTTGATGGCAACATTGAGAACAGAAAGTAGAAGACAAGTATATCAAATCTCTTTGAATGTAAACCCTAATTTTAGCATATCAAAAGAAAGATGTCTCTCAACAATTCTCAGATTGAAGGGTGAGCTTACTAGCAAGTAGCAACTAGCAAGTCGCATAGAAAAACCAATGAATCGCTTCGATGATTAGTCTAACCACTGAGTCCCTGTCACCAAGTCGAGTTGTCGTGAGTCTCGTGATTGGGTTTGGGAGAGACTAGAGAGTCGAATTGTTTAAAAAAGCAAAAATTCTCTAGGTAGAGAAGACTTGCTTATATATAAATGTTTTAGGGGCAAGAAAAAAATTTAGGAGGGGCAATTTTTTTTTTAGAGGTGGCACTTTGTAATCTATTATGAAAATAATAAATTAAATTCAAATTTATGAAAACATTGAGGGGGACAGTTGCCCCTCTCGCCCCTATGTGACTCCGCCTCTGGTTAAAGGGTAATATAATCCATATATGAGAAAATCAAATGCATCAATACTTTTCATCAGTGTCACGCCCCGGATCCCGATGCCCGAATCCCCAAGATGGGTGACACGGATCACGAGGTGTGACCTTCGGGTTCCCAACCATGGAACGCGGAACACAACAAACCAACCAATCAATGCAAGGACGTTTAAGACCTTGTAACAAAATCAGAGTGCGGAAACAAAGTATTTAAATTAATTCAATTCAAATATGGCTTCAGAAGAGCCTACAAACCAAAAGAAATAACTCAACTACCCTATTACATAAAATCTGAACTATGAAATAAAAAGCAGAAAAATAACTAATCAGCATCAAATCCACGTAATCATCCAATCTCCTTAACCTGCAACATAAATAGGTTGGTGAGCTTGGAATGCCTACTAAGAAGCAATTATGTCATCCATCCTCATGAAATAGCGATAGTCCAAACAACATACAACATCAAGGAGTGAAGGTAATCATATAACGGTAAACATATCATACTACACACTAATCAGCATGTCCATACTTGGAAACCAACAGTCAACCATCATTAATTCCACAATATCACAATCAAAAGCATGTACATGAATGATGTATGACGAATGAATGCCGAGATGATTAAAAACAAAAAGAAACGTAATGGATGCAGCAATATAAGTATGAAAGCAAATGAATGCTAATAATTGCAAACTCCATGCCCAATCAGTCCACCCAAATCAGCTCCATCAACATTCCTTACCAAGACCACTAAGGTCAAATCACTCCGCAACAACTACTCCATAACAACAATCTTTACCTCGATCCATGACTTTACGATCAATTCAATTATCCCATGTGTCCAGCGTGGTTTCGTAGGACTTTCGACCTACCCGGGCTCAATCCATATAGCTATTTCTTACCTTTTTGGGAATTAAACACCCAAGGACGGTCACCCTCAACCTTTTAGGGAGTTAAACACTCTAGGACGATTACCCCTAACTTTTCTAGGAATTTGTACCCAAGGATTGGTCACCCCTAACCAAGAATCTACAATTCAATTCATTGCTGCCTGGTTGACCTGATGAGCCATCAAACAAACAATCGGATCTCCAGTGATAACAACCTTCGGAAGGTATCCATGCGCCCATACACACAGATAATCCTTCGGAAGCCATCACAGGATTCCTTTCTAAGGCATACATGTACCACATATCACACAATATCAACACGTTCAATCATATTACTCAAT
Organism: Pachysandra terminalis; assembly: GCA_031762675.1. Classification (NCBI taxonomy): domain Eukaryota; kingdom Viridiplantae; phylum Streptophyta; class Magnoliopsida; order Buxales; family Buxaceae; genus Pachysandra; species Pachysandra terminalis. The sequence continues at coordinate 12,439,619 of JAUPMG010000014.1, read as the reverse complement.
ATCCCAATTCGTATCACAATCAGCATATTATTCGTGCACAACTTCTCATATCTTTAACAAGGTTCAATCATGTCATTCTATGTTTAAATTCATAACACAATCATCATATTATGTGTGGGGTCACAACCCCAAGTTCAATGGTCAAATCCCTAAGTCAATAGGTTCAATCCCCGAAGCAATGTTCACAGAAAAACAGAACTTGGGGTTCGTCGGTAGGCTCACCAGTGGACTGGTAGGTACCAAAGACCCTAATACAACTAATTTATGGTCCCTGTCTGTAGCCTCACCGGTACACCGGTGGGTACCAACAATACCTTTTGTGTTGGTTATTTATGGGTTCATGAACCCACTTTTTGGTATCCGATTTTCATCCCCATTGCTATTAAAGGTCAATAAACAATCATATTAACAACCAATGACCGGGTAAACATATCTTGATAACTCATCAACATGATAATCAACTTTTAAGCATAGATCAAACATCTATACAATGGAAAACAGTCTAACATCTTCTTAAATTCATGTCACACGATCGAAAATACATATACATTAACAGGAACAGTGTTTAATGCAACTTAACATGAGGATATCGAATTTAAGCATGTAATTACCCATCAATGACTTCCGAAATTTCACAAGAACTATATAGAAAATACAACTTACCTCCTATGCTTGTTTTGATGTTTATTCTAACGTACTCTTCCTCTCTACTTCTTCTTCCTCTTCAGATCTCAATACCAGCCACAATCATCTCTCTCTCTCACTCACTCACTCTCTCTCTCTCTCTCTCTCACACACACACACACTAATCAAAATCTATTTTTTCTCTAGTTGCTGTGCACGATCTCCTCCTAAACACCTCTCTTTATAGCCATCCCCACTCTCCTCTTTCCAATTCCCACGCACCTTTTTATTTCTACTTCTTCTCTAATTAGTACCTCCCTCTTCTATCTTAATACAACTCAAATCCTAAATTACTAACTTACCCGTTAAGTAGAAACCTTCTAGAGATCCTACTAATTAGTCTAAGCTAAATTCCTTTTGATTACTTCGACTTGAATTTCTAATTCTAACAATTAAGATTTAGTTTATTAGACTACACTCTCTCACAACTTCTAATAATTATAATCTGATACCCAATTTTACTATTATCTTCCAATACATTACTTAACTTATTTAATTCCCGGTTAGATCATCATGTAGTAAGACGAAAAGTTAAACAAAAAGTTAGCATATAAGTGTTCTATATAATGTAATATAAAACCTAAAGGAGTGTAAGTGGAATATAAAAAAAAAAATCAGGGAGCATGTCTACCGTTGCCATAAATGTAAGTGTAAGTGAAATTAATTATTTTTTTTTAATATGAAGCTAAACTACCACCTAATTTTAATTAGGCAGGAGAAGTTATCTTTCATTAAAAAAAAAAAAAAGGAAGACTAAAATTTAATAATAATTAAAAATAGTAATTAAAAGTAATTTTTCTTTGGAAAAGTGGGGGTGTAAACTCTTAAGCCGCATGAGTGAGTGTGTTGCCTGCGACATGTGTTAGGTAGCCTTTTCTATATAGACACCACCATAGAGGGCGGGACAGGTAGGGATGGGGCCCCTTGCCATATCCAAACGTCCAACCTTGAATGGAATCAAAATACAGCTCTCAACGGGACAAATCCGACACGGACTGCTGCTTTTACGATGGGTGTAGTGTATGACCGTGTGACTGTGACTGATCGTCATTTCTTATATTTTTTGTAAATTGATGCAACATTAATGTTTTATCATAAAATTAAAATTACATACCCGACCCGATCCGAGTCAAAATTCCTGATTTATGGCCAACCCGGAAAAATTTCTGATTCGGACTCTCCACAATCACCCTCTATCTCCGACCAAAATGGTTCAACGAAAAGCCATTCTGGAGTCCCGACCTTCCTTATCTTCAACAGTATGAGGAACAGCGACAGATAAATTAGCTCTTGTCTCATCTCTCCCTCTCACACAAATGCATTAATGAGGGTCTTTTTTACACAATCCATCACCACCACCACCATCAACATCCTTCATGAAATAAAATATCTTAATCATCTTGGGTCTTTTTTACACAATCCATCACCACCACCACCACCACCATCAACATCCTTCATGAAATAAAATATCTTAATCATCTTGATTCATAGATGGAACGAGTGAATCGGACCCTTAGGATGCCTCCTAATGTAATCTTGGTCATGTATTGGACGGTTCTACGAACCGGTCCGATCCAATCCTTACCAATACCAGACGTCAACGGTCTAGTCTCAAATTGCGATACAAACTTTTTGTATCGTAGGGTTATGGACCGAACTGATACAATCGGTACTAGTCTGGACCGGTCGATACAATCGGTATGATGATTGGTAGAGCTGGTAGTGGTCTGGTCTGGTCTGGTCTAGTCAGTACAATCGATCTAGTGATTGGTACAACCGCTGGTATGGTCGGTACAATCGATCCAATGACCGGTACAGTTGACACAACCGGTATGATGATTGGTAGAACTAGTATCGGTCTGGTGATTGGTACAGTCGATACAACCAGTTCAATATTTTTGTTATGTTTTTTTTATTTTAAATTTGTGTATTGGACGGTCCATACCAGTTTTGATCTGGACCAATCAGGTACCAACCAGCCCCGACCGGTACTGCAGTCCAGTCCAACGATCGGTCCGATCTGATTCAATTTAATTGTCGATCCATCACTTTTGTACCGGATCTGTATCAGTTGGGACCGATCCGGTACCCGACCCAATACATTGAATCTTCATTGGACTTTCTAGAATGAATGAGTATGGTAAGTCTCTGTAGAGTAGTGGCATTCAATCATCCCTATATTGTCGTACAGTACTAGTCAATTGAGCAGTTATGGCTACCTAACATCACCAATATTATCTAAGTCCATATTGCAGTGTAGCACAGTGGCAATATCGTTATTCTGAAATTCATCTGTTCGTCTACGGACTATAAAATGCATCCGCAACGTAAAAGTCTGTTATTCTCGTTACATTTAAAAAAAAAAAAGAAAAATATTGAAAATACCATCAAACTCGGTCACACGTGTCACCGTGTGACTGGTCTTTACTGCATTGTTACGTTTTATTGGGATTTATAGTAAGATAAGTATCTTGTGCACCAGACAGAGACAGAGAGGACTGAGGAGCAGCTTCATATGGAGAAAGCTGCAGAAAGGCAAAGTAAAAAATAAAAAGAAAGAAAGATGTAAAGCCAAATGATCCAAAACAGAAAAAGCCCCATTACTTCACAGCCTGTTGAGTAGTGGAAAATCAGGAAGATCCCGACAGTCTCAAGAAAATTCCAAGCATCCCATGTGGGAAGCTTCTTCTTCTTACTTCCATCTTCTTCAGCAGCTCTGTTCCTCATTGTTTTCTTCTGTTCTAGTGTTCAGTTCTGTGTTATTCCCCTGTTAATTCCTGGTTTCCACCATGTGGGATTCAGAGAGTGAGTCGATTGGAGGAAGAGATTATGGAAATGAAATCAATTCACACAAGCATGGAGTCAAGACAAATGGGTTTGAGCGAAGGGATCAGTCTTGGTAATAAAGTTTCTATTTTTATACTAAATTCTTGTATGATCAGTAAGCTATCTTCAAATAAATATATAAAAAAATACTAAACTCTTGTATGTTTGGAGTTCTTGTCAAAGCATATATAGTAGAATCTGAGCTTGTAAGTTGGTTTGATTTATTCTGTAAATAGGTATGTTGCAACAGATATCCCCAGTGATCTTCTAGTTCAGATTGGAGATTTTAATTTCCATTTACACAAGGTAGTTACTTCTATGCCCAGATGTTCAAACCTTAATAAAAATTAATAGTTCTAGTTTTGTTTTTGTTTTTGTTTTTTTTTTTTTGCTTGAATTCCATGAGAATTAATTCTGCAAATTTTTTTTATTTTCTGTTGTATTTGTACAAGTATCCCCTTCTTTCCAGAAGTGGAAGGATGAACAGAATCATATACGAGTCCCGCGGCGATGCCAATGTGAACAACATAGTCCTGGACGAAATTCCGGGTGGTCCCGAAGCGTTCGAGCTCGCGGCGAAGTTCTGCTATGGAATTGCAGTTGATCTGACAGCCTCCAACATCTCTGGTCTCAGATGTGCAGCAGAGTATCTAGAGATGACAGAGGACTTGGAAGAAGGCAACCTTATATTCAAAACTGAAGCTTTTCTGAGCTATGTGGTTTTATCCTCATGGAGAGACTCAATTCTAGTACTAAAGAGCTGTGAGCAGCTATCTCCATGGTCAGAAAATCTCCAGATTGTCAGAAGATGCAGTGAGTCTATTGCTTGGAAGGCTTGTGCCAATCCTAAAGGAATAAAGTGGGCTTACACAGGTAAACCCGCCAAGGTCTCAAGTCCCAAATGGAATGACTTGAAGGACTCGAGCCCCGGTCGGAACCCGCCGGTTTCCCCTGATTGGTGGTTCGAAGATGTGTCACTGCTCCGGATCGATCATTTCGTCAGGGTCGTCACAGCAATCAAGGTGAAGGGGATGAGGTTCGAGTTGATCGGGGCTGCAATTATGCATTACGGGGTGAAATGGATCCTGGGATTGGCTCGAGAGGGATCCGCTGACGAAGGGAGTAATAGTAGAGATAGTAATAGTAGTAGTAGTAGTGGTAGTAACAACTGGAAAGGTGGGCTTCACTTGATAGTAGCTGGAAACAAAGAGGATCCCCCAAATGTTCAGGTGAAAGAGCAAAGGATGATCATTGAGAGCCTTATCAGTATAATCCCTCCACAGAAGGACAGTGTCTCTTGTAGCTTCCTTCTTCGGCTTCTTCGAATGGCGAACATGTTAAAGGTTGCTCCTGCCTTGGTGACTGAATTGGAGAAGCGGGTCGGAATGCAGTTCGAACAGGCGACTTTGGCAGACCTTCTCATTCCTTCTTACAGCAAGAGTGAGACCTTATATGATGTTGATCTTGTTCAGAGGCTTTTGGAGCATTTCCTGGTTCAAGAACAGATGGAAGCTTCGAGTCCAAGCAGGCAGCCTTTCTCCGATAAGCACGCGTACGAAGCTGCTTCGAGGACTAATCCACCCAACGCAAAGATGAGAGTCGCGAGGCTTGTCGACAGTTATCTTACAGAGGTGTCCAGAGATAGAAACCTCTCCCGGACAAAGTTCCAAGTCTTGGCTGAAGCCTTGCCGGAATCCGCGAGAACATGCGACGACGGGCTGTACCGAGCAATAGATTCATATCTAAAGGTAATTCAAATTCACACCTTGATCATATATGTGTATGTAAAACATATAATATAATTCTACTTACACAAGAATGACAATTTATATAAAATGTATGGTAGAAAACCAACTGAATGATTTGAAATCAAATGGAAATGAAACTCTATTATTTCGCATTATGTTGTTGCTTTGGAGGAAATAGAAATCAAACAAAAGGTTGAAATGGACAAAAGATTTTGACAGAAATCTTGATATTAAGTCATTAAAATGAATCTCTTGTTGATTAGAGATTCTATTATTGTTGATCGAGATCAAGCAATAATAATAAACATAGTAAAAACGAAGATCAAAACAATACACAAAGATTATTTCCACGGGAGAGAAGAAGTTTCCACTATGTCAAAAACGAATTAGGGTTACAACTTATACTCCTATCCGATATATAGGACAAATCTCCCCATGAGGCCCCTCGAGAATCTAGAGATTAATGAATATGGGCCACCCACTATCTCTAACAATTATCCTTGTACTTTGACAGGCCCATCCAACACTCTCCGAGCACGAAAGAAAGCGGCTCTGCCGTGTGATGGACTGCCAGAAGCTCTCCATCGATGCTTGCATGCACGCCGCCCAAAACGAGCGACTCCCGCTCAGAGTGGTGGTGCAGGTTCTCTTCTCCGAACAGGTAAAAATAAGCAATGCAATAGCCAACAACACTCTCAAAGAAACCGGTGAATCTCATTACCAGTCCATGGTGTCTACCCGGAAAAGTTTGCTCGAAGGGACACCACAGTCCTTCCAGGAGGGATGGGCAACAGCAAAGAAGGACATCAATACACTAAAGTTCGAGCTCGAAAGCGTAAAGGCAAAGTACCTAGAACTCCAAAATGACATGGAGAACTTGCAGAGACAGTTTGATAAGATTTCAAAGCAGAAACAGACATCCGCATGGAGCAGTGGATGGAAGAAGCTGAGCAAATTTACCAAGATGGCATCCATAGAAAACCAGGAGATTGGGCAGCAGATACCCACTTCTACTGAACAAACAAGAAAAGCTCAAAGAAGGTGGAGGAATTCCATTTCCTGACAATATCCCAATGGGAAAAAGAAAAGGGATTCCTCTACATTTCATTCTTTCTTCTTTTTACTATTGCAGCCTTTAATAACAGTTGGAATAGGTACTATTTTGTCACCTATATGTTGTTGCTTCTTTTGTGAGTGTCTTTCTCTACAGTTTATTGTCATTGTTGTAATTCCATTTTAAGAAGGGAAACTAGTTTTGACAAATACCCAGGCTTTCAGCCTATTTCACAGGTTCTTCTCGCTACTGTGGGATCTTTTACAAATACTTAATATCATATATTAATCAGAACCATACAGTTATAAACAATAGAAAGTATCATGCGAACATGACTGTGGACATGAATCAAGGTTTTAAATTTCGCCGGCATGTCAGAAATTTTTTTTCAAAATGGCTCCCTGCGAAAGGAAATGTAGGGGGGAATTCGTTTTCTCCCATTTGTCAAAATTTCGGTGAAATATTAGACGAAATATAGCAAAATATAGAAAAATATTTTCCTAACATTTCTCCAACCTGACAAAATATTCCGCCAGGTCTGCAAAATTTCGCAAGAGAAAATCTGATGAAATGTATGGCGATATCAAATTTAAAACCTTGACATGAATATGTTCCTCGCAAAGTTGTTGAAGTTGAATAGTGCAATGCTAGTGTTGAGATATGGTTGAAAGAAATGAGCAAGAACAAATTTTAACTAGTATATGCCAGATTAAATGGATGTGAATGATTCTCTGGCTGATCATACTTTATATGTCAGAAAATTATAGAGGTGGAGACAATGACTGAACACATGCCATTGAGGACATCATTGACAGGTTGGAGACTACGCAGTACATTGGTTCCCCAGTTTTTATGAATATCATTTGCCTCTGATGTCAGCCAATTAGCTGTCCATTTGAATCCATGGAACAATCAACTGTGCTTGTTATACATATATATACTTGACATGTACATTTTCTTGGTAATTTTCTATTTCATTGTGTAGGTGGGGTTTATGTGATATAGGGTCGGAGCTCAGTGATTGGTAGGAAGGGGAGAGCGTACTCAAGGGATCTTAGGAGCATGAGAGAGGGGTTCTTGTTGTGTAGAGGCGTTGTGCTTCTTGACATGTGCGTTGTTCGTACCCTCGAGAATGAGGGTATATATAGTAGTGGGAAAGTAACGGTTCAGGCGTCCAGGATCCTCCTTTGAGTGAGGCTGCTGGAGACAAGCCACAGACAGGCCACGAGCAACGGTCTATGTCCCAAGCCTCCATTCCATAGGCCCACAGTGATCCCTCGAGATTACCCTCTCATAGGACAAGGAATTGTAGTTCCCCTTCGTATGTGTTGACTTATTGTAAAAGTATCCTTTTTGTTTCCTGCAAACATGCTCCATGTATCTAGTAATAGTATACATTGAAGAGATTTGAGGAGTAATTACAAGACCACTATAACTTGAATTTTTGAAAGATTTGTAGTTTATGTAGCCAAAACTCACACAGAAGGTGAATGTAGTAGGAAATATTGTTCGTTTACCTGAATTGATGAGGCTGAGTGAAAGCAATTACAAACAATGAGAATTGACCAACTTAGATCAAATTAGTAGAGATAATCAGAAAGCAATATATTACTGTGGATCTTTTACAAATACTTGAATAATGTTGGAGGGGGATTCAAAAGATCTCATATGAAAGCTTTACTTTCCCTCCTTTATGCCTTAGTTTGGTTTTTTTGGCCTTGTGCTCTTTAGTCTCACATTGGAAATGGACAACTCCACGATTTTTTTTTGCCTTTTAGTTTGATTTTTTTGCCTTTGTATTATTTAGTCCCACATTGGAAACGGACAATTCCATCTTGTGATATATAACTATTGACACACTTAAGAAGAAGTGCGTATCAGTGTGACCGGGGTTGATTTAAAGTGCTGTTCACACATGTGCCGCCGTCCGTCCGTAAAGACACTCGGAATGTGTTATTAGTGTAAAGTGCCGAACTGACATCAAACTATGCGGGGATGGCTTGTAGATAGAAGAGGAGCAAATCTAGATTATTTTTCAGATATAGGTCTACTAACACAGGCAGAACTGTGCACAATAATCACATCTAAATGTATATTACTTACCGAGGAGATCCCACATGGCAAATTTGAAAAACGAAAATACTATATTTCTATAGGCGGGGATCAAATTAGGCCTGTAAACGGATTGTGTTCATAATTCGAATTGGATAATCCGAAATCCGATTCGAGCTTAGGATGGACATTTCGGTTGATAGAGAAGATTAATCTGGAGTTGTTGTTTTCATAGTTGAGCCGGTTGAAGAAAAACAAGAAGTTTGGGTTGAATCAACCGAAGTTGGAACTTGGAATTGAAGAAGGCTGGGGTTTCAATTGATTGCTAAAAAATGATATCTAGGATAGTTATTGTTTTAATGATATCTAGGATAGTTATTGTTTTTCTTCAACCGAAGTTGGAACTTGGAATTGAAAAAGGCTGGGTTTCAATTGATTGCTAAAAAATGATATCTAGGCTAGGATGATTGAAGGAGAAAATAATAGATTAGGTTTTAAGATAGATCTGGGTAGGACGAATGAAGGAAAAAATAATGGAGAAAATAATAGCTTAGGTTTTAAGAAAGATTTGGGTAGGACGACTGAAGGAGAAAATAATAGCTTAGGTTTTTAGGAAGAAGAAGAGGAGTTTGATTGCAGTGATGATGCTACCTTTAGAAGACCACCCTTGTTTGTTCGTGTTTTATCTTCTTCCGCTTGAATCTTTGCTACCGTCCTATTCATACGATTATGAATATCAAGTTTGAAAGAGAGAACAAAATTAGGGTTTTTTGTTTTGTTTAGACATGATATCATGCAGTGTATAAAAGTATTATATGTCACAGAATAGATTTGCTATTATGTGACATACTAATCACAGATAATGATAACCTGTGATACATTATACAATATAAGAATAAATGGGTTTTAAATATATAATCGAATCGGATTTATATATATCCACATTCAATTCGATTATAATCGAATTTTTCGGATTCGGATCTTAATCAAATTTCGGATCGAAAATCTCTTACGAAATCCGCTATAATCAAATCGGATCAGGATCCGAATTAGTGAGCCAGTGAGTTCAGCTAAACCTCACATATATAACCCCACACACAAAGACCATATATTAGGTAAGTGATTCGAATTAGTGAACCTGCGAGTTCAGCTAAACCTCACATATATGACCCCCCCCCCCCCCACACAAAGACCATATATTAGATAAGCCCGAGGACTCGAACCTGGGATCTGGGACCTCTAGTTCCTGAATTAGTGAGCCTGCGAGTTCAGCTAACCCGTGTGGGTTAACTAAGACATTTCTGTTGATGCTCATAATATGATAAATAAAATTTGAATAAATGACAGTGACTTGTTATGAAGAGCAAGAAAGCAGAAGAAAACAACACTGGTCCCTCGTGACGAATCAAAAAGATAAAAGCATTTAATTTCCAGAACAGTGAAACTAGGCAGATTTTGTGTCCATACAATATGCCATATGATTGTCAATATTGACTAGATTTTTACTGGAAGATCAAAACAAATGAATCAGAAGGACCTTGCCAGTTGGCATTGTCGGTCAAATTAAATTGTCCAGAATTTGATCCCACCCTTTGCCTTACCATTCAACTAGCCCACTGAACTAGGGATATACAAATGGGACGCGTGTGCCGGCCCGGCACGAAATCGTGCCAGGGCCAGCGCAGCATTGCCTGATTATTTAGCAGACCGTACCCTCGTCTAATTTCAGGCCCTCTAAACCCAGTACAACACGGGGCACAATTATTATTGAGCTGGGTCGAGCTTCAGGCTTTGCCTATAGTTTGTCTAAAAGTCCAATCGGACTCGTGCTCAATTGTACTTGGGCCATGTCGTACCGTGAGCCATGACCCCATGGCCCATTTTTTTTTTCCCGGTTTTCGTGCTTTCGCATCATGTAGCTGTACACATAACAGAAAGTGCATCATAGTCACTATTTAGTTATTTTATATTTCAACACCATCGAACCCAATCCATATACTGGACGAAAGGAATCACAATACATTACTTCCGCATTTCATAAACACGTGCATGCGAACGTTAGGTACATAAGCATAAAGACAACAAGAAGAACCATTTACACAAACAACTACCCTTCACAACACTCGTTATATAGCACAATACAAGTCCATGACTCCAATTAAATTACAACACAACTGAGCAAAACACAGAGAAAGTGTTAGGCGCAACTCACCTTAGTAACAGCTACTGAGTAGAGAGAGGCACACGTGAAAGCTCACAACAAATATTGATCCATGTTCAAGCAAATTGAAGGAGATGCACGCTTGTAGGATGGCCCACACCATCCGTCCATTATGAGATGTATTAAAAGACTATGCTCTTCTTCTACCCCCTCGAGTGAGTGTCCCCACAATCAGAAAAAAGGTTCTTTCATGCCGAGCGAGACAAATGATATAAAAACAACAAAACATTAAATAAATAAAAAAAAAAGTAGGTGGATGATGGATACTGGGCTGGGTCCCTAATGCGCATGCGCACCCTAACCCTCCCACGCCTTTTCTTAGCTCAATCTGTGACTTTCTCTAGACCCCATGACCTGAATTACTCCCATTTTCTCCTCCTCTCTTTATTGGTGCATCATAACCTGCTTTAAAAACACACGAAAAATGAAAGCAACTGGGTTTTCCTATCTCAATCATTGAAGTCAAGAAGACTTCGGGCCTTTAGTTTCCTCTCATGTTTGCTTTAGGTCGGGACCCCTTATCCTGTTCACATCTCCTCCTAATGTTTTGGCTTTCAGCTTCAAATATCCCAAGTAGCTGATAGCTTCATCAAGAACCAACATGGCATCCTTTCCCTTACCACCTGGAATTATACTCTGAAGAATGCTCACTGTCTCTCGTATTCTCTCCTCCTTCCTTGACCTCTTGTTGCATGACAGGGAGAAACAACCCCCTCCTCCCTGTACTTTGTCCCTGCCTTCTTCAGCACATGTTGACTCGGCATCGTCCTCGTATTCACTTGATCTATGGGGATTCACAGAACTTGCAGTGTCCATAAGAGTTGATGGCGTATTGTACCCTCCATTCGGTAATCTACGCCTTTTAGTTGGGTTACCGGAACTAGCAACTTCCTCTGTGATCTGATTCTGATCCGTTTGTTCTAATTTTGCCTCCGGGGAATGGCCAGTGCTTGTTTCTTCATCGTCGTCACCAAGGTCATAATCATCGTCCGAGTAAAGCAAGGCATCAAGTTCTTCCGTGTCTTCATGCATCTCACTACCTTCACCACCAATGTGATTCTCAACGCATCCATCAGATTGAATGGGACCAGATACATACATTTGATCCCTTGGATCAGCCAGCTCAACATCGTGCAGCCTGCAAGTGTCAAATGGTTTTGGAGTCCTACAGGCGGGGTGTGGGAAGGAGGCTATCACAGAACTAAAAATCAAACTTGTGTGATTCCCCGTCTGATCGAAAACAAGGAACCTTTTCTGGCTCGATCCAGATACAGCATTAGTTTTGACATCCTCGCCACATCCATGGGAAAAAGCATCAAGCTTCTCTTTCAGAACAGAGTTTGGAGTGGGAACATAGGCCTGGCGATGCCGGGGTAAACAATAAAACCACCCACAAGGTTCCTCCTTTCCTTGGTCTATCCGTAAATCAGGTGTCTCAGCAGCCACTAACCCCGGCAAAGTATCATGTTGCCCCTGGTCTTGCAGAGTGCTCGTACGGATCAAATTGGGGGATTGCC
>JAUPMG010000014.1:12396695-12418388 GCA_031762675.1 Pachysandra terminalis | reverse complement strand
GTTTTTGTCTCTTTGGGTTCTATTTAAGGCAAAAGCCTTCTCTTGGCTTTGCTATGGTACAACAAGGTAAGACCCCTCTGAGGTATTGTTACCTCATTTAGATTTCATCACGCTGCATTAACCCTTTGATTTTAATCACTTAATTGCACTAATCACTTGATTAATCAACCATTCACATCAACAATTTAATTGTATACCTTATGATTCATATTCCCATTTACTGAGTCATGTCGATTTCGATCTCAGTCATACGACCCGGTCCGATCTAATCTGGTCCGACCTGGATAACACAAAAAAAGAATTACAATTTTACCCTTAAAAATATACAGGGTATTACAGTTTCAACCTCCAAAACTCCCACTCATCCAAACCAAACTGATTGGATTTAAGTGAGAAACCCAATTCTCATGACTTGAATTCCTCTTCAAATGTTCTATTTAGTTTCCTCCTCTTATTCACTGGACTACCAATACTATGAGGTGAATTTGCACATGACCCTACTACTGTAAGTTCATCACTTTCATAGCTCAAGCATGCAGCAGCATCCAGCACCCCAATTGGGCTTTGGGGCACAGATGGAACTGACCCACTTGCACCCTTAACAGACCCACTATTCAGGGACACATCTTGGATCAGTTCAAGGCACTTCAACACTCTCTCCTGCAGATCCAAAACAGAAAAACCCAATTCTTAAATTGATCAAAAAACCCAATTCTTAAATTGATCAAATCTGCTAATAGTTGAAATGAAACTCAAAATGATAGAATGAAAAAGCAGTCAGAAACCCAATTCTTACCTTATCTAAATGTTGAATGAAACAAGACAAAGCTTTCTCAGGTTCTCCTGTAACAGATATCGCCGCTGCTGCAGCAACCTCTGATTGCCGGAACTCCAAGAAGCCAATGCCTGCATTCAAATCCCACCAACCAAACACTGGATCAGACCTTCCAATTTAGATTTTCCTTGGAAGATATAAGCAGAGGAAGAAAGACAGACCTCTAATTGTGCTTAATATGATTTGGATCGATCGAGAAATTAAGGCTTTTGATGGAGGTAGATCGTCGTTAATCTTTTGAAGGAAGTAGTCTATGAAGGAGAAGGGAGAAACAGCTTGCATTTTCCACTTCAATGTGCTCAAAACAAGAAGCTCCATTCTCTGTATAGTTCTAGCTTCAAGCACAAATTTCGATTCGCCAACCTGATAATATCATCGGGCAATTAGAATCGAAGGAATTCTACTTTGATTTCCGTTGACACAATTAATACCATTTGATTCTTTCTACATGTTTGTCACCTGAACATCTAGAGATAGAGGAACTTCAGTCTCTTCCATTTTGGCTGCTAGAGATAAACATGTTACAGCTAACAATTGAACCATCCAAGCTTTACCTCTCTATACCCAACAAAGACAAACAAAGAACAAGGAAAGAAGCAATTAGCAATCACATGGAGTAGTCCAGTAGATCACGAAGAAAGGGTTTTTTTTAGTTTATTTTCTCAACTTACAAGCAGATCATAGGCCGAAAGGAACCGATCCAAGTAGTTTACGGATAAATAGGCACACAAAGGTCCAAAACTATAATGTGCATGAACCTGTTAAGAGATAAGAAAGTAAATTTAATCTTTCTGATACAGGGAACTCAAAGCTCAGTCAAGAAACCATGATTTATTTCGAGAACCAACATCAAGATCATGCTCACAATAACATTGATCAGAACAATGGAACAGTTAAAAGAAGAATAGAAAAAAGAATCCAAGAGGACCCATATACAATTTCAAATAAGGATGTTGGATCCACCAAACTAAATCAGGAGAATCCATGAATGAACATCATTATCATTATCACATCAATAAAAACAGATCCATCAGTGAGAATATCAAAGCTAATCACAAAGCTTGAAGAGGGGAAAAGAAAACAGAATCAAAGCCAACCCAAATTAATCAAAATGTGGGAGAACGATCTCAGATATCATTTGGTACTCAAGAAGAACATCAAGGCTAATCATAAAACTTGAAGAGGGGAAAAGAAAACAGAATCAAAACCAACCCACATTAATCAAAATGTGGGAGAACCATCTCAATATCATTTGATACTCAAGAAGAACATCAAGGCTAAACATAAAACTTGAAGAGAGGAAAAGAAAACAGAATCAAAGCCAACCCAAATTAATCAAAATGTGAGAGAATCGTCACAGATATCATTTGATACTCAAGAAGAACATCAAGGCTAATCAGAAAACTTGAAGAGGGGAAAGAAAAACAGAATCAAAGCCAACCCACATGCATCAAAATGTGGGAGTGAACCAAAATCTCCTTCATTAGAAACCATCAAAGCAAGTCTGATAAAAAAAGATAAGCAGTTCCACATTCTTATCATAAAGATCAACCATGATTGGATTAAACAAACAAAACAGGTTAATAACGCAGAAAACCCGTTGACCCACCTTCCAAATCCAATCAATGGCTTCCTTTCTAACCCTCAAATCCATATCCCCACTCCTCAATCTCTTCAAATAATCATCCCTAGGCAAATGCCCATGTTCCCTCTCAAGCATCATAAAAAAACACTCTTCACTCTGCAATGGAAGTCCAGTAAGGAACTCCCCACCATTAAAGCTCTGGTTTTGATCATGGGTTGGATGATTATGTGGCTGCCAAACAGCCCCCAACTCAAACCCATTCCCAAAATCAGCATCCTCAAAGCACATGAATCTGTTGCTGGCTTCTGCACATAGAGGACTTGAAGCTGCACAGTCCAAACTAGGTGCCATTGTAGGAGCTTTAGAAAGCTTTCCAACCCTCAATAAATCGAAGCAAATAGAAGGAGAACAATGGTTTCTTTAAAGATTATTGGTTAAAGGAAAGAGTTCTCGTATCAAAGAACAGAACCAACAAAAAGAAATCAAGAAAGAGAACAATATAGAGAAAATAAAGTCTTTCTCAAGCTTGCTTTGAGGAGACTGTTGCTAGAAAGAGGCTCATGTAGGAAATGAGATTATTTAGGGCAAAGGAGAGGGAGAGACAGAAATAGAAATGTGGGGGAGATACTAAATATCCAGGTTTGATATAGGAACAAGTTATGTTTTTTTTCTCTAAAGCCAAATACCATCTTCCGCTAAAATTCTCCTATCCACTCTTTTCCTTTCATTTATTCTTATTCTATTTTATAATTTTCTTTTATTTATTTATATTTTATATAATCTTTTTTTTTAACCTAACGGTTGTTTCAAAAGCCCAGTGCTTATTTAAACTCGTTTGGTTAAGCACACGATCGTGACACCGTAACCGATCGACCGCTGGTAGCCCTTTTGTTTTATAGGTGTGTCAACTCACCTATCAGTAATCAATGGCTTAACGCTATGTCCATACATAATATTAAGGTATTTTAATTTAATTTATAAATTATTTTCTATGTAATTCAAATTCGTGACGTGGTATTGTTGATCTCCAAAATGGTAATCTAAACCGGTTTACTTAGTTTTAGTAAAACGCACAGATATCAACACCTGGGAGGCTTACCAGATTCTAAATTGAACCAGTCTGGTTATCTGTCTCACGTCGGCCTAAACCACCGAGTAGCCGTTACGGGGTGAGGTTTTCCTGAAAGGGTGTGTTAAACCGAAAGGGGAGGGTCGGGATCGAGAAGAAGAACCTCAGGAAAGTGTCAGAGAAGCTGCAGAGCTCTAATGGTAGTCTCAGAGCGAGTTCAAGCCTCTTAACTTTTCTATCTTTGGAAAAGTTAACCTTTACTCTAAGGGAGTAGGGCTTTTATAGCATTCCTCCCTTGGTCGAGACCTATCAACAAGTGACAAGTGTCGAGTATGCCGAATGCCACGATGACACTTGTCACCGCGGGATAGGTTGTGAGTGCGGCCTGCAGCTTCATCCAATTCCATCAGCCGCTTAAGTGGACTTCCGCCGTCTGTCGGAACTGATGGGACAGTTTCTCTGTCTCCCTTTCCTGAAATGATTTTCTTGATTTCCCCCCTCCCTCTTTTGATTGGGATAGAGGTCGTGCAATGATCAAGAAATCGTGGGCGAGCCGTAGATTAGTCAAATCAAGGCGCCGTTCAAGTGTTCCCTCCGTCCACCTGGGCCAATGGGAGTGGTTCTTGCTGTTCATTCTCCCATGAAAAAGGGGTTTCTCGGTTTCCCTTTTCCTTTTACTATTTGGACCAAAGGTCGTGCAATGATGAATCATGTGTGTTTTAACCTTCAAACCGTGTCCCGGGATGTGGAAACGATCTCTATAACACTTACATTTGCATATTGGTCTGTCGGGGATCCGCTCCGCTCCCTCTTGGGAGAGAACAACTCCTTAGCTTTTAAGAGGGGAAGGCCAGTCCTTCCTTAAAGGGCCTTATAATCGGGAAGGGGTATTACCCTGTCTCGGGATCTGGCGGGAGTTAGCCCGGCTTTATGCCCTTTTTATATCCGGCTCAGGGGTTTACCCTCGCCTCTGGATCCGGTAGGGGAGTCAGCCCTAATGACCTTTGAATGTGGTTTACCTTATATCCGGCATTAGGGGTTTAATCCGGCATCATAATCCGGTAGGGGAGTTAACTCTACCTCATTGACCTTTAAAATGGGTCTATCTTATATCCGGCCTTAGGGGTTTAATCCGGCCTTATAATCTGGTAGGGGGTTAGCCCTACTTCATTGACCTTTGAAAGGGATATACCTTATATCCAGCCTTAGGGATTTAATCCGACCTCATAATCCGGTAGGGGGTTAGCCCTACCTCATTAACTTATGAAAGGGGTCTACCTTATATCCGACCTTAGGAGTTTAATCCGGTCTCATGAAAAGCTATGCACGCCTGAGGTGACTTGGCATATACGGCTCCCCAATCAATGTCACGTGGCGTGCATGCATTGTCCAATTTGAATTTACAAAAAAAGGGTCATCAGTACCTACGCAGCTCTCGCCTCGCATACACATGTACGCATCTACTTATCGTTCTAAGCCTCTTGAGAGCGAGGCTTATAATTAGGACACGTGCATATTTACTTACCATCCTAAACGGCTAAACCTCGTGAGAGTATGGCTTATAACACGAACCATCAAACAAAACTCGTTTTAATTAGGGAGGGCGGGTTTTGATCCCAAGTCTTTAGAGCAACACTCAAATATGGTATAACTGAATGTGCAGTTTTAATGACCAGATATACAAGGAAAGTTGAATTTAGTTATAATATCACCAAAAATCTGTGTTGGGAGAAATCAAAGGGAATGTCTTTACATTGTGCAAAGAATCCAGAAAAGGGAGTTTTCTTTTGCTTTTATTTTGGCCAGTAATAATGGGCACCTAACTCTGTTGATGAGTCTTAATAAAAAAGTAGATCTTTAGTGATTATTAGTCAATAATATGTTAAATAAAGAGTCAAAATCAACAAATATGGAGAAAATCCTATTTAGTTTAAGAAACCACGTTTGCCCCGGCTTCTATAAGTACTTATTGTAGCTTATGGCTTATGTAAGCACTTTTTAAATTTAAAAATGTGTTTAGTAGTGCTTATGTGTAAGCGCTTACCCATAAGCGCTAGAGGAAGGCTACCCATAAGGAGCCCAAGCCCTTATGCGTTAAGCTATTTTACAACTTTAATAATATTTTTAAAATACCTATTTTACCCCTAAATTTTTATAAGCACTTAAATAAATGTTATTTCTAAACTTTAATAATATTTTTATAATTCCTATTTTACCCTTAAACTTTCATAAGCACTTAAATAAATGTATTTACCAAACACTATTTTCTTCAAATAAGCAATTTATTGTTATTGTGGATAAGTGCTCCCATTGACCAACTTATCAAATGAGTGCTTATCCATAAGCACAAGCCGGGCCAAATGCAGCCTTAGTTACCTTGCCCAAGAAACATAGATCACCTACTAATGGTACTTAGCTTGAGAATTAGGAAAAAATTTGGCAATAATTTGTAATGTGACCCAACCCACCACTATGTTTTGGTGTATGTTTTCTCTTAACTTTACAACGTGTATGAATAACTTCTGGCCCGTTTGATATCCAAAAATTGCGAGAGAATGCTAGAAAACAAATTTTTCTTTTAGTTTGTATCCATTTGGTTGTTAAGAAAATGAAAGAAAAGGTAGGACGCACCCCCTTATGAGAAAATAAATGACGCAATACTCAAATTTTTTTTCGTTTTCTTCTTACATTACCCTTCCTAAACGTTCAAATTTACAAAGATTGACATGACTTACAGCTTAAAAGTAAAAAATGAAAATTATGTTGCGGCTTTTTTCCTACCAAAGGCACCAATATTACATGATTTTCACAGATTTCTTGTAGATCGTGTAGATGAGAGCAACTGTGGTTTGGCTTGGGATACTTGTTCTTGGGTTCACGAACATAGCTACAGACGCATGCTCTTCGCATTCTAGGCTTTTAGGACACAAATTTCTAACCCTTTTATCCTCTCTTTGAAATGCAACTTTCTTTTTTCGTCTTTGAATTTAACCTTTTTCTTTCACTTCGCTTAGACCAAGCACTTTACCACCAGCTCATATCACGTTTGTACAAATTTCAATGACCAAATCCCTCTATACAAGAGGTGGCAAGTAGGAGTCATAGCTCCTCCTTGGACTTCCTTCCCTTTGTGGTCCAAAGAGCCTTGAGGGAGAGAGACACACAGAAAGAGACTTTTATTGTTTGAGATTCGAGCCCCGTTCACACCCGTTTTACTCTTTGAATTCTTCACTTTTTACTTTCTTGTTTCACTCCACCAACCCCGTGCAACCCACAGCGTCCATAACATCCGCCATATCTTCTGTGTCTCCACAATAATATATATATATGTATCCAGTCCTAGAATAGCAGAAACCTCCAATGGATCAGCTTGGCTCCACAGGTTTGCCTTTCTTAGTACTTGTGATTCTTTAAATTAACATTTGTCCAAGTGGAATCTTTTAATAGTAACATTTTCTGCTTGGGAGTGTCCAGTCCAGTCTACATTAATGTACTTTCTTCTCTCTCTAGAGGGTGAATCTCTTGTCCTTATTAGATCACTTGCCTATGGCCTTCTATTTGTTTTATTCATCAAGTATTAGTCAAATTGCTTAACTGTCCATCTAAGAACCAAACATTTCTTATTCTACTTTTGAGGCATTCACATTTCTTATTCACCTCAAGGTGTTTAAGTTATTTGCAGTGTTTTCACTGATTTTCGACTACATGTTCAATCAAATTCCCTCTCCACTCCAAAAAGGGCAAAAAATGAAACTAAAAGCAATGGAGATAATAATATAACTTCAAATCAAAGCTTTTTATATAATCCTACAAATATTTTCTTCAACTAAATTGCCACATATAAGAGTCAAGTCACATCAAAATTCTTGTTAGCTCTTTGCTGTTAGATCCTTGGATTGTGACAGAACCCCTCTATACATTGCACATTGGGAATCATGCCTCTTCATTCTGTATACTTTTCAAGTCACACGGTTTGGGCAGCTCTCCAGCTTAGGAATTGGAGGTTTCAGGTTCGAGTTCTTGGACTTACTTGATATACGGTCGTTGTAGGTGGGATCATATATCTAGGGTTTATCATGTCCCACTATGTGGGGTCAGGGGTTCTACATCACAAACAAAATATATATATATCTTTTTTTTTTTTTTTAATTTTGCCACTTTGAACATTCAAATAAGAAAAATGTCCTTATATGACTAGATTAAAAGGGTCCTCCTCCTCCTATTGTAAAACTCTTCTAATCCATCTAAGGCAAATGTTGAAAAGCCTCAAATTAAACTCTAATTTTGTCTATTTTGGTGTTGACAATTTGGGCATTTAAATGTTGATTAGTAATGGGAACACATACATTTTCGGTTGTGGGAATTAAGGATTCGTCGTCGTCTATGTTTTATCCTAACTAGTTAAGGTCAGCAACAAGAATCTTGTTCCTCCATCCCAATATGTCAAAAAATCATATCTTCAATCAATTTTCGAGTATGCAAATCCTTTTGATTGACTCCATCCAAGTTCTTTTGAGTCTTCCTCTCCTCCTCTTAAAACCTTCAATGATTTCTCTCTCACACCTTCTAACAATTGTTTCTCTAAGTCTTCGCTTTACATGCCCAAACCATTTTAACCTAATTAACGACTACAGTTACAAACCAGACAGAATATAGATATAAAAGTACAAATGCTAACCAAAGAGAATATTTGAAAATGAAGCAAAACATAAATCCCCCCAAGCTATGCTTTTCTTTTCACTTCCAAAGAGAGAATAAAACCGAACTAATCATGTGTCCAAGGCATAGAATACTAAAACTAATTATAGAGCGAGCGTGTTAAGTTTTGAGAGCTAAGCTTGTCTTCCTCATTCAGCATGGGGTGCCTTCAATCTCTCCCTCTGTCTTCTTTCTTACGGTATCATGTTCTTGTTTTCTTTCCAATTCAATGACAGAAAACTTATTCAATTTTAACATTGTACTGTGACTGTTTCAGGTCTGTGTTCGGCGGCAAATTACCAGCCGAAGACACTCATCCTACTACTAAAACGGAAGGCGAAGACACGCATCCTACGACTAAAACGGAAGGCGATTCCCACACGGTGGCTGGTATTATTGTTTATGTTACTGTCTCTGATAAAGAAGCAGGTTTGTGTTTGCAGGAATTTTGAAGCAGCTTTGTGTTTGTAGCAATTCTAACATTGTGATTTGACTGTTTCAGTCTGGTTTTATTTTTAAGCCATGACTGATCCAAATCATGTGTGAATTTGGGTAATCTGAGGTTGTCAGATGTTTAACATTGGAACTGAAGGACTTACTAAATCAGAGAAGTAGGCATTTCTATTTTGTGACATGGTATAAACATTCAATTTGTAGGAAGATACTTCATACAATTAAATTGTAATGAAAGTAGCAGGAGAAATAAAACAAGGAGTGGTCACTCATCAAGGGAAACAACATGACAAAGGCTGTAATGTAAGATGGAATTAAACCCACAGGGGTTAGCTCAATTGCCAAGCTCTCCAGCTCAGTAACTGGAGGTATCACGTTGGAGTCTTTGGGCTCATCTGATATATGGTCCTTTGTGGGTGGTATCCGGGCTTTACCCTGTCCCACTAAGTAGGGTAGGGGGTTCCATGTCACAAGAAAGAAAGAGAGAAAAAAAAAAAATTGGAATCTAGAATTCCGTGCTAATCATCCCTCTTCTACTCATTGAAGAAATGGTTTTTTGACAAATTGGAATAGAAAAACAGGATTCATGTTGCCAACTCCAAATAGTTGAGATAAGACATTTTATTATTGTTGTTGTTGATGTAGCAACCTGGGAGTTCAGATTCATCAATGGGATGCTGAAATCTATTGAGTATCTTTAATCAAGCATTCCAGTATCCTCAAGCATCCATCCAGCTTTTTTCCCATCTGATTGCATTGGATTTTGGGTGGAATTGTGTGCTTTTTCTGAGGAATTGTGATGATAGGCCTTAAAACCAAAATTTTGTATATTCTTTTCATTTTTAGGGGGAGGGAAATGTTTGGTATGATCACAAAACATCTTCATAAGATTATTCAACTCAAGATCATACAAACAAAATTTCATTTCTTTCTTTCTTGTTTTGTTGCAAATATTCTCTTGTACTCCACTTTTATATTCAATATGATTGATGATCTTTTGGTGCACATGACTGCTAGCATTCATTTGACATGAAACAGCTTAAGTAGAAAACTACCCGACAACTTCATGCTTACTGTTATTGAAGTTGTTCTAAATAGCATATAGTCTCAATGCAGGGAGAGAGCTGGCAACAAGTATAATCGAAGAAAATCTTGCGGCATTTGTCTCCATCATATCAGGCATGTTCTTCACTCTCCTTTTATGCCTTAACGATCTTTCTTCTTGATTCACATTGGATTCTTAGTCCATGCATTAGCATTTCCTAATGGCTGAAATACAGCATTCAACTCAGTCATATTCCCAGGGTCAAGGACTGTTATTTCAGAGTAAGATTTTAAAGTGGTGTCCCAGGTTCTAGGGGCTGGAAAACTGAAGGAAAGAAGAAAACCTATTGACTGTAGAGAAAAAGGAAACCCATCCTTGGAAATAGAAACCCTTAAAAGGGACTTGGTTTTAAGGAGATATCCTATAGTAATGGTCAGTTAAAGACAAAAGGGACCAGAAAAGGGTGTTTAAGATACAATGCTCTTGTACATTATTTTGTATTCATGGCTCAGTTGGGTTTATTCAACTTTATGTTTCTGCTACTAGCATTTTTAGGGGGGTTAAACAGCATTTTTGCTTGATGAACTTTACGTATTTTGTTATGCAGATATTGAAAGGGTGTTTCAGCATCGTGGGACGGTAAGGCCTTGAACATGATCAAGACATGAATTTTAACAAGCTTGTTGCCAATTAGCCAAATGCTAATCATATATGTGCACCTAAAGGCATAAAAAGAAGGACCCTAGTGAAGAAGCTTAAAAGTTGTACCTTAATATTCTTTCTCAAGCTACTTTCTTGTGTGTTGCAGATCCAGATGATCAATGAGGAGCTACTTATAATCCAAACTACACAATCTCTTTTGGAAGCTCTGACAGAGCATGTCAATGCAAATCATTATGACCAGTAAGCTAAAACCTTTTACACTTTTCTGAATGAAATCCACTCCTGGAAGAAAAAAAAAATGAATTAGACAGTTGGGCATTGTCTGATTGCAGGTTTTTTCCTGTATTGTTTTGTTCAGGGATCCTGGAGTCATTGCCTTGCCCATCATTGGTGGTAGTAGCCTTCCAAACCTAAAACGGTTCGAGGAAGCCACCACTGGCTGACTTCATAAGGCATTACAAGAGTCGGAACCATTGAAGCCATCATTTGTTGTAGATTGCTGGGCCCTGACAAATGTAAAAATCTCTTCACCAGAAACATAAAGTTCAATATGCTTGAATCTAAATGCATATATGCTTGAATCTGAATCTAAATGCAAACTCATCATCGTGTATATCCTAAATTTAGCAATCGCATCAATGTAGAAAGTTAGACAAGGCCCTAGCAAGAGGTCGTAATTCCTAACCGATTTGAAAAGTGAAATCTTTTCTATAAAATTTCAAACAAGATTTAGTCTTGAATATTTAGACACATGGTTGATGCTCTCTGCAGAGAGCGTGCTTGATTCATCATACATGCAAATTTGGAGGCAAATGACATCCGAGCCCACCTCCCCAATGAAGAAGAACTGACAGCCAGCTTATAAACATTCTCTATGCCTCATCTAACTGGTCCTGCATGCAATCCAACAGTTGATTAGATTCTGATGAATTCGATTTAATGATGATAGATTGATATGATAAATATCCACGGCTGTAATGAGCATCGGTAGTAAGAACTGATCCCTAAATATGGTCTCTACCAAGGACAAATCTCAAAGTCATATATACAAATCGCACAAACCTGCACGTCGGAGGTCCAAAGAGTAAGATTGTCCCTCAGAAGTTGCATAATGAGTGTGCTGTCCTTGTATGACTCCTCCCCCAGTGTGTCCAGCTCAGCAATGGCTTCCTCAAAGGCCTGCATAAAAAAAAAAATAATAATAATAAGATAAGAGGAGTTGGAAAAAAACCAGATTTGTATCTTTCATATCATGCTGTCATATAACGCACAATTGAGCAAGCAGAGACGCCAGAAAGAATTTAACTGAACCAAAACACACAAAACTGCTAGAAATCCTTTTTCACAAAATCAGTATAATTGATGCTTTTATGTTATAATATTTTCCATTAGGGTCTTTTTTCAAGTGAAGTCCTCTGGGAGTTGATGGCTCCCAGTCAGCTAACAATACTCTTAACCCCATTGAAATTTCTCTGAATCCTGGTATATTGCAATAATGATCCAAAATTTTCAATTTATAGTAACTCGCCTTATAAGACTATCTGAAACATTTGGCAAGACAATTTGCAAAACCATGCGTTCAATTTCCTTCAAAACATCCACCCAGTCCTCCCACCAACACTAGCATAGCATTAGTGGCAGTTTGGAGAAACTTATTCTTTTGTTGTAAAACAAATGTTAAGTCTTTAGGCTTCTCCACAACCTAAAGATGACTCCCTACTATCTGCAAATTAATGTGATTGAGCATACTGGAATGAAATGGATCACAATCCCAAGACATTGTTTTTTAATAGCTTTTAAATGGTGACACTGAAATAGGTCTCTGTTTGCAAATCAACTGACAAATGCAACAAAATAGTAATGCTGATACCTATCGTTAAGTAAGCTAAATTTTTTTTCCACCAAACTTGCAACTAACAAAATACTAATTTGAGATTGAAGATATTGGAAATGAAATGGATTCCCTCAGTCAACCAATCAACAGTGATTGATGAATACTAGTACAATATTCTGACTTATTCAAAACAACCCTTTTTCGCCAACCCTATCCTTGTCCTTATACACTTACACCTCCCCCATTAAGAATCCTCCTAATGCAGATGACATCTTGAAATCAACTAACAGGTCCAGCATCTACTGTATCTCTTAAAGTTTAAACCTATATGGTTTAGGATCGCAATGGGGCGGTTTTGGGCTGGCTTTTGATAAGCACAAACCCAACCCTATACCACTCACCCTGCTCCAACCCTATGACAGGTCTTGATTTTGGAACCACGACCGGTTAAAATCTTATTCTTCAAACCTGCATTCACCCTCTTTGTCCTGATCTTTACTATTTAAAGAGCAAAGCCTAATTACTGGACAAAATATGTACGAGTATACATGTCCTGAAATTTACATTTAAACTGACCCTGCCCCAAACCCAATCCGGGTTAATGTTTTCAACCATAACCCTCCAAAGAATAGCTTATCGAACCCAACTCAGTAGGGATGCTGAGTAAAGAATCCCTTGCATTACTAAATATAGGCGGCCATGTTTCACAAAACATTGAGTTACTGAGAATTAACTGTACAGCTAATAGAGTGGGTCCCATCCATCAGTAGATAATAGTAGCCATGTATCCAATTTAGATTATGATTTTTCATTTGTTAGTTTTGTTATTTTCAAGTCATATTTAGTTTAGAATTTACTTTTCCAAGATCTACAAGTTTTCATAATTTTATAGTTAGAATAAGTATAGTTTTCTTTTTAGAAGTTGTAAAAAGAAAAGGGCTAGGATCATCACCAACCTATCCCTATATACAGACATACTATATGTGCGTAATGCAATACATTTGAACAATGAAGAATTCTTCAACAACTTTCTGCACACCAAAAGGACAAGCGTCTACCTACTTTCAAGTTAAAGAGATGAATACTCAAACCCTAGGCTCCTATTGGTGGATCTTTATTAGCACGTCTAGTTATCTATCTTTACTTTTTTGTTGTTTAAATTTTTATAATTGTTCTAACTTGTATCTGATAAGTGTAGTTCTAAAATTGCATTCTAAACCCTAAGAACTGAATTCCTAGTTCTAGACTCCTAGAACAGCAAGTCTGTACTTCATAATTTTTTTTATCGGTAAGTAGAGATTGTATATATTAATATAAAAGAGTAATAGTATGGAATTTAATATTCCCCCACTGATATGTACACAAAATGTATACATGAGATCATCAGGACAGGTAACACAAAATAAAACCAGAAATCACCTAGCCTAGAGGACCAACCAAAGTCCCTTTCCAAATACAGAGTAAGGATAACACTACATCATGATAGTTCTAACTCTTGCCTAAAGGAAACAAAGGAAACTGAACAGTACTCTGGGCTCCTACTTAGCCAGAAAAGCAGAGATATCACCTGGTTTGAGAGAGTGACCAAGTTCTGCTCCTTATCTTCAAAGGTTCTCCTGTTTCACCTGTACTTCATATTGTTATCAGAAATCTCTTGCAAAATCCTGAGTTCCACATACATTAAAACCTTACTCCACCATACTAGCAGCCCCAAATCTTTAAGTTCCTTGGAAACCCTAACTTCATTTGTTAAAGATTACAGGGAGTCCCAAAATTTCTGTTTTTCCTCAATATGCACGGCATTACTTCCACTTGCACAAACTCACAAATTCTCGCAGTTTGCTAACTTATCTTCATTGAGTTTGGATTCCCGACAAAGAGTTATAAGAATTCTGGATAAATATTCTCAGTCATGATATGACCTTGGATTATCTTGTGGACAATTGATTCAAAGCTCAATAAACATAACAGATGTCCTGTCACATCCATACATTAAAAAAATTAACTTCTACTTGTTATTGCAATAATTGATGTAGGATCAACCAAGAAACTGGAAATTAGGTTAGCCAAGCAATTTCAACTAATTTTTTCAAAAGGTGATTGCTGATAGCTCTGTCATAGTAACTGAAGATGGGGATTAATACTGGAACTTTCTAAATCCCTGTTCTCCACTTTTGATTATACAATCCCCATTCTACAAGGGTAGAAGCTCACAAGTAAGCCTACAGAACACATCCAAGATCGATCCGAACAAGAATCAGGTGCGCCAGGTCAGTGGTAATAGGCTCATAACCTCCTTACCAAACAGAGATTTTCAGATAGAGTTCAAACCAAGATAGCTATTTATGCACGCATGTATATTATATAAATGTAAATATATTTCATACATATGTAACATATTACATGTAATGTTATATTTTAAATTGAATCCGATCGGGTAGGGCTATATCTGAAGATCTGATTAAGACTCGGATCAGAACAGATTGTTACTAGTCGTCCTCGGCCTAAATGATCATAAACAAATTACCAAATCCGGCATTTTCAAAAAAAGATTTGTTCATTCCATTGACAGCCCTACTTACAAGTATGCAAAATTGAATTTTCAAGAAACCATCATCACATTTATCCAGGATTACACAACTAACAGGAAAATCCTCCACAAAATACCAAACTTTCATTCAGTAAACTAAGCACAACACAGATTAAAACCCCTAAGAGGCCAGGAATGTTCTGTTATAATATCTTTGCCACAAAGCATCGTTGAAAGGTTGTTCAATATATTGAACATTTGATCTTTTATTTTCTTTTCATTCTTTCTTTTACAAAATTGTTGTTATTAGAATATCAAACATTACAATGGATAGTCATGTTAGCATGCCAAATATAACTATTAATTCTAAAAACTGAAGCACAGATCATAACAATTTAAGTTCCAATCCAATCAATTGGTTATGATTTATATAAGCATTCAACAACATCTGCATATCCATCATAAGTCAAGTAATGGATGTAGAAGCAATGAACAAACATCCTACTTTTACACAGAATACATATGCAGGATAAAATGTTATAAGAGATTTAACAAAAGCTTGTGCTGACTGCCAAATTGACACAACCCTCCACATTTACCCTGAGCTTGGAACCAGCAATGCATAAAACGATATAACACAAAACAACACTGGTGGAGTTATATACAAGATGAATTCGAAATTCCAAGTACATTTCCCCCAGATCAAAAAGGAATAAAATACTCGCAATTCTAATCATTTTTCAGTAATAAATCACTAAAAGTAAACAGAAACACCTCAGAAAGTCAATCTTACCATTTCCTTTTCACCCTGATCCGAGCAACCAAAGGACTATACAGTGAAAAACTAACAACCACGAATGCAAATTACAATAAAGCAAAAGGGATAACGATTGACGGACCTGCTTTGCCATGCTACAAGCCTTCTCCGATGAATTGAGTATCTCATAGTAAAACACGGAAAAATTGAGCGCAAGCCCCAATCTAATAGGATGGGTTGGAGCAAGATCCGCAAGCGCGATATCCTTCATATCGAAAACAACAAGAACAATCATCAAAATCAAAACTTTTAAATCCCGTATCAATCAGAGCCTATGATCTAATTAATTCTACTACAAGTTATAACATTTACTAGTCTTAAACCCTAAAATCCCAAATAACAATCTATAAGAAAAGAGAATGATAAACCCTAGATTAGTAGTACCTGAGCAGCTTTGTAAGCAAGCATGGTATCTTCAGCAGCCTCTTTACGCTCGGGACCGATCTTGAATTCAGCAAGGTATCGGTGATAATCTCCTTTCATCTTGAGATAAAACACTTTAGACTCGCTGGTGGTAGCCGATGGGATCAGATGAGCATCCAGTAACTTCAAGATTCCATCACAGACATCCGATAACTCAGATTCGACCTTAGATCTATAATCTTTAACAAGAACTACGTGTTCATCGTTCTTGCGTCCTTCCTCCTTCTGCTCGATCGAGGAGACGATGCGCCAGGCAGCACGGAGAGATCCGATCACGTTCTTGTAGGCGACTGAGAGAAGGTTACGCTCCTCGACGGTGAGCTCGCCGACGGAGCTAGATCCGATGACGAGCTTCTCCATGAAGCTGACCATCTCTTCGTATCGCTCGGCCTGCTCGGCGAGCTTTGCCAGGTAGACGTATTGGTCTCTGGTTAAGTTTTCTGCAACAGATATCGCCATTAGAGGATAGGTGAAGAAGTCGAAGAGCGATAAAAACGAGAGAGAGAGAGAGAGAGAGAGAGAGACAGAATAATAGGGTTAGCAGGTTTTAATGGCTTATATACGAGGTGCAGGATTGACATTTGGATTGGTCTAAATGAGTTGGACCGACCTTGGTTGAGACGACGAGACAACGTATGGGCCGGCGTGCAGACGTTCTGCGCTGACTTTAATCACTCAAATGCAAGTGCGTCTCTAAACAACTCCGAGGCAAGGTTTAAAGTCTCGGGATGGACCAACGAAGGTTGGCCGGAGTGGAAGGGGCTCTGGTCGCTTAAGCAAGAGGTCTCGGATTCGAGCCCTTGTGGACGCAGCAAATTTTTTTGGGAGAGGTCTTGGTGTCCAACCGTACCTCGAAGGATTAGTCTTGGGGATGCCTCGCAAAACCAAAAAAAAGGTCTCGGGGATGGGGCATTGGACCAGTCTCGGGCTCGATCGATCCCAATTCGAACCTGCAGTACCGTCCGGTTCAAGTCCAGTCCGTTTTTTTTTTGGATTGGGCAGGGCGGTCATGCAAACCAGCGATACTGGATTGGTCCAGACCGATGATACCGGGCCTATCCATACCGATACCCTTCTAGACCGTCCAATTTATAATTTAAAAAAAAAAAGGAAAAGAGAAGAAAACGAACTGATTGAATCAGTGTACCGGCCGGTCTATACCAGTATCAGTTGTACCAGTCCGGTTCGATCTAGAGCCTCATGATAAGATAATTGTATTGTGGTTTAGAACCGAATTGGTCCTAGTCGTTCCTGATACGGACCTAATCAGTCTGATCCTTGAAACCTACTCCTAGGTAGGTAGGGGTGACAATTTAAGCCCAAACCTATTCGATTTAAGTTGGATTTTGTTCCAGTTTGATTCTATAAAATTCTGAAATATTTAGGATCGGGCTTGGGCTACGCATGTACAAGTTGGGTCAGTCCATTTATAATTTTTTTTAAAAATGAACTAATTGTATCGATGTACTAGTCATTGGATCGGTTGTACTTGTACCGGCCGGTCAGTACCAGCATCATCAGTTGTATCAGTCTGGTCTAGAGCCTCACGATACTATAGTTGTATTGTGGCTTAGCTAATCTCGATACGGACCAGATCGGTTCAATCCTTGAAACCTTGCTCCTAAGTTGGGGTGACAATTTAAGCCCGAACCTATTCAATTTAAATTGAATTTCGGTCTGGTTTTTATACCCTTCAATCAAACTTTGTTCGGTTTTTATAAAAGTATGAAATACTTATGATCAGACTTGTGATACGCATGTACAAGTTGCGTCAGTCTAATTGTAATTTAAAAAAAAAAAAAATGATTGAATCAGTGTACCAGTCACCGGACAGGTTGTACCGATTGGTCCGTACCAATATCGGTTACACTAGTCCGGTCTAGAGCCTCACGATACGACAATTGTATCGTGGTTTAAAATCGGACTGGTCCTGACCGATCTCGATATAGACCGGCTGATACGGACCAGATTGGTTTGATCCTTGAAACCTTGCTCCTAGTTAGTGGTGACAATTTAAGTCCGAACCTATTCAGTTTAAATTGGATTTTTGGTCCGATTTTTATACCCGTCAATCATACCTGGTTCAGTTTTATAAAAGTGAAATACTTTTGGATCGGGCTTGGGCTATGCATGTTCAAATTGGGCCAGCCCAATTATACCTTCGTTGTTGGATTTTGGTTTCTGTAAGCCAAATCCTACAAGTTATTCAGCCAATAATGATCTTGCGCTTCACCGAGTTTTTTATTTTGGATCGGTTACTATGATACCCTTTATGCTGAAAATCTAATCTTAAATTCTGCTTGAAGCTGTTTTTTAGCTTCTTGATTGGATTAATAATCGAAAATCTCAATACCCATCAACTTATTCGGATCAAAAATGTTGAGAAAATTATAATTTTGTATAGTTTCTCAGAACCTGCTTCTCGCAAAAACTACAGTACGCAGCCGAGACGACCTAGAATGGGTCACATTAGTCTCAAATCCAAGAATCCTAATTTCCTCCGTCGGAATCTCACATGGTTCGATGATATGCTTTGCTTACGAGGACGAACGATCGATTGCCAGACCGGCTGTCCATGTGTCGGGATCGTTCGGGAGGAAGATGAATATGGACGATTTCATTGTGAAGCAGATGAGGGTTACGCGTCAAGAGAATCCGCATTACGAGTTGGTTTCGTTCATCGGGATGCAGCCAACGCATTCCAACATTACGTGAATGACTCGCTTGCTTTTGCTCTTAAGTGCGACGGGTTTATGTACGAGACGGTTTCGTTAGAGGGGAAGGTTGAGGTTGATTGTATCTACGAGCATGAGAAGCTGGTCGAAGCGATTGCTTTGGGGTTGGGGATGAGGGGAGTAGTGCTGATGTAGGTGTAGGGGTGGAGATTAATGAAGGTGAAAGTAGATAACTAGTTGTTTGGCCCGTGCTCAACACAGGCCACCGGTTTTTTAACCTCAGCTGATTATAAACCAAACTAAACTTGACTGGATTTTTTCATTGGTGAATAAGTAAAATCAGGCTACAAACCTAATATGGTATAAGCAACTGAAGCTAGGTTCGCTTAATGTTAAAATTGTAGGATGAGATTTTTTTTTTTGTAGGCCTATAAGAGGAGTTTATAACTCACATCATAGCAAGTTGTTTTTGTCTAATTTGGAATCCGGTTAAGCAACAGATTCTGCAGAATTCTAATTTCATTATTTGTTTATAGCAATCTAAGATTTATAATTCCGTTCATGGGTATTGGTGTTGCCGGGTTTGTAAAATACAAAATATACTATAATGAAATAACAGTTAATACATAAGAATCAATGCTTTTCGGAGAAATATAGATAAGGAGAATCTGTCTCAAGACAATCTAAACCGTTGCGCAGTCGTTTTGCTAAGAGCGTTTCTTTTCAAATATTATCTGTGAATAAAACAAAGAGAAAAGACAATGGGAAAAGAGAATGTTGAAATAACTGAAAAATCAGTTTGAATACATATCTCAGAGCAAGAAAACCTCAAGAAATTCAATTGACTGACTATCTCCTTTCTCAGAATCGTAACTCACTGTTATCTTCTACCTCTTAAAGTTCTAGATTTTTCAGATAAAATTTTATATATTTTAAAGGAGAATATGTTATGCTATTTATAGGGAATTTAACCTATCAAATTAGGACAAATGTAATTCAAACAAGTGTCCAGACAGGTGCTTAAGAATATCCCCATGCATTAAACACATCTCGAATCTTCAAAAACTTGCTCTGTGATAGGTTGTTTTAGATCTTGAGGAACACGCATTGAATGACATATGTTACATGCAAAAGATTTGAAAGCAACGTCACCATTCTTGCCGTCATTCCAGATAAGACAAAACCCCATTTTAGATAAATTATACAACAGATATTATAAATAGCTAAGGTTTATCACGTGTTGTTCCTTCTGAGAATCCATCTCAAGCAACTTTAATAAGTCACTTCAATGCCATAAATACCTTTCTGAGTTTGCATATTTCGAAGGAAACTCCCTTCGTTGACTATTTTCATTCGAATGAAGTAAAAAATAACTGTATTTTCACAAGGTGACAAATGTATGCTTGAATTACCCATATAAAGAACTCGAAGTTGAGTTTCTTATCAGGGAACTCGTTTTCATGATTAATAGTCGTCCCTGTAAAGAAGAGTTCATTTTTGAAATCGCTTAAGGTTCATAGCTACAGTAACGAATCTGAGTGCCTTCTACTTAAATGAAGTCAGAAGTAGATATGTTCCTTTGTGAATTCCTTAAAAGTGAAGTGAGAGGACGTTCTCAAAGTCCGTGGGAAACCTATGTTCAGGAAATACTTCTGAAGATGGTATGCCTTCGACTTTTAAAGCCCCTTCCATTAGAGATTTGCTTCTAGAAGTGAAATATATCCAATGCGAAGTCAATTTATAAGAATGAATAAAAGTGACTTCGAGTCCTAGCAATAAATTTGGATGCATAAGAAGTGCATTCAAAGGGGTAAACCCAAATCTGTGTCCTTCGAGGAGGACAAAAAGCTTTAGTCTTTTTTAGAGTGACAGACCTTTTGATGATTTGACCATCTCAAATTGATTAGCCTTGAATTCACCTTAAGATAAAGAAATATTCTTGAATTCACCTTTGGTAGGAGGGAACAAACCTCCTTCGAATTCACTATCTAGAGGTGGTTGGCCTTCGAGTTCACTATTTGGAGGTGGTTAGCCTTGAGTTTGCCTTCGAATTTGCTTTGGCAGGAGAAAATATACCTGCTTCGTGATTATTTTAAGACAAAACATAATAAATGGTCATTTGGAGTTTGTAGATATGATCCAAGAATGACTTATGAGTTAGAAGGTATAGACAGTTCCCTCAAGTGTATTCCTTCGAGAATCTTTTCTTAAGTGGAACACCTCTAAAATGTAAGTTATGCAATAAAAAATCACTCGAAATCTGTTCTAGAGAATAAATAGATGTGACTTCGAGGATTTATTTAGAACCTTAATTATACGAGAAGTCTATTAGGCATAACATTCCCCTATATATGTCATTTGAGTAAAATAAAGTCCTTCGAAGGAATAGTGAAATCTTCTTTCCCTTGAGTGCTTAAAAGCCGTAGAAACATAAGTCCTTATCCTTCTAAGGGAATTATGATTTATCTTGTCAAAAGTTCAAATCATTAGTATTTTGTTCGTCTCGAAGGCAGTTAACTTAGAAGTTAACAAATACTTTTAGATTTTGGACACGTGGAACGGTTTGGTTTAATGAACCATTTCCAGAGGTAGCTTTTTGGAGAAGCTTTACCTTTTTTCAGGTGATGAGGATGGTCAGATATTTTGACACGTTCTAAAAGTCACATTTCAAATCATATCAGCGTACAACTGTTATGACAACTGACATGCGTAAAGCAAAAATGCGACAGGAAATTTCCCTAATTCCGTTAAGATAATGCAACGTGTAAAAAAAAGTTTATTAAGCTTTCTGATCACCGATGGTAATTGCCCTAATTCCGTTAAAGGTGCGGGCTTGCATCCTCTACAACTTAAGCCTTGCAGCAATCCATACAACACCGTTGGATTGCTGCCACGTGGATACCAAAATGGTACCCGAGGCAAATTAGTAAGGGTACCCAGTTCTAAGGGTACCCATGTGTTATTAAAAAAAAATGTAATGACTTAAACTTTTTAAAATTATTTCTATTCTTCGAATTATAGTGTATTTATATTTTATTTAATTATTTGTATATAGTTGTGCACATT
>JAUPMG010000014.1:12384189-12396595 GCA_031762675.1 Pachysandra terminalis | reverse complement strand
CAGCTCTTCCAATGTGGAGAGAGAAGAAAAAGTGATTGGATAAGGCAGGTATTAGGAAAAGAAGAAGAAAAAGGTCAGTTTTGGGAGTGTATTAAATTAGTTAAATTTTAATGATTTAAAAAAAAATTCAAAACCATTACCGTTCAACTAACGTTCTCTAGTTTTGGGTTAAAACTACGTGGCAGCAATCCAACGTTATTATATAAATTGCTACAAGTCGTATGCTGTAGAGGATGCGGAGCCTAAAGGTGCTACCAAAATATCGGAGAAAGATTCATTGTCATTTCAAAAAACGCAGGGATTTATCTAAAGGTGCTACCAAAATATCTGACAAGGGTTCATTATCATTTCAAAAAACGCAGGGATTTGTCTGCCGGTGTCTAAGGGCGGGGGTTTAAGAGCAATTTATCCTTTATAAAAATATAAGTTCATTTTTCTTTAATGTTTTTTTTTTGGTAAGTTTTCTTTAGTCTTTCGGCGTGGCCCGGATTTTTTAGGTGCGCACCTGTCTGGGGGTTAAGATAAACATTTTTTTATTTTTCTTTTCTAATTCGTGACTACTTTCCTTTCTTCCTCCACCCACCAGACACTCTCTCTCTCTCTCATTTCTCCCGCCGCTCCTCGGAAAAAAAAACCTGTTAAGAGGATTTCGGCAATAGATCAGTCGGAAACCAAAGCCGATGGCTCTCAATCACATAACCTCCTCATCTCGATCCAAGCTCCTCAAATCCCTTCCTTCCCTTATACGGCGTCCATTCTCATCATCCACCGACGAAAACACAATCCTCAACATCGAAACCAGCATCCCCTTCACCGGCCACCGATGCGACCCACCCTCCCGCACCGTCGAAACCACCCCAAAGGAACTCCTCACCTTCTTCAGAACCATGGCCCTCATGCGCCGGATGGAGATCGCCGCCGACTCCCTCTACAAAGCCAAGCTCATCCGCGGATTCTGCCATCTCTACGACGGCCAAGAAGCCGTCTCCGTCGGGATGGAAGCTGCCATCACCAGGAAGGATTGCATAATCACGGCGTATCGCGATCACTGTATCTATCTCGGCCGGGGTGGAACCCTAGTTGAGGCGTTCTCCGAATTGATGGGCCGGAAGGGTGGATGCTCGAAGGGTAAAGGAGGATCGATGCATTTCTACAAGAAGGAGAACGGATTCTACGGTGGGCATGGGATTGTTGGTGCTCAGATCCCGCTCGGATGCGGATTAGCTTTTGCGCAGAAGTATTCGAAGGATGGAACTGTTACCTTCGTTTCGTATGGTGATGGTGCGGCGAATCAGGGCCAGTTGTTTGAAGCGCTTAACATGGCTGCGCTTTGGGATCTTCCTGCAATTTTGGTTTGCGAGAACAATCACTGTAAGTGAAGATAGATTTGGAAAAAGCTGAATTTGGGTTTTATTTTTTGGTTCTGTGATGTGTTTCATTGATTTGTTTTTTTGTTTCTCGTATTGTTTGCAGATGGGATGGGAACGGCGGAATGGAGAGCAGCTAAGAGTCCGGCTTATTACAAGCGTGGAGATTATGTTCCTGGTTTG
Organism: Pachysandra terminalis; assembly: GCA_031762675.1. Lineage (NCBI taxonomy): Eukaryota > Viridiplantae > Streptophyta > Magnoliopsida > Buxales > Buxaceae > Pachysandra > Pachysandra terminalis. The sequence goes on along the minus strand of JAUPMG010000014.1, from coordinate 12,395,045 downwards.
AAGGTGAGATAGGGTTTTGTTTGTTTATTTATGTTTTTGATTTGTTTGTTTAGTACTTTGGGTTTATTAGAACTATTTATGAAATCTGAATTTGTTAATTTTTAGTCAGGTGATGTATTTTATTTTTTTATTATTGTAATTGTATAACTGGTGGGTTTGAACTTCTTCTTTTATGTTTTCTGTGCTGATTTGTCTGTTTATTTTTCTTCTTATTTATTTAGTTATTTTTGTTTTCTGTGTAGATTTGTCTGTTCCTCTTGTCCTCCTCCTTCTTCATCTTTTTATTTTTATTCATTTATTTATTTGTTTTTGTTTTCTGTGTTGATTTGTCTGTTCTGCAAGTTTTACAATTGGCTTTCTAATCTCAGTTTGTAGTACTTGTTAAAACAATGAAGATGAGGTGATGTTGGAGATGACTTGGGGTGGTTACTTGAATATGTTGAAATGCCACAAATTTAATCAAACAATCTGAAGTTCACCAAGTTCTGATAATTGTCTTGATACTTGAATAACCTTGTAACAAGCACGGGTGAAGTTCCTTGGCTGAATTTAATGTGGAATATTATTTAGGCTGTGCTTGACACGGGTTATATAAGTACTTATTTGAGCTTATAGCTTATTAAGGTACTTTCTAAAAGTAGAAGTGTGGTTGGTAGCACCTATTGGGTAAGGGCTTACCCATAAGTAGTAGAGGATGGCTACCCATTCTCGCTTATGCGAGAAGCTATTTGCAAACTTTAGTTATATTCTCACAATACCTATTCTACCCCTAAACTTTTATACAATTGACTGCCTTTTTGTCAACTTCTACGCTATTTGCAAGCTTTAGTTATATATTAAATTAATCGTGTGGTTCGGATTGTTGATTAGGATATGATTTGGGACATTGAAGGAAATATGTCGGTTGAGATTGTTGATTATGTAGAACTGAAGTTGTGGGTTTGCATATAACAACAACATTTAGTTACAAGTATTTTTTTAAATAGAGGAGTCTTCCATGTTTATGTTCATTACTGTTCAGTTTTAGTGCTTCAGCAAGGCAAACCAAAAGTACCAAACGCTATTTTCTTCATAAGCACTTAATTAAATGTATTTACCGAACGCTATTTTCTTCAAGTGAGCTGCTTATTGCTGCTGTGGATAAGTGCTCCCATTGAGTCACTTTTCCAGTGAGGGCTTATCCAAAAGCACATACCGGGCCAACCGCAGCCTTAGTCTCTTTCTTTATGTGGCCAACTTCTAATTATTTGCGTTGATAAGCTGTTGTGATCATGGTGTAAAGGATCGACCGATCCCGAGTTGGATCATCCGATACAACTCCAAATCAGCTCGGTCCAAGACATGATACATATGTCGGTCAAACCTTTTTGGATCATCCAATCCAACTCTGTATTGTTCGATCCAACTGGGTTGAGTAGAAACAAAGCGGTCGAGACAAGTAATTTATCATTTTTTGTCCTTTTGACTCATTGTTTGACTCGGCTGATCCTGAAAAGGATCGTCCATCCAATTCGGGATTGATTGGGAACAATCCCGATCCGATCCCCGAGTTCAAACACTAAGGTCGTGATTTTAATCATGTAAACAAACAAATTTAAGGATTTATGGATAATGTGCCGGTAGATGTTTCAAGGACTATATTTGATACACAGTCCATAGATTGGATCTCGAGGTCCACAATAGAAATCTTGTTTTCATCATGTAAGGGGCACAAACAAAGTCCATATATTGGATATGGAGGTCCACAATAGAAGTCCCATTTTTGGTTCAGGACTACATGAGAAGCTGGATGTACGTGTGCAATGTTGTGCTTCAAGTGGCAGAATTAGATTTTAGAGATTTTTGTGGGTTGCTCTGGTGGCCACATTTATGATTTTAATGGATCCTATCAGTCATTTAGTTCAACTGATCCATGGTTGTGAAAACCGCAAAGGTTATCAAGGAGTATATATTAATGAGGGAGTGAACTTCACAAGGCTTTCACAAGTTGTTATTGGCTTTTTGAAGGCTCCATGATGTTTCTTAATCCTTGATATCATTGCTTTCTGTCTTCTTTTCTCTTTCATGTGTTCGGTACAGCTTAATATTTCTCAGATGCCCAAGTTCTACTGACTAAGAGTTTCTCATCTATTATATTAGATGAGCCTTGGTCTCCTCATTTATTTTATTTTTTGTGTGGTGCCTCTGATTTAAGCTTATTTGTCATTTTATGCATTTTTGTTGATTTTAAAATTGAACGAGGGAAGATACGATTCAAAATACGCAATAAGAAAAATGAAGAAAGAAACAATTCCAAAAATGTATTTAGAAAGGAAATGCAAATTCTGTTGTAAAACGAGTAGGAAGCTGGTCTCACTGGAATTTCAATCAGCAATTGTTGGTCTCCAGATTCTCCATATGGAGATACCTATCTTTCTACGATGATCTAGATCTTTCAAGAATAATAATTAATTCAGCAAATGGATCTTTTTACATAATATGTACTGGTTCAGGATATTCGCGATACCGGGAAACAAAGTATAGATCAAGATTTTCATGTTGTTCATGCTCTTGCTTGACTTACATGGAGTATGTGCATGTTTATATCTGAATCACTGTAAGTTGATCATGATAAATTTATGCTGTCTTTCAGAATTTTCAATCTTGTCCCCTATTATTCGTGGTAACCGATTGGTGATCGGTGGTATTCATTTACTCTTTTTTCATCATTTTGCAGTAGTTTTTGTGAACTTCCATGGTATTTATTTTGTAAAAGTGCATTTAGTTTGAATGGCATTGGTGCCATGTAATGAATAAACTTTATGTTGTTCATACCATGTATCATGCAAGGTTTAGGCCATTGAGTGAGCATCAAACAATTACAGTATTTGTTAGTTGTCATCTATATGCTATTTTCATTTGGTGTGGTTTCTCACATGATTTATATCTCGAACAGGTAGATGGTATGGATGTTCTTGCTGTGAAGCAGGCATGCAAATTTGCAAAGGAGCATGCTCTGAAGAATGGACCCCTTGTGAGTAATTTTATCCAAGTGTCATGCTATTGTAGTTTCTTTGCTTTCATTCTTAGATAATTTTCTCTATCCATCTCTAGCAAACTGTGGTTGTAACCTTCTCTCTTTGTACAGAAGGCATCCACTCCCCTCTTCTTTATTATTACAAATTGCCTCATGTATATAGATTATAGGGATAAAGATTTCTGGTCTGTCTCACCAGGTTTGGTTGCCTGGTGAGACATGTTTTTTTTTTTCAGCCACTTGGAGGGATCTTGTGGCCAATCTAGACCATCCACTCGATTAGAACCTTTTAAATTAGTCCAGTTGATGGACAACCCTTTCACCCATGTAAGTAATTGGACCTTGGCATGTGTAAGAACAACCATTGAATTTTTTTATATTCTTTAGGGTTTCAGCTAGAATGAAGTAGAATTACAAGTTTTTTTTTCCCCTTTCTCCCCACTTCTAAAATGTGTTTAATTTGGTATCCAAAAATAGGCTATGTGTAAGGGTCCATCTAAAAGTGGAGTCTTGCCAACTTAGTTGCCATGTGGAAAAATATTGTTATGCAATATTCTTACTCAGATGCTTTTCAATAGTCCAGCTGTCATTGATAAAAAAAACAGTCTAGCTCCATCTTGCATGGTCATACCAGAGACCTTATCTGCTATAGACTTATAGTACACGCAGAACGTCATTTGAACAGTTCAAATGGCTGTATGTCCAAACTCTATGATGACAAATTCCTTCCAACATCAGTGGTGGAACGATTTTGATGGCATATATAGATAGATCTTGTTCCTCCATCAAGCAGTACCAAGCCATACCACCGGCTATTTTTGTTTTGCTGTTTCCTCTTTATATTTGAGCTACAATTGCAAACTTCATCTTGCTCACTTCTTATGCCCTCATCAGTAAAAGAAATGGAATAAATATGTTCAGTTTGAAAAGTATTTTGTGCTTGTGTTGCTAACTCAATGATTAAGAGTAAAAGGTCAAATGGCTTTGTCCCACCTTGGGCCCCCTTTTTGGCATTCCACCATTGGTCCAAAACACATTGAGTCACATTTAATACTTGACATGTTCTGTTTTAAACCAACGGTGTGGTGCCATGGACACAGCCACGGTAGGTGCCTACCCATTTGATCATTACTTGGGTGTTTACTATTCCTCCTGTTAATTACTTCTTCTGGGATCTCTACCCTTCTTTTTTGGGAAACCAATCTTATTCATCCATTGCATTTTCTTGTGTTGTGTGTTTCAGATTCTTGAAATGGACACTTATAGATACCACGGGCACTCCATGTCAGATCCGGGGAGCACCTACCGTACACGTGATGAGATTTCTGGTGTGAGACAGGTTGAGAAGACTACCTTCACAAAACTCTTTTAAAGTGAGACAGTGGTCTAAGTGTTTGGTCTTACAGACTTTGAGTGTTACTTCTTTTTTTCCCCTTTTTCCTTGTGATTGACAGGAGCGTGATCCAATTGACAGAGTGAGAAAGTTGATTCTAGCTCATGACCTAGCTACTGAAAAAGAGCTTAAGGTATGCACTTTTCTCAGATTTCCAATAATGAGTGACGAGATCACAAGTTCTGCCTTGGGAATCAAGGAACTTGTCCTACGGTGCCTGCTTTCTTAATTTCGGGGGGATGATTAGTGCTTCAAAATCTGGTTTAGCTGTAGCCCAGTTGGACTTATGCTGTCTTTTTAGATCTGTTGAAGTTGTGGGTTTGATCCCTGTCATTTTTATCTAATAGTGTCCCAGAAATGATGCGGAAATTATTGCATCTGAAAGATTGAAATGTTCAATATTGCCTTTATTTTTGTAGGACATTGAGAAGGAATTCCGAAAAGAAGTAGATGAAGCCATAGTTCAAGCCAAGGTAAGAGCACCGACGACTGCGTGCATATATTAATTGAGTAATTGTAGTAAAGGCATTCCCCATGACCCCAAAAGTTATATATACATTTCTCACTACAGTAGTATTAATAATTACTAGGCTAATATTAACCGGCTTCGTTCATCATACTCTTTTTTTTCATGACTTCACAGGAGAGTCCAATGCCAGATCCTCCTGAACTCTTCGCCAATGTATATGTAAAAGGTTATGGAGTTGAGGTACATTTTCTATTCTTGCATCTTCATATTATAATATTTGTGGTTCTTATCAACCTTTTGATACTTCTGATTTCAGCACTTCTTTTATGCTATTAAAGCCATCCCTATTCTTGCATTTTTACATTATAATATATCTGTTGTTCTTGTCAACCTTTAGATACTTCTGAATTTTAATACTTCTTTTATGCTATTATTGAAGCCAATATTATACATCAAAAAAAAATTATTAAAGCCAATACTTCTTTTATGCTCCTTTTGACTTTTTAAAACAATTATTTTTCGCGAAGAAAAATAATTACAAAAATTACAAGACTAATGATGAATTGAGTAATAACATTTATCACTGATTTTTGATTCAAGGTTATGTTGCTGAGAAGAAAAAGCAGTGGACACTAACACAATTTTTCAGATTCTTTTTGCCTATTTTTAAAAGGGGAACTAAAACAACTTCTTGATTCATGTATTGCAGTCATTTGGAGCTGATAGGAAAGAATTGAGAGCTGTACTTCCTTGATTCGAGAACTTCACGGAAACTCCATCCCCAAGTTTGAACTATTCTCCATTTGTCTCATCGCTAAGCTTTTGCGTTATTAAAAGCTTTTTTTTTTTTTCTTTTCTGAATCATGTTAATTTTCTGTTGTTCTGTTAGATACTTAAAATAAGATCAAAATGGTGTATTTTTTCTTTCAATTTTTTTTAAACGTTTGGAAAAGAAAAGTGGGAACTCATATACTCAATCCTGCTGCAAAAAATAAAACCATGCATTCAAACTGGTAGTACACAAACTGTAATCATCATTATCTTGTGCTTGCTTTCTGCAGGCCCAACTGATGACAAAATTCACATCCACTACATAGATTGATAGTCTTATGTACAATTGCCGATCATGCAAAAAACTGTACTGTTCTGGGATTCTGATTCTTAGAAGGGTGCCTCTTAGCAATCCACCGGCTTCACTTGGGTCTTGTTTGTTTTTCATTTTGGGAATGAGTTCCATATCGTTAGAAACAAAATTTGGCAAATTTATAAATAAAGTAAGCACTGCAAACTTATAAATACACTCTTTTATTGTAAGTTATTTTGGAGTGTTATTATTGTATTTAAAAAGATATAATTGTATAGGGATTGTGTGGTTATGGAGTTTTATGAAAACAATTAGAATTAAGAGAGAATTAAAAAAAATTGGTCAAACTCAATTTTAGTGCATGTTAACCAAATATTATATTAGGTCAGAACTCCTTTTGTTATATGCTAACCAAAAATGACAAGAAGTCTTCAAAATTAGTTTATAGAATGAATTTAAGGAATTGGTTTCTAAAATGCATTCCTGAGCAGAATAACTGGCAAACGAGGCCTTATATTGTTGCTGTAAACACAAATTTTGTTATTGAGGAATCAATGAACAAGATCTGTATCACAAAATCAATTTGTGTTAAAAATATATGAGATTACAATCTCTAGGGTTTTCTTTGTATGAAAGAAAAGATCCTCTGATTCTTCACTTCGGGGTATCTTCAATTGAAGGGCTGCAACAGCTTAATCTTGGGTTGATGCGACGTCTCCGGCTTGATCTTCGGGCTTGTAGATTTATAGAAGATGTTGGTCGAAAGATTCGTCTTGATATAGATCTCTAGATCTTTCAGCGTATTCAGAGATAAAGAGCTTTATCTTCAGGCTTGAATGGCTTTAGAATTTAAAGTCTTCAGATTTTCAAGGCGGTAGACTAGAAGGGTTTCAGAGCTTCTTCTCCTTGATCTTTCTTCCTTGAATTTGATGATTTCTCGGGGAATTAGCGGAGCAACACTTCTTTTCCTTGGCTTGATCCCTTGTCTCCTTTGAAATGAAGGAGGGCCACTCTAGTTATAGATGTAGATGTGATAGAGTTGTATTTGATTCCACCACTTGAAGATAATTTCCTATTTAATAGAAATTATCCAGATTTGAAGATAATTCTTAGAAGAATTATTAAGATTTAATTTAAATAATTCTCTATTTAATTTATAAGAATTATCTTGCAGTGGAGTCCACCTTATGAGATCATGCCATGCGGCATTTTTTTTTATCACAAAATTTCTATTTCTACAAATGCCTCATCGAGGCTTGTTTGCTAGCATGATTTGTTGTGCTTGTAGTGAACACGACTCGATTTTATGTGAGGCTTGACTTTATAGCTATCAAAATTTGTTGACTTAATGATACTTGACATAGATAGTTTAGACTCTTATCAATGAGTGTTGTAGATAATTTAGACCCGTATCAAGGTGCATCGTAGAGAGTTTTGGCTCGTATCAAGGAACATTTTTGTTTCTCTTTTCTTTGATTTGGTTGCTATCTTTGCCTTCTTTCGACGAGTAACTAAGGTCCAACTTTCATCTTCAGTTGCATTCATGCCCCTAATCATCGAATGGATTTGGCTTCAAATTCAAAGAAGATATTGATGAAGAAAAAAGATGAGGGGTAGATTCCCACCGGGAGTGCAAAATTTGTAAGCACAAATTTTGTTATTGAGGAATCAACGAACAAGATCTGTATCACAAAATCAATTTGTATTAAAAATATATGAGATTACAATCTCTAGGGGTTTTCTTTGTATGAAAGAAAAAGATCCTCTGATTCTTCATTTCAAGGTGTCTTCAATCCAAGGGTTGCAACAGCTTAATCTTGAGTTAATGCGACGTCTCTGGCTTCATTTTGGGCTTGTAGATTTATGAAAGATATGGATCAAAGGATTCGTCTGAATGTAGATCTATAGGCCTTTCCGCGTATTCAGAGGTAAAGAGCTTTACTTTAGAATTTTAGGTCTTCAGATTTTCAAGGTGGTAGACTAGAAGGGTTTTAGAGCTTCGTCTCCTTGATCTTTATTCCTTGAGTTTGATGATTTTCCGATCTCTTGAATGAAAGAGGACTACCCTTATTTATAGATTTTAAGGGAGTCGTCATTGAATTATGTATAATTTCTAATTTAATTGGGGATTATCTGCATGTGGGAAGATAGAGTTCTACTCATTCTCAACCACTTTAGGATATTATCCAATATAAAAAAAATTATTTATTTAAAAATTATCTAAATTTTGATTGGATAGCTTTTAGATAATTCTTTTGAAAATTATCTAAATTTTTTTTATTTTTTTAGAATAATTCATATTTAATGAGAATTATTATAATTTTAATTGAATAATTCTTTGTGTATTCTATTTGAACTAATCAAAGATTCAATTTAAGAGAATCTTATTTTAGTGGAGCCCATCTTATAAGATTGTGACATGTGACATATCTTAATCTCACAATTTCTCCATACAATTACCATCTTTAAGCTTCTTGCAATTTTATTTTCTATTTTTGTTTTATTTAGATTCTATTTATTACATCACCGTCCGAGTAGTTTGTCAATTCTCTCTTGTTCAGAAATCAGAACTTTTTTTTTTTTGCAAATTAAAAATAGAGAGAATGAATAGTAGCGCCGGTCTGTATGATACGTGCCGAAGTTACAAGCGTCAGTCTAGCCACGTGTCAACTTATTTTGTTGATTCGAACAAGGAAACGCACTCAAGCTCGTTGTCGTTTGTCATTCATGTGGTGTGCAACTACTCTATAGTTTGCCCTTGTTACACATTCATGTGGTGCACGCCCCACTCAGCTCTATGGTTAACGTGGCAATATTTAATGAGAATTATAATAATTTTAATTTAATAATTCTTTGTGGATAGCTTTTAGATAATTTTTTTGAAAATTATCTAGAATTTTTTTATTTTTTTTAGAATAATTCATATTTAATGAGAATTATTATAATTTTAATTTAATAATTCTATTTGGATTCCATTTGAATTAATCAAAGATTCAATTTAAGAGAATCTTATTTTAGTGGAGCCCATCTTATAAGATCGTGACATGTGACACATCTTGATCTCAAAATTTCTCCATCTATAATTACCATCTTTAAGTTTCTTGCAATTTTATTTTCTATTTTCGTTTTATTTAGATTCTACTTATTACATCACCGTCCGAGTAGTTTGTCAATTGCTCTCCTCCTGTTCAGAAATTAGAACGTTTTTCTTTTTATTGCAAATTAAAAATAGAGAGAATAAATAGTAGCATCGGTCTGTATGATACGTGCCGAAGTTACAAGCGTCAGTCTAGCCACGTGTCAATTTATTCTGTTGACTCAAACAAGGAAACGTACTCAAGCTCGTTGCCATTTGTCATTCATGTGGTGTGCAACCATTGTTAGCAAAATGCCGTTTAAAACGGTGTTTTTTTTGAAAAAAACGTGTTTTATTGCATAAACGTTTAAAACTTCGTTTAAAACGTTTTGTAAGCAAAAAAATACGTTTTTTTAGATACCGTTTAAAACGCATTTTTTACATTTTTTTGAAAAAAATGCGTTTAAAAAAGTCAATGTTTAAAGTTGACAAAAAAAAAAATTGTCTGTTAAAAGTTCTAATGATAAATGCGTGCTAGCCGACAACTTTATTTTTGTGTTAAAGAATTTTATAACAAGTTCCAATAAAAAAAAATGTTGTTTAATTATTAATACTTATATATATATATATATTAACATGTTTTTGAACCCGTTTTTTTAACAAGATACGTATTAAACACAAATTATTTATTGAACATAATTTTTACGTTTCTTGACCATTTTTTTTACTACGTTTTTCTAAATTAAAACTATATTAAATTCGTATTTTCCCGTTCCGTTTTTTTTGGACGTTTCACGTTTTGCTAACAATGCGTACAACTGCTCTATAGTTTGCCCTCGTTACACATTGTTGTAGTGCGCGGCCCCACCCAGCTAAATGGTTAACATGGCAATACCGATTGGCTATAGGACGTCTTTCTGTGTTTTCCTGGAAAACATCTGATGCGGGCTCCGTTCAAAGTTAAAAAGAGAAGGATTTATAATTTCCAGAAAAATGTTTCTGGGCGGTGACGCGAAGAAATCATCTGGAGAAGCAGAGAACCTAAAACATCTCATCCTCCTTGCCTTGGCAGTTGCAGGCTTAGATGATCGCAATGGAGCTCTGCACATCTCGTGCCCTCTCTAATCTTCCCCGTTACAGTCTCTTGAACGCACACTCCACTCACCTAAGCTTGAAAGCATCTCTCCCTCTCAAGAAAGCCACAGTCCCTCAGCGATATCGAGGTTTGTTTTCTCATTTTTTGCTTCTTCTTCTACATCAATCAAAACCCTAGATTTCTTATGTTTATTGCCGATTCGTGTTTCTCTTTTTCTCTGTTTTTTTTTTTTTTCTTTTTTCAATATTTTCGCTGTGTTTGCTCCTTATATATATCTGATGTGGTTTATTGTGCTTCGCAGTCTCTGTTTAGCTTCTGTTGATTGCCACTATTCTGCAGTGTTGTTTCAAGTGTTAAATCTAGAAGTAGAGACGTGTTAATATATACTTAGTATAGGAGAGTACGTAATGGTTCTTGGTCTGTTGAACATTTAGGGTTTTTATGAATCTTAACGTACTCATGATACTGTGTTTTTTCTGGTATCCGGTTTCCATTTTCTTTCCTGTGTTTGTTTCCAGTACTAATTCTTTTGATTGAATTCTGATGTTAAGTTTGTTATTCTCTCTTAGAGCATCTCCAATCCTTGTCTATTTTTTTCCCTATATTCAAATTTGAGGAGTTTTTGCCCCAAAACCTTCTAAAACCTTCTCCAATCGTCCCTAAAACCCTCCCTATATTTGGGGAGGAGTTAAAATTTTCTCCAAATTTGGGGAAAATTTTAG
>JAUPMG010000014.1:12366883-12379956 GCA_031762675.1 Pachysandra terminalis | reverse complement strand
GGTATCGGACCGGTCCGTACTGTACCGGAATTAAAACCGGTTGTACCGGGCGATCCGGACCGGTATTGGTATGGACCGGCCGGTCCCTTGTTTTTAAAATTTAAAAAAAAAATAATAATAATAATAAGTGACGTCGGTACCGGACACATGTCCGGTACAACACGTTGGACCGGTTGTACCGGCCGGTCCGGACCGGTATCGGTACGAACCGGACGGTCCATAGTTATCTCATGAAATCCGATGGGATCGCACTAGGAAATCGGACCGGTCCCGGTCCGGACCGGCCGATCCTTAATACCATGCTCCAGAGTTCAATTTACGGAGTATCTACAGAAGAACGTGGTATTTCTCTCTGTCTCTCTATCTAAAGACTATTCCATTGTTCCATTAATGGTGAATAGTAGTTACAATGCTTGATTTTGTGATCTCCATAGTTCAATTTACAGAATAACGTGGTACATCAGTTTCGTAACGGATTTTGTGATTTCCCGAGTTCAACAACAGCTACTTCCAATTTCACCTGCAATGAGCTTGTCACCGCTTTGCGGAAGGTATTTCTTTGCATCATTTTGGTTTCCTTCTTCTATTTCTTGATTAAGGTTTCGTTGAGGATATGAATTATGTAGTTTATATATTATTATTTTATTTTTATTTTTTTCAATTGATGCTTTATTGTGATTGTTGTTGTTGTTGTTGTTGTTGTCTGAATGTGTGTGTGCATGCGATCTGATATATGGAGATAGTTAGGGTTTTAGCTTTAATTACAGTGAAATTTCTAGGTTTTGTTTCCATTTTATGTGTTTCAGAAGTCAATAGTAATATTTGGGACATGGTTTCTTGATTCTCCAATTTTGTTTGGGCCTTGATTATTGATTTACAGCGTAACTGATGTGTTGTATCTGATGACTGTTTTAGAGTCTAACTAGGGTTTTTAATCTATCCAATTTTTTCTCCAAAAAATATCCATCATGATTGAAATTTATCTTTTTTATGTTGAGACTTGACTTTAGTATACTGTGAGAAAGTCGACAATTGGACTTAACTAGGATAAAAATTCATATGAATTTAAATGTGTAGACTTTTGAGATATAGTTTAATTTTGGAAAGCCTTGCTTCGACTCATATTCCCCAAAAAGTGGATCCTGCTGTAATCATTTTATCTACTGCATGTATTTGCATATAAACTAGTTAACATATAATGAAATTCTTGGTAGGGAAGTTTTTATGCTTTTCGTGTGAGGATGCTCGTGTTTGAGTTATAAGTACTGGTCTGGGGTTAGGAGATTTTAGTTCAAATTAATCAAATAGTAGGTTGAAAACTTACTACTAAGACTTCTATTGTAGAGTTTATGATTATGTATTCTTTTCTCTTCCTTTTAGCTTTTCGATTTTTTTTAAAAGATGTTAGTAGAAGCCTGGATTTGTTATGCATTTGGATAGGAACTCTGAGATAAAATCGATTTCAACTATCTATTTTTGTTTGTATGATTGAGAATTTTCAATTGATTAGGTACTTTTGATTGGGTTTCAGAAAAACTGGGATTTGAGGGTAGTAACTCCATTTCGGCCTCTTAAGAAGTTAGTGGGTATCGAAAGAAATCATATCAAAGCAGAGAAAAATATAGGAGTTGAAGGTATAGAGTTTAGTGATGGTGTTGATACTCCCCTTGTATGTGATTCGACCATAAGTAATTTGACACCAAAAGTTGGCATGAAATTCAAATCAGAAGATGATGCTTTAAGGTTTCACAATGATTATGCAAGAATGATAGGGTTTAGTGTTCGGAAAAGCAACAAAAAGTTAAAAGCTAGTGTAATTATAAACAAAAAGGTTTGTTGTAATAAAGAGGGTGTCCTTTCAACTGATAGAAGAACTGAAGAGGTTTCTAACCCTCGTGCAATTACAAGGGTTAGTTGTAAGGCAGAAATGAAAAATTCATTGAGAGATGATTGTTATGTGGTTTATAAATTTGAACCAAATCAAAATCACAAACTAGTACCACCTAGTATGATTCGCTTGTTAAGATCACATAGGAAGCTGACTCCTGCACAGACTACAAAAGCTAAAATGGCAAATAAGTCAGGGATAACACCCTTAACAATTATGGAGTTAATGAGTAGGCAAGCTTGTGGTTATGAAAACCTTGGATTTATAGCTACTGATTACAATAGTCATTTGCATTCTAATAGAAATACCATGAAAAAATAGAGATACAGTAGGTTTGTTACGGTACTTTCAACAGAAGTAACTAGTGAATCATCATTTTGCTATGCTTTATAACTTGATGAAAATGAGTTGATAACAAACATGTTTTGGGCAGATGCAAGGATGGTGATTGATTATAGCTATTTTGTGATGTAGTTTGTTTTGACACTATATATAAAACAAACACAGAAAATCGTTTATTTGGGTTATTTGTTGGGATTAATCACCACAGGAAAATCGTAATCTTTGGTGTTGCTTTATTATATAATGAAACAGTGGAAACAATTAAGTGGTTGTTTGAAACTTTTGTCAATGCGATGGCTGAAAAAGGCCAAAGACAATTTTGACAGAGCAATGTCAGGCAATGATCAATGCCATATCATCTGTTCTTTCTAAAACTTATCATCGATTTTGTATTTGACACATGTATCAAAATGATGCAAAGAAATTTCATCGTGTTTTCTATCGTAATAAATCTTTCTCACAAGATTTTCGGAAGTGTGTATATGAGTGCGAAGATGAATTTGAGTTTATAGAGGAATAAAATAGCATGCTTGAGAGATATGATTTTTAAGACAATGAATTGATATGGTTGAATGAGAGATTTGAGGAAAGAGAGAAATTGTTACTCGCATATGAAAGAAATACATTTTGTGCAGCCATGAGAACCAAAAAATGTATTTCTTTTCCAGCTTAATGTCCTATTTTAAAAGCTGAAAGGCATTTTGAATGAGTTAACTTCCTCCATCGTCTACTTCTTATTTTACTATCATTTTTAACATATTTTTAACTTCTTGATTTTCCTTTTTTTAAATCTCAATTTTAAGAGAATTGGGTTTTCACGATTTTCAATGTGACAAAGCTTTTTTTTTTCTAACATATAGATCTATTTTTTTTTCTTAATATAATTAAACAAGGTATATATATATATATATATATATATATATATATAAGGGTATTTTTGTCTTTAAAATATGTTATAAGCAGAAAGCAACTATTCTGCTACTTTATTGACATTACTAAGAGAAGTGGTTTGTTTTAACTTGAATAATAGATTACTAATTTGAGAAACTAATATGCCAGAACATTAATTAGATAATAACCAAAAGAATACCTGTAGATGTAATAACCTTCTTACTTGTTCTTTGGCTTAGAGTTTTATTGAGCTTGGCTTGAGATGGTAGCAATCAAATGGTGCTATGGAGATGAACTTGTTTGCAGCTGTGTGAAAGCCGAATGAATGTGGTTGAAGAACCACTTGTATAGAACTCTAAGCTAGAGAAAAGCAAAATGGTTGTTACATCTACAAGTATTGTTTTGGTTATTGTCTGATTAATGTTCTGGCATATTAGTTTCTCAAATTAGTCATCTATTATTCAAGTGAAACAAACCACTTCTCTTAGTGAGATTAATAAAATAACTGAATATTTGCTTTCTGCTTTTAACAACATATTTTAAAGATAAAAATACCCTTATATATACCTTAATGATCTTGAGAAAAAAAACATAGGTTTTTTTTGGAAGTTAAAAAAAACAAATTGAGAATTGTGAAAACCCAATTATCTTTTAAAAATGAGATAAAAAAAGGAAAATCAAGAAGTTAAAAATATGCTAAAAGTGATAGTAAAATAAGAAGTGAACGATTGAGGAAGTCAAGTTGTTCAAAATGCCTTTCAACTTTTAAAATAAGACATTGAACTGGAAGAGAAAAAGAGTAACTTTTTGAAACAGAAGGACAAAAATACATTTTACTCATGGTCGCACAAAATGTATTTCTCTCATATGCGAGTGATCATTTTGCTCTTTCCTCAAATCTTTCATTCAACCATAGCAATTTATTATCTTGAAAATCATATCTCTCAAACATGTTATTCTATTCCTTTATAAACTTAAGTTCATCTTCTCACATATGCACACTTCTAAAAATCTTGTGTGGAGGATTTATTAAGATCAAAAGCACGATGAAGTTTTCTAGCGAGCATTTTGATACATGTGTCATATACAAAGCCGATGATAAGTTTCATGAAGAACAGATGATATGGCATTGATCTATTAAAATTGTCTTTGGGCTTTTTTCAGCCATCGCTTTGACAAACGTTTCAAACAACCACTTGAATGTTTCCATTGTTTCATTATGTAATAGAGCAACACCAATGATGATGGTTTGCATGTGGGTGACTAACCCCAACAAATAACCCAAATCAACGATTCTCTGTGTTTGTTTTATATGTAGTGTCAAAACAAATTACATCACCAAAATCGCTATAATTAATCACCATCCTCACATCTGTCCAAAAAATGTTTGTTATCAACTAATCTTTATCAAATTGTAAGACGTAGAAAAATGATGGATTCTCTAGTTGCTTCTATTGAAAGTATCGTAACAAACTCTCTCATCTCCTTTTTTCATGGCATTTCTCTTAGAACGCAAATAATTATTTTAATCAGTAAAGATAAATCCAAAGTCTTCATGGCCACCAGCTTACCTACTTATTAACTCCATAATTGCTAAGGGTGTTATGCTTGACTTTTTTGCCATTTTAGCTTCTGTAGCCTGTGCAGGAGTCAAGTTCCTATGTGATCTTAATAAGTAATCATACTAGGTGATACTAATTTGTGATTATGATTTGGTTCAAATTTATAGACCACACAATCATCTCTCAATGAATTTCTCATTTCTGCCTTACAACTAACCCTTGTGATTGCATAAGGGTTATAAACCTCTTCAGTTCTTCTGTCAGTTGAAAGGACATCCTCTTTATTACAACCAAATTTTATGTTCATAATTACACCATCTTTTAACTTTTTGTCACTTTTCCGAACACTAAACCTTATCATTCTTGCATATTCATTGTGAAACCTTAAAGCATCATTTTCTGATTCGAATTCCATGCCAACTTTGATGTCAAACTGCTTGTGCTCAAATCACGTACAAGGAGAGTATCAACATCATCACTAAACTCAATACTTTCAACTTCCATATTTTTCTTTTCTTTGCTATGATTTCTTTCGATACCCACTGACTTCTTAAGAGGCCGAAATAGAGTTAATACCCACAAACCCCAATTCTTCTGAAACCCAATCAAAAGTATCTAATCAATTGAAAATTCTTAATCATACAAACAAAAATAAATAGTTGAATTCAATTTTATCTCAGAGTTCCTATCCAAATGCATAACAAATTCAGGCTTTTAAAGAAATTCGAAGAGCTAATAGGAAGAGAAAAGAATACATAATCATAAACTCTACAATAGAAGTCTTAGTAGTAAGTTTTCAACCTACTATTTGACTAGTTTAAACTAAAATCTCCTAACCTAGACCCAGTAGTTATAACTCAAACACGAGCATCCTCGTACAAAAAGCATAAAAACTTCCTTACCAAGAATCTCATTGTATGTTAACTAATTTATATGCAAATACATGCAGTAGATAAAATGATCGGCTTTCCAAAATAGAACTATATCTCAAAAGTCTACACATTTAAATTCATACGAATTTTTATCCTAGTTAAGTCCAGTTGTCGACTTTCTCATAGTATGCTGAATTCAAGTCTCAACATAAAAAAGATAAATTTCAACCAAGTGATGGATAGTTTCTGGAGAAAAAAATTGGATAGATTAAAATCCCTAGTTAGACTCTAAAACAGTCATCAAATACAATACATCAGTTATGTTGTAAATTAATAACTAGGGCCCAAACAAAATTGAAGAATCAAGAAACCATGACCCAAATATTACCATTAACTTCAAAAACACATAAAATGGAAACTAAACCTAGAAATTTCACTGTAATTATAGTTAAAACCCTAACTATCACCACATATCAGATCATATGCACACACACACATAGACAACAACAATAAGAAGCACAACAAAGCATCAATTGAAAAAAAAAACAATAATACATAAACTGAATAATTCTTATCCTCAACGAAACCTTAATCAAGAAACAGAAGAAGGAAACCAATATGATGCAAAGAAATACCTTCCGCAAAGCGGTGACGAGCTCACTGCAGGTGAAATTGGAAGTAGCTGTTGTTGAACTCTGGAGATCACAATATTCGTTATGAAACTGATATACCACGTTCTTATGTATATACTCTGTAAATTGAACCCTAGAGCTCACAAAATCAAACACTATAACTATAATTCACCATTAATGGAACAATGGAAAAGTCTTTAGATACAGAGAAAGAGAAATACCACGTTCTTCTGTAAATACTCTGGAGATCACAAAATCAAGGACTTTAAGTACTATTCACCAATAATGGAACAATGGAAAAGTCTTTAGATACACAAACACAGAGAGAGATTTTGTTAGCCTCGATTCAACGGAGACGATTAGAACAAAAACAAAAAGAGTGGGGATGAAAAACTTTGGGCGGAAAAATTAGGTTAAACAAAGAATTGGGGTTAACACCCGCGTGACGACGCTTAAAGTCAAATGGAACGTTGACGGCCGTTAAAAGGCGTTAGACGGAAATCATGTTTAAAGAGATCTCGTTATGAGCCAACCCTGTGGCCACATGTCAGCAACACATTGAGGCACAGGGTTGGTCATAGAGGATTTGCTTCCCATATTTGGAGGGAACCCCACTTGTACAATCAGTCAACCCCAAGTCAAATATCACATTTCAGTCCCAAAGACATATGCCCTGTGGCATAACTAGCTCACCTAAACATAGTGTTTAAACTTGGTATCTGATCGGGGATCGTCTAGTCTGATACTGAGTTGGATCGCCGATCCAACTTGGGATCGGCCGATCCAAACATGGCCCTATTTTTGTTTTTTTTTTTTAAAATGATAACATATTTGATGGCTGTCGGACGATCCATATTTGATTGTTCTATCTAATTCGTCTAAAACCGAGTCAGTTCGTCAAATTGGATGATCTGACTCGGTTTCGGCCCGTCTCAGAGAACTTTAGCAATTTTCGGGATCAGCTTGGGATTGTGACTCATCCCGAGCCGATCCTTAGTTGTATCTGCCATTCCGACTCGGGATCGGCCGATACTTAACACTATGCACCTTAAACTAACATCTCTCTTTGTTGAAAAATTTAAGAAACATTAAAAATTTGGACAGCCACTGGGACCTATATAGGCTAAAATATTTTACACATCGCTAATCCTGTTAAATGGAGGGTCTGGATTTACCAAATCAATCTTCCATGTGGCAAAAATGGCCGACAGTGCAGAATATCTTTTGCCTTTTTTTTGTACTGTTTAGTTTTGTCACAATCATTCTTTGGCGGAAGTCCTATGGTTATCCCAGAACGTTGTAGAATTTAAATATTTCTTTTTTTGATTAACTTCAAACATTTGTAAATTATTTAATAATTCTTGGGGACATCTACCAGAAAATTGTTGTTTTAAGTTGAATGAAAAAAAAAATGATTTTCACAGCTGCCTCCAAAATAGTTGGAATTAGGCTTTTTGGGACTTAGTTTCCTTTCTCAATTAAGGTTTTTCAATTACTGATACATCTTGTGATGTCTGTGGGAAAAGAAAATCCCAGTATGACATGCTAGATGTCGATAGGTTCAGTTAATTTGACAGATTTTCTCGCTCCACTGACATGAAAAAGAAATTATCCTCTCCTTACATTTGGATTGCTATCTTGTTTATTTCTTCTCTTCAGGATTGCTTTATTTTGGTGCACCTTTGATAAGAGCAACAACCTCTGAAGAAACTTCAACTAGTGAAAACCGGCAGTTTGAAGTAGTATCAGATGGAGTAATAGCAATGGAAGAAGCTTCTGAAGATGAAAAGAATGTACCAGACAAACCTGTACTTACGGAAGAGGTACCTAAAGAAGAAGCTCCAATGGGTGAACAAATTCAGGCCTTCGAATTTTTGGATAAGCTCAATGTGAGTATTGTAATTAATTGTTGTGGAATGATATTCACATTTTTTTCTGAACATGTTTTACTTGCTTTTCCAACTAATCAGTACAAGACATTTCATTGATGTTGGTGTTTTGCTTGTTTTTATGTGTTGCGAAAAGCTGGATTAATGTTCTTGTATGCTTGTTTATAAAAAATTGCACTAGCAGTTTGTTGATTTCTTTGTGATGTTTTTGACATTGTGTTATTATCAGTGATCTTTTTCGATTTTGCTAATCTGTTTACACAGATTGTTCCGTAGTATACTCCTTTCTTAGTTTAAAGGTTCTAGACTTTGCTTCTGATGGAAATAACATAAACAATATGTTCTCAGAAGTAGGGATTTTTTATATGATTTATAGGCCATTAAAAGATATGTACTTCATTCTCATGGTTTTCTTTCGGTAAGATGAAGTTATTCTACTTGCACCAAGTAAACAAATGTTGTCATGAAGCTCATATGGATCATAAGTTGCAGAATGTTTGAACTTCCTCAATAGATTGAGCAGTCCGTATTATCCTCAATATTGAAGGCATCTGCATAGGAACTTGATCTCCGAGGAGACCGTTCTTGGTAGCTCCTTTTATGCAGCATTTATTGGGTTTATGAAACCATTGGCCTCTGAGGTAGGATCAGTCTAATGGTGAGAAGAGTTGAATCATTTGTTTATACTGCAGCACTTCCGTCACAATTGATCACCCTAGACAGATGGAGACTTCATATTCTATTCGTATATGTGATCAAGGGAAGGCAAGGAATTATATCATTATTGTTTTTTTTCTTTTTCTTGAGTGGGCCAAATCAAGCATACCCAAGAATTTGGATGGTTTCCAGTATGGTGGGGCAAATCATTATATAGATTTTCTGATGTAAGCTAATTTTCAAAGTATACAAAGTATTAAGGAGCCAATAGCTATTCTGATTTTCAGGGGGGGGCCTCTAGATTCAATCTTACAATGTCTTTTACTTCTTCTTAGAGTTTCCGAACCAAAAAACTTGAAATGATCAATATTCCTTAAAATCGGTTTTCACAAAAATGTATGAGATTTTGGAAGAGTTTCAGGTGTTTGCAGAGTTCCTTGGTTGATGTTAAGAATCTCCGTCAGTTCATTCAATATATCTCTTCTGTAAAGTAAGAGACTGTAGCAGGGGGGGACATAATGTGATATATAGTGATATGTACCTGAGTATTTCGTAAAATTGAGTTTTTCCTTTGGTTTATATTGGAGCCTAGGGAAACAGGATACATTGAGGGATATTTTGAACCATGAATAAATGGTTTATCTAAAGATTGTGCTATCCACCTTTTTTTTGACAAAATAAGAGAAAAGATTGGATAATAAGAGTGTTGATAAATGCTATAAAGTCATCGAAAGTGGGTAAAAATGCTTGCTGTGATGTTGACAACCAAGTTGATCCTGAGCAGTTGACACTATTGTCATCATCTTATATTCTTTTAACACTTTTTTTTTTTCTTGTCTCTATTATTTTTCATTCATTAAGTTGGAGGACAACAAAAAATAATGCTATTAAGTTTGCTCTTCTTAACTGCTGATTTGCCATGTTGAATTTATTATAGCCTGAGTTCTTGGTTACTTTTCCATCCATGTTTTTCTTGTATTTATGGACATTATACACTGTATTGCAAATCATTTTCATTTCACCAATAAATGGGTCATCACTCCTCTTACATTTCTGGAAAAGATGTTGGGACTATTTTATTCATAAATGCTTGATATAATTCAAACAACCAGGGTGATGCCAAAACTTGTTTCCATGGCTTGCCTTATTATTGCAAGGCTTTTTTTTATATTCAAAAAATAAGGTTGGGAATGAATGAGTATTGCCATGATGAATGTTACTCGTTGAAAACATTTATATATATGACTGCTTGATGTGATGTCAATTATTGTGGAGATTACTAACAATAGTTGTGTTTTTGGGGTACTGTCCAAACTAGGTTGCACTCTGATATTGCATCAAGAAAATGCCATGATTTAGATTCTACCTTTTACACATTATTGTTATCATGCATTAGTCTTATTGTATGCACATTTATTTTTCACTGACATAACTCAATTTTTATGGATAACAAAATAATTTTGGAAGTTTAATTCTGGTTTGTTGGAGTACTTGGCTATCTCAATGACATACTTTTTAACTACTTGCAGATGGACTCAGAAGATACATATTCAATTCTTCTCTATGGTAGTGGTGCTCTCATCACCGTATGGTTAGCTTCAGCAATTGTTGGTGCCATTGATTCAATTCCAGTGGTGCATACTTTTGCTCCTTTAATCCATATGTGTAGTGTGTGCGTGTGTGTGTATTTTAAGTAAATCCACGAGTGTTTGAATTGTATGAAAATCTGGAAAATGCTTGTGTTTTTGGCTGATGAGTTTTGTTTTACAGTTCCCCAAAGTGATGGAAATTGTGGGTCTTGCTTTCACAATCTGGTTTGGCTCCCGCTATCTAATATTTAAGGTAGCTATTTGAGATTTTAATTTTATCATAACATATCCTGACAATGCAAGGAAAGGTTCTAATTGGTTTATGTTTATCTGAATTTCGCAGAAAAATAGGGATGAATTATCAGCTAAAATTGAAGAGCTTAAGCAGCAGGTTCTGGGTTCAATCGATGATTGATCTGGAAGATGCCTGTTACCTTTGATACTTCTGTTTGCTACATCAAGGAGACAGAAATAGAGTTGGTCATGTCTGGTTTAGATTTATCATCTTGAAAGTTTTGATTGCCAATCCGTGAATGAAATCAGCTATATACATATGGTCCTACATTTCTTTTCAATTATCATCAGTTATACCTTGCTTCCTATACTGGTTATTATATGATATTGACTTGATTTTTACACTTTTAATTTACATGACCAAGGTGCGTTTCTTTCCCCAAGGATGCCCCCCCCCACCCTTGTAGCCAGCCATCTTCTCTGCACACGACGTCTTTGCAGTTTGGTTGGAAAAACAGTTTTTATTGCTTGATTGTGTTAGTGGTTAGAGCTTAATTCATTTCTTATTTTTCTTATTCATTCCAGTCCATTTTAGGCGATATGTTGCCGACACTCAACACAGCATGAGGCATGCCTGGAGACTGGAGTAGTCTTGCTAGAGTGGAGTCTTCTTGTCTTTGTACGGTGTTTGCCGATTAGCGATTTGGCGTAGATGGTGGAAGTTAAGTCTTCATCATCCTTGATGGTTGTCATCCATCACTCCTTCCCTGCCTGCCGTAGTTTCGCAACGGTCAGGAAGCCCTTCTAAAGGGCTTCCTATCCAATGCTTGGGGTGTTACTGATATATTTGAAAGCTGCTTTCTCGATGGAAGCGCTTCTTTAGAAAGTTCATTTTGGTGAAGCAGGTATAAGGTTGCTTTTTAAAACTGCATTTGCTGAAAGCAGTTAACAACATTTTAAATTTAAATAAAACTTTTAAAATGACAGGATTACCCTTTCATGTCTATGACACTTTCTTTAAAAAGATGGATGTTAAAAATCAGAGCATTCTTTTATATAATTGTTTGGTGAGGCATCCTTTTATAAAAATTTTTCCTCACCCAACATTTTTAAACCAACGACTTTGATTCAAAGCCCTTCTCATTGAAACCCTTCCATTAGTAGGAAGTCACGGCAAACAGGCCCTAATTCTCTTTGCGGAACCAGGGGATCCTTTGGTTTGATTTTGCTCTGAATCTCGTCTTTCAGTTAACTTCTGCTACTCTTTTCATCAAACAGTTGGCGCGCGAAAGGGAAAAAAAAAATAAACGGTTCACCATCTTCTACAAATGATCCGTTCGTGTGAAGTTTTCAGCTATTATTAATCACGATTCCATGAGAATTCCTTTCAATCACAGTCGTTGTTCTTCTTCCTCCTCATCATCATCAGCTTCACTTCCATGGATCTCACCTCTTCACTTCGTCAAACCTAATTCACCCAAACCATCTCCTCCAACCAAAGACACTCCACCCACAACCACCTTCCAAGAACCCCAGAAGAAAACCAAGTTCATCACTCACGATCTCGCCGTCAACATGATCAAACGTGAGAAAGATCCCCAACGTGCCCTAGAAATCTTCAACATGGCAGCGAAGCAGCGAGGCTTCAATCACAACAACGACACCTACTCAACCATCCTTCATAAGCTCGCGCAATCCAAGAAATTCAACGCCGTCGATGCAATTCCCCGGCATATGATGACCCACGAAACCTGCAAATTCCATGAAGGTCTGTTCCTTAATCTCATGACCCATTTCTCTAAATCTTCTCTACATGAAAACACACTCGATATGTTCTATATTATCCTGCCAATTGTTCGACAAAAGCCCTCACTGAAAGCTATCAGCACTTGTCTCAATCTCTTGGTCGAATCCGGTCGGCTTGATTTGGCTAGAAAGCTTCTCTCCGATTCAAAAACTAGTCTCAACTTGAAACCCAATACCTGCATTTTCAATATAATGATTAAGCATCACTGTAAAATTGGGGATCTTGAATCCGCTTTCGAAGTTTTGAAGGAGATGAGGAAGACTGAGGTCTCTTATCCTAATCGGATTACCTACTCGACCCTCATGGGTGGTCTCTGTAATACCGAGAGACTCAAAGAAGCCATTGATTTGTTCGAGGAGATGGTGTCCAAGGATCGGGTTTTACCCGATGCTCTTACCTACAGCATCTTGATCAATGGCTTTTGCCGAGGAGGGAAGGTCGATAGGGCTAGAAAGATCATCGACTTCATGAGGAAGAACGGATGCGAACCAAATCTTTTCAATTACTCAGCTTTGATGAATGGGTTTTGCAAGGAAGGGAGAGTGGTGGAGGCGAAGAAGGTTTTTGATGAGATGAGAAGCTCTGGTGTGAAAATGGATAATGTTGGTTATACAACTCTGATTAATTGCCTCTGTAGGGTTGGAAACGTCGACGAAGCTTTGGAGTTACTGAAGGAGATGAAAGGGAAGGAATGCAAAGCTGATGTTGTG
>JAUPMG010000014.1:12348174-12366783 GCA_031762675.1 Pachysandra terminalis | reverse complement strand
TTCTTAACTGCCGATTTGCCATGTTGAATATATAATAACCTGAGTTGTCCTTGGCTACTTTCCCATCCTTGTTTTTCTTGTATTTATGGACATTATACATTGTATTGCACATCATTTTCATTTCACCAATAAATGGGTCATCACTCCTCTTACATTCGTGGAAAAGATGTTGGGACTATCCTATTCGTAAATGCTTGATATAATTCCAACAACCAAGGTGATGCCAAAACTTGTTTCCATGGCTTGCCTTATTATTGGAAGGCTTTTTTTATATTCAAAAAATAAGGTTGGGAATGAATGAGTATTGCCATGAGGAGCGTTACTCATTGAAAACATTTATACATATGACTGCTTGATGTGATGTCAATTATTGCGGAGATTACTAACAGTAGTTGTGTTTTGGGGGTGTACTGTCCAACATAGACTGTACCTTGTTATTCATCTCTAGGTTGCACTCTGATATTGCATCAAGAAAATGCCATGATTCAGATTCTACCTTTTACACATTATTGTTATCATGCATTAGTCTTATTTGTATGTACATTTATTTTTCACTGACACGACTCAATTTTTATGGATAACAAAATAGTTTTGGAAGTTTAATTCTGGTTTGTTGGAGTACTTGGCCATCTCAATGACGTGCTTGCTAACTACTTGCAGATGGACTCAGAAGATACATATTCAACTCTTCTCTATGGCAGTGGTGCTTTAATCACAGTGTGGTTGGCATCTGCAATTGTTGGCGCCATTGATTCAATTCCAGTGGTGCGTACTTTTGCACCTTCAATCCATGTGCGCGCTCGCGTGTGTGTTTTAAGTAAATCCATGATTGTTTGAATTGCTTGAAAATCTGGAAAATGCTTGTGTTTGTGTTGGCTTATGAGTTTTGTTTTACAGTTCCCCAAGGTGATGCAAATTGTGGGTCTTACTTTCACAATCTGGTTCGGCTCCCGCTATCTAATCTTTAAGGTAGCCATTTGAGATTGTAATTTTGACAATAACATATCCTGACAATGCAATTAGACATTCTAAATCTGTTTATCTTTATCCGCATTTTGCAGAAAAATAGGGATGAATTATCAGCTAAAATTGAAGAGCTTAAGCAGCAGGTTCTGGGTTCAAATGATGATTGATGTGGAAGATGCCTATCACCCTTGATACTTCTGTTTGCTACATCAAGGAGACAGTTATAGAGTTAGTCATGTCTGTTTAGATCTAACATCTTGAAAGTTTTGATTGCCAATCCGTGAATGAAATCAGCTATATTCTTATGGTCCTACATCTCTATTCAATTGTCATCAGTTATACCTTTCTTCCTATACTGGTTATTATATGAAATTGACTTGGTTTTTACACTTTTTACATAACCAAGGTGCATCTCTCTCCCCAAGGATGTCCCTCCCTTGGAGCCAGCCATCTTCTCTGCACACGACGCCTTCGCAGTTTGGTTAGAAAAACAGTATTTATTGCTTGATTGTGTTAGTGGTTAGAGGTTAATTTAAGTCTTATTTTACTTATTCATCCCAGTCCATTTTAGGCGATATGTTGCCGACTCGAGGCATGCCTGGAGTAATCTTGCTATAGTGGAGTCTTCCTGTTTTTGTACGGTGTTTGCGGATTAGTGATTTGGCGTAGTCTTCGCCATCCTCGATGGTTGTCATCCATCACTTCTTCTTCCCTAATTGCCGTAGCGTCGTAAGGGTCAGGAAGCCCTTCTACAACGGCTGTAATGCCCAATCCCCTTGCGTCAGATCCCTTTGTCTTGTAATTTTCCCGCTTTGTTTTGTTGAGTTAAAAATGAGGCTCGAGTTTCTGTAATATTATGTTTTTTTCGCCAACGTCTTTGGAGCGGAACCAGAGGATTCTTTGGTTTGATATTCCTCGGAATTTCGCATCTCTCTGTGCATTTAACTTCTGCAAGTCTTTTCATCAAACAGTTGGTGCGCAAAAGGAAAGAAAGAAAAAATAATTTACGGTTCACCATCTTCTACAAATGATCAGTTCGTATGAAGTTGTCGGCTATTATTAATCAACGACTCCATGAGAATTCCTCTCAATCACAGTCGTTGCTCTTCTTCATCAGCTTCAGCTTCACTTCCATGGATCTCACCTCTTCACTACCTCAAACCCACTTCACCGAAACCATCTCCTCCGACCAAAGCCACTCCACCCACAACCACCTTCCAAGAACCCCAGAAGAAAACCAAGTTCATCTCTCACCATCTCGCCATCAACATGATCAAACGTGAGAAAGATCCCCAACGTGCCCTAGAAATCTTCAACTTGGCAGCGAAGCAGCGAGGCTTCAATCATAACAACGAAACCTACTCAACCCTCCTTCATAAGCTTGCGCAATCCAAGAAATTCAACGCCGTCGATGCAATTCTCCGGCAGATGATGACCCACGAAACCTGCAAATTCCATGAAGGTGTGTTCCTTAATCTCATGGCCCATTTCTCTAAATCTTCTCTACATGAAAATACACTCGATATGTTCTACATTATCCTGCCAATTGTTCGACAAAAGCCCTCACTGAAAGCTATCAGCACTTGCCTCAATCTCTTGGTCGAATCCGGTCGGGTTGATTTGGCCAAAAAGCTTCTCTCCTACTCGAGGAGTAATCTCAACTTGAAACCCAATACCTGCATTTTCAATATAATGGTTAAGCATCACTGCAAGAATGGGGATCTCAAATCCGCTTTTGAAGTTTTGAAGGAGATGAGGAAGACTGAGGTCTCTTATCCTAATCGGATTACCTACTCAACCCTCATGGGTGGTCTCTGTGGTACCGGGAGACTCGAAGAAGCCATTGATTTGTTCGAGGAGATGGTGTCGAAAGATCGGGTTTTACCTGATGTTCTTACCTACAACATCTTGATCAATGGCTTTTGCCGAGGGGGGAAGGTCGATAGGGCTAGAAAGATCATAGACTTCATGAGGAAGAACGGGTGCAAACCGAATCTTTTCAATTACTCGGCTTTGATGAATGGGTTTTGCAAGGAAGGGAGAGTGCTGGAGGCGAAGAAGGTTTTCGAAGAGATGAGAAGCTCTGGTGTGAAAATGGATAGTGTTGGTTATACAACTCTGATTAACTGCCTATGTAGGGTTGGAAACGTGGATGAAGCTATGGAATTGCTGAAGGAGATGAAAGGGGAGGAGTGTAAAGCTGATGTTGTGACCTTCAATGTGATAATTGGAGGTTTGTGCAGAGAAGGGAGGTTTGAAGAGGGGTTGGAGATGCTTGAGAGGTTGCCTTGTGAGGGTGTTTATTTGAACAAGGCAAGTTACAGGATTGTGTTGAATTTCTTATTGAAGGAGGGTAAGATGGAGAGGGCAATACACTTGTTGGATTTGATGCTGGGAAGGGGGTTTGTACCTCATTTCGCGACGTCGAATGGGTTGTTGGTTGGTCTATGTGAGGTTGGGAAGGTGGGTGATGCAACAATGGCATTGTATGGATTGGGAGAGATGGGGTTTAAACCAGAGGCTAGTTCATGGGCTCAGTTGGTTGAATCTATCTGCAAGGAAAGGAAGCTGGTAGGGGCATTTGAACTGATTGACAGACTAGTTGTTAGTCAATTGTGAATTATCCACAAATACCTATAATATGTTGAGAGGGATGGAAAAGGGTGAAGAGAAGCAGCAATTTTAGTCTCCTAAGAATGGAGATCTGTTGTAAGACAATGCACCCTTTTGGAAATTTCAAAATTTGACATTTCAACTCTATTGAGATTTAAAAATAGAGTTGAAAGGTAGTCAGAACCAAGGAGATCTGAATATGAAAAGCCACCCACCCCCCTTAATTTATAATTAGTTCAGTCCCATCAGCTCTGCAAATTCACAAATGCTCCGTTTAGATAGCTGGAAAATAAAGGACAGATGATTTTCCTGTATGAGATGCATGTCTAGATATTCGAAAAGTGTCGGTCCCACAGAAAATTGTAAACAAAAAGAACCTTTTTTGTTTTCAGATATAAAGAAAGGAATTTGTGAGAAAGGAAAATGAAAATGTAAGGAGAATAGTATGTACCCCATCCTACCTCTCACCACCAAAGCTTCCGTCTTCAATTATATAATGAAGGGTAAAATGGGCAGATGAAAAACATTTCTCATTCATTCCTATTAACCAAACATCAAAATCCAAATCTTTTGTCATAGCCATACATTTTGCTGATAGAACCAAACAGCAAAATTAAATTTCACTTTCCAACATTTTACTTTTGCATCCAAACAGAGCCAAAAGTTCATCTAATTCATGATTGGTTTTGTAATTTGATTTTGAGTATTATTTTCTATGTTATCATCTAATGTACAGAGGATTCCATTTCTCTAGAATCTAGATGCAATGTGGTTGGGGTGGAAATAGTAAGCAACCACACTTCCCCAACAAAGAAGTCCCAGAAAGTCCCAAAGAGGAGCAAAGTCATCCTTTTGTACATGAGGGTGAAGTCCCAGAAAGTTCCAAGGAGGAGCATATTATTATAGTGTTACCTGCTAACCTAATATATAATGTTTATTTTGTATTTGTCTTTCTCTTTTCCCTTTTAATTATGATTTACGAAGAACTTACTGACTTGATGCTTCAAAAAGAAAGCTCTTCTCAGAAAAATGCATACAAGTAGCTGAAAGTCTCCAAACTCCATGGATGGTGGAAGTTGGGATAATTGGGGGAGGCCTCCTAATATGAATTGGATTTTGGGAATTTAGAGGTACAATGGGTGTTTCTGCTCTGGTGGCCAAAAATATATAGAGCTTTTTGCATCTATACCCTTATGTATGTTATGGTGCATTTATATTTATACCCCTGTATTTTTCATATTTGTATCTATTCTTTTTTATTATCATAATTTTTGCATTTATACACCCAACGTTAAAAGATGCAAACTTCCATTACTTGTTTTAATTGAATGATTATAATACCCTTTTACTTAATAAGTGTTATTTTGCCTTCATTCTCATATGTTATTTCTTTTTTGCATCCATATCTGTTTATTTATCATAATTGTACATTTGGACACTCGAAGTTAAAAGCCGCACTCATTTTTTTTATTAAATGATCAAGATAACTTTATAAATAAGTGTGTCCATTAAAATGTAAAGAATATACAAAACAAATTCTCATAACTCAACCTAACTCTACTCAATCTATGGTATTAATACCGGATAAAATGCCTAACTAATTCGTTTGAAACCACATGGATTTGATTATATATTTCCAATCTTTATTTTGCTCATAAGAGGATCTACATTATATAAACTTTACATTTTAACAGATATAAGAACTTATATTACGAGTTTTATTTTTTTAAATGTAATATATCATGAAGGGTACAGATGCTGTAAATTTGGCAAATAGAGGGGTATGGATGCAAAAAAGTGATAACGTAGGGAGATGAAAGCAAAATAGCACTTATTAAGTAAAATGATATTATAGTCCTTCGGTTAAAACACAGGTAACGAAAGTTTGCAAAAGTTAGTATCTTTTAACGTCGGTTGTACAAATGCAATACAAATGCAAAAATTACGATAATTGAAGGGGATAGATATAAATATGAAAAATACAGGGATATAAATACAAATACACTATAACATAGAGGTATAAATGCAAAAAACCCAAATATATAATCTTTCTTCTTCGAGGTTTAAGTCTAGTGATCGGGACCGGAACGGTTCTGGTCAATCCCGGTCCGAACCGGTGATACCGACTGATCCGAATTCGATAAAAAAATAGGTCTGCCATTTAAAAAAAAAATTGGATCAACCGAGACCAATCGTCGGACCGGCGGTACTGGCCATCGAACCGATCAGGACAAGTCAGTTTCAGATCAATACTAGTTTGGACCGTCCAATTTTTTTTTTTTCTTAAAAAAAAATCAGACCGATAGTATTGGTTGTATCGGTCACCGGACCGGTCCATACCGATATCAGTTGTATCGGTTCAGTTCAGAGCCTCATGATACAATAATTGTATCGTGGATTAGGATCTGACCGGTACGTGCTAAAACAGTTTGATTCTCAAAACCTTTCTCATCTTCTCGTGTCAGGGTAATTCAACTATATAAAATCAAAAAAAAAAGAAAAAAAAAAAAGGATAAGAGATAAGCTTTTTTTTTTTTTGATAATGAGAACTAACGACAGTAAGAAATCAGAAATTATTACAGATGGCTTGAACAATACGCTCCCTAGTTCTACCGACAACATCTTTTAAACACCAAAAGATAGGATCTGTCACGCATTGGTGTGTGAAACAATTAAACCAAATCAGAATGCTAAGTAAACTTGAAATCAATCAAACATCATATATATTATTAAAAAAAAATTATACTTTGACTCTTAAGGTTTTTGACAATTATAATTACTCCCTAAGGTTTTTGAAACTACAATAACATCTTTTGTCAAAAACCTCAATACCGTCAACTAATGACACTGAGTCATTGACTGATATACCCTTATAAAGAATTGAATAATTTTTAGATAAAGTAGATAACCTTAGGTCTAAAATATCCCTCTGAGTCTCTTGACTAAAAAGCCATCATACTCTAACGTCACACTTGTATCATTCATCAAAGAGGAAAAAAAAACACATCAAACGATAGATGAAAAACGGTTAGTAAGGGGTATTTCAATCAATGACTCAGTGTCATGTTGTTAGTTGAGGGACCCCATAGTTTCCGGATGAAAGGTGTCATTGTAATTTCAAAAACCTCAAGAAATCTAATTGCAATTGTCAAAAACTTTAGGAAATCAATGTGTGATTTTCTCAATTAAAAATGCATACAAGATTACATATTACTCCAATACAGCCAAACTCTTGTACTGATAACTAAAACAATGACAAAGCATCACATTCCTTATAAATGTGAAAATAAATTTTGTTCAGCATGAAAAATTTTAAGGATTAGGGGTTGAATGGGGTGGAGATAGAGAAGTAATAGGTATGCTCTTGGGAAGGGTCGAGATTGTTGACAATGTGGGCTTAGGCAAATGAGGTAGACGAGGAATAGGGGGCATATGAGTTGGATGAGGAGGTAGATGAGGTAGATGAGGCAGATGAGGTTGATGAGGCAGATAAGGTAGATGAATTAGATGAGGTAGAGGGGGCAGTTGAGGAAGTTTTGGCACTTGAGGCCTGGGAAGCCCTGGGACATGTGGTACTAATGGTGGCAATTTAGGCTTGGGCAAAATTGGCACTTCAAGCTTTGGCGAAGTCGACGTGTCAAGCATTGGCATAGTTGGGACAACAGCGACCAGCGGCAGTTCAGCTTTAGAAAAAAATGGCATTCGATGCTTCGGGATATTCGGCTCTCGTGGTATCTTGATCTTGTGTGATTTATGAGGCCATATTGGCATGGTGAAAAGGGGTTGCAATTGAGTCTTAGGAACCTCATGAGGCAAGCTTGTTTCTAGAAGATGGCGAGCCGCAAGGACCACATCTCCTCTCATTAGAGATAATGTGAGGAACAACAGAGGCAAAAGAAGCGTTGGATTGCAGTTATTAGAAGCCATAGCTAGATCACACTTGAAAGGCCGAGACACCTGAAGGTGAAGTGAGTAGCTACTGCATAAGTACGATGATTCAAGGGTTGCATGCTTATGGTTTTTATAGAAAGGAATGTGGGAGGCCAAAGTAAGCATATAGGTAGCAGGGTTGTTGGGAAGGCCACAAGAAAGGGGTGGCCACAGAAAATGGTATAGTTAGACATTTGTTTCCTTATCTGTTGTTTGTTCAACTTCTTATTCATCACTCCCACAATTATCAAACACAACAGCATGGGATTGTTATATTTTCTTGAAATCTTAATTCCCCAGACAAAAGTAGTTATCAACTTCATCACTTTGGTCTAACCAAGTGGTAATATTATAAGGTGGTGTTGTTGAAACGGTGGTTTTGCTTAACCAATTAATCTCAGCCTTGGACAATACACATTGGATGTAATTTTGAAATGCCACGAATATAGTAAGCAATATTCACAATCTAGTTAATTCATGAAGTCAAGAATTAATATTTAATTTCACTCATTTTTTTGGGCACTCTCTCTCACACACATACACACATAGGGTATCAACGGGTTGGATTCGGGATGGGTCCGACAAGTCCCAAAATCGAACCCTATTATATGGGATGGTTCTGAGTCTTGTCGAGTCTGGGTCAGGTTCTAGGGTTATCACCCTCGGTCTCAAAACTGAACTCGCAAATACCCAATTCTTAACGGGTACCCGATACTTGTTACATTAATAATATATATATATATACATTTCAACTATA
Source organism: Pachysandra terminalis (assembly GCA_031762675.1). Lineage (NCBI taxonomy): Eukaryota > Viridiplantae > Streptophyta > Magnoliopsida > Buxales > Buxaceae > Pachysandra > Pachysandra terminalis. The sequence goes on along the minus strand of JAUPMG010000014.1, from coordinate 12,358,517 downwards.
TTAACATTATTTGATTATCATGATAACAATCTCATTCCAAAAACTTATAGTTTATCTAAATTTAGATAGAATATCTGCACCAACACATATTACACACCATCCACAACATAAAATGATCGTCTAATATAAATGGATATTTACAAATAAAAAAATTATATATTATACTTTTGATTAGATTAATTAATTAATGTTATAATTATTAATTATAAAAAATTTAACTAATAAATTAAAATTTTATTTAGTTTCAAATATCTTATCTTTAAAGAATAGTTAAGAATTATTTAACAAACCCAAGAGACCCGATACCCGATGGGTATACCCGTGTAGACCCGATTCTTAACAGGTCAATCTTCTTGTATAGAACCAGAACCAGACTTGATTATGAACCGAGTCTTTAAACCCGAAACCAAAGCCTTTTAAACAGGTTCGGTTCTATCGGGTGTAGGTGGGTTTTTGGTGAACACAATCCACGTATGCTCAGGATGCTCGCGTGTCCTCTCACATGTCTCATTGTTGGGGTAGCTAAATCTCATTCGGGCCTAAACCACTATGATGCAGCCGTTCTCATGGCGTTTGTTCAAACCGAAAATTAGGGAATGGGTCGAGAAGGCATGGAAGGTAGATTGTGGCTATGACTTGATGATGAGAGATGCGCAAGTTCAGACTGATGCACCTCAAGAGTTGTCTTGCCCAAGTCTTCCTAACTTTCTCTCTCCCGCTTGTCGGAGAATCTCTGTAGAGATTTTCTAAGGCTGTGTTTGGAACATTGGAACATCTGATTTTGAAAGAAAAGAAAAGAAAAAAAATAGGTTAGAGAAAGCACTTTTTCCTATTTGGTTGAAGAAGAAAATAGTTGGAGATAGAGATTTGGAAAGAAAATAGCAAAAATATTCTCTTTGGGGATCAAAACCTTTTGTCCCCCAAAAGGTAGAGATTTTGAAAGAAAATAAAAGAAATGAAAGGTGGAGAGCACTCTCCAACACTCCAACCTAAATCATAGCATATACTGTCTTTTCTTGGCAGTCAATCGACCTTGCCAGAATCAATGAAAAATCGTCGAAAATCATCGAAATTTGATTTTCTTTTCTTTATATTTATGATCTTAATCAAACACTTGAAAAGAAACACATGTCATTTCTTTTCTTCTAAAATTCAACGTTCCATGCACAACACAAGTCTAAAGCACAATGTATCTCACTATTGTGGTCCCTCACACTCTCTTTCTCTCACTTGTTATCCTTTGGCCCAAACCTCATAGGCTTTATATAGGCCAAGAAGAATCCCTAGGATAGTGACAAGTGTCACAATCCTTCTAATTTGTAACGTTTTCTTATATTGACTCTCCCTTTATCATGGTAGCAATCACATTACTAAGCAAATTAATGCCAATGTAACGGTCAATTTAATGCGCCTCCTTATTAATGACATCTCATTAATAACCATTTATGAAGTAACACATTGTGATCGCTTGACGTCGTAGAACCATAGGTCGATGTGTCGAATTTTGGCTCAATTGCTGACGATACCCACAATCATTCTCAATTTGGTCATCTCATTGCACATCGGGGATTCATATATATAAAAATCAGGCATTTCAGGTCCTTTGGGAGCACTAGGAGTAAAAAATGTGCCTCGACGAACAAGGATTGCCAGGACAGCACCTTGTCGAGGTCCTCCTAGGAGCCTAGGCCAAATGGCTTAGGTACTCACCCATGTAGGGGTCTCTGCCGAGCCCAATTTTGGCCCAACGGAGCATTTTGTCAGAGATTTGCTCTCTTATATAATGTTTATTTTGAATTTGTCTTTCTCTTTTCCCCTTTAATTATGATTTACGAAAACTTAGTTACTTGAAATTTATATCTTGATGCTTAAAAAGAAAACTGAAATTTATGCCTTCACGCTTCAAAAAGAAAACTGTACGTTCTGAAAAAAGCATAGAAGTTGCTGAAAGTAACCAAATTCCATGGATGGTTGAAGATGTCTCTTGCAGACCCTATTGCAATAATAGGAGGATAGGCCTCCTAATATGAATTGAATTTGGGAACTTACAGCAACAATGGGTATTTCTGCTGCAAGGAAAGGAGCTGCTAGAGGTATTTGAACTGATTGATAGATTAGTTGTTACTCAATAGTGAATTATCCACATAACTTCAATATGTTGAGAGGGTGGGAAAGGGTGAAGAGCAGCAGGAATTAGTCCCCTTAGAAGAATGGAGATCTGTGGTAAGACAACGCACCCTTTCGGGAAAGTTTTCTCACTCTTTCCTATTAACCAAACTTCAAAATTCCATACAACCAAATAGATTCTAGGAAAATTAAATTTCACTTTCCAACATATTCCTTTCTAGCACATTACTTTCCGAACGATCTTGTCGCACATTACTTTCCCAACAAACTTTCTAGCATACTCTTGACGTCCAAACAGAGCCAAAAAATCATCTGATTCATGTTTCATTTTGTAATTTGATTTTGAGTACTATTTTCAAAAGATATCGTCGAATGTACAAAGGACTCCATTTCTCTAGATGCAACGCGGTTCGGGTGGAAATAGTAAACAACCACACTTCACCCACATGAAGTCCCAGAAAGGCCTAAGGAGTAAGGAGGAGTATATTCATCCTTTTGTACATGAGGGCGAAGATATAGATGTCTCAGAAAGTCTTAGGGAGGAACATGTTCATCCCTTTTGTACATGAGAGTGAAGATATTAGTCATCAATACACCCAGACATGATTCCTCTCTCTCCTTCAGTAAATATCCCATCCATGAATAGGAAAATGGTCCCAGATGTATTACAAGGATTCTTTTTGCTGCTGCTGCTGCTAGTTACCATATTGAATGTCTCATCCCAAGGCCATTGCATGTTAAGATCAGGCCCTTGTGGCGGTCAAGGTACTCCTGCAAATCATGTAATAAATTGGATCACAAGGAAGCAAAAACGAATCGTAAACAAGTCAAAACATATGGCAAAGTGATGGAAGGATATTATCTCACAATTATGTTGTAATCATATGTGTGCAGCATCCTTTTCCTGTCATACTCTCTTCTTTTGGCTGGATTGCTCAATACTGGTTTTAGAAAAAAAGGATAAAAAGAAATAGTGAGTTGAACAATCCTAAAACCAAAACTGCAAGGTTGCCAAAATAAAGGTTGAACCGTGGCTTAACCCACCCTGTTGTACATTTAGGTAAAATTTATCTTAGATTCTGAAGAAATATCACAAATTGGTCTGTTTAACATGTACAGCTCAAAACCTACTCAAATGTATTGCCATCGGAATAGAATAACACAATTTCAAAATCAATGTGGCCTTACCAGCTAAAAACAAGGGAACAGCTACTGTGAAGTATACACTTAATGTTTTCCCAAGCCACCACAAAAACATAGAATGGATACTTTGTCGCCTTAGTGTCATCTAGTGCTTAGTTGTAATATTTTGGCAACCAAATATACTGCTAACAAATTGTCACATCAAGAGAGGATTGCAAGTAGGGGTGTAATTCGGTCGGTTTGGTTCGGTTTAGTGGCCAAAACCGAAATATAGTGAACTAAACCGAAAACTGAACGAAAATACAAACCGAACCGAACTAACCAAAATAGATTTGGTTTTTCGGTTTAGTTTGATAAAACTAATGCTATTTTATGTACTAAACACACACACACACACACACACACATATATATATATATACACACACACATATACATGTATAGATATATGTTTATTAGTCTAGTTCGATTCGGTTTCGGTTTAGAACCAAACCAATTGACACCCCTAATTGCAAGTTGCAAGGGCTTAGTTGTAAAAAAGAAAACCAAGTGGATTGCCACCTACCACCATGGTATGTCAACAACGGTCCCACATCCTAGATGATCACCAATCTCTTTTTTAGGCCCTATATCTGCACCAATGTGCTCTTCCTCACTAAGGCATCATGACCTTCCTTGCAAAAGACAGAACATCTCAGGTGACTACACCCTTGTTTTGTCTACCACATAGTGTACACCTATGTTATGTTGCATGGGATCTCTTTTTATCTTGTTAGTCTTGCCACTCATAACTCTTCAACATCTTCACTCTTAACTATGTTCATTTAACGAATCTGGTTACTGATAGCTAATCCATGAAGCACCATGGCCTTGTAATTGTTAAGTGAAAATCAAGCATTACTAATATGTGGGACTCACTTTGTGATATGGGACACCGGTCCATTTCAATCACATAATTCTAATTCTACACCCGGCTTTGTTACTTCTGAGATGAGGGGAAAAAACACGTTATATAATATTGTTAATGAAATCTCTTTTTGTTGCTGTATGTATACCCATTTGCTGTGCAATACCTTTCTCTTTCCCAAAGAAAAAAGAAAATTGGCTGAAGTGCAAGGCTGCTGTATAATCTGTTCTTTTGTAAGTACTTCATATTATCCTAAAAGAATATGCACGATCTCTTCCATGCAGGTTCTTTTTCCATTTTAATGGCTAATATATATACTAAAGTTAAAAGAAAAGAAATGCGACAATATACTGACCCTCGTAGGCCTCGTTTATTTCTTGGAATCTTGAAGCTGCACCACCATCTGCATCTTTCCGCTTATCTGGATGCCATTTCTGTGTAAAAAATGGAAGAATCATGAATTCAGTCCAGACAACAAAATAAAAATGAATTGAGATATTCTAGATATAGCAACTTAACCATAAAACAAATTCAATGCAGATTTTCATTGAAAATAAAATGACAAAGATTCTATTCAGGCCAGTGAAGCTTCAGGAAAAAAAAATAGGTAAAACCAATGGAACTAGAGGCGAAGCCAGAGGGTGGCCATCCAAAGTTTTTGAAAACTAAGGTATATCTGCCACTCCACCTACCTTTGGTGGCGTGGTGCTACATGTAGCCCCCTCCCCCCCCAAAAAAAAACCACAACGTTTTTAAGTTTTTAATAATTATTATTTTTATATATTTCTTTAAAATTATACATATATATTAACTTTTTAAAATTACACTCTTACACGTTTTTTTTAAATTAGTTTTATACCTATTTATAGGGTTGTTAATGAGTCGAGCTAGCTCGGCTCGTATGAGCCAAACTTCAGCTCTATAATTAGTTACACAAGCTGAGCCTGAGCCCAAAAAAAGGCTCATTAACTTAATGAGCTTGAGCCGAGCATGGATAGACTCGACTCGGTTAAAGCTCGGCTCGGTTTGTTTATGATATTATACATCTATATTGTTATATCTTATATTGTATATTATTATCAAACATATACACTAACATATTATGCTATATATAATAATTATTATCAACTATAATATCAATTTATTTGAAATAAGCTAAGTGTTTTTTTTGCAAGCCAAGCCTTTTTCGAGTCGAGCTTTTTGCGAGCCGAGCTAAAGCCTAATATATTTTAATGAGTCTGAGCCCAAAAATTTTTAACATGCTTGAGTCGAGCCTGAGCCTTGCTCAAGGTTTACGAGCTCGAGTCGATCGGTTTAGGAGCCAAGACGAGCTGGGCAAAGCTTGGCTCGGCCCATTTACAATCCTACTTATTTACTATATGTCAAGGTTTTAAATTTCGTTGAAATTTTTCGATTTCGTTTAGGTAGGCAAAATTGAAATCCTAAAATTTTTCTCTAAAAGATTTTGAACAATTTTAACAAAAAAGTTTGAAATTTCTGAAAGAACTAATTTTGATTAAAATAGTAATTTAAAAAAATCAAATTATTTTGTTGAATCATCAAAATTTCATAGTGAAAGTTTAATATTTTCGAAGAAATTTTCCTGTTTATTTCATATAAAAAAATAGAAAAGTTTCTTATTGAAATTTTATTTCAATCCTTCAGACCGAAATCATTGAGCAATAATTAGTGAAGCACATTAGAGCTTTTTTTTGTTCTATGTAATTACTCCTGAATGGATCCAATACGACATAATTCTAATTTTATATTGAGCATGAACTAATTAAAAATCTGAAATGTGGGAACAAAAAGTTGAGAATATTCACAAAATAACATAAAGAGCAATATGGACTATAAATTATAGTACATACCAATGCAAGACGGATAAAGTTGGAACGAATGCTGTCCTCTGTGGCATCGTAATCTACTTCCAGTATTCTATAGTAGTCCTACAAAGAAAGTTACACCGTAATGATCAAAATAGAAGCCAAAAGACCCAATAGAAATGTTGTATGAACTCCAGCGATACGTTGGCTTGGCTCCCTCTTGGGCAGGCTTCAATATATCCGACGAATGAATACCTGAAAAATGGGTCATAAATCCGCTCTTGGTGAGCTTATCCACTAGGTCATTAGCCGATCTTGGCACATGAGAGAATGAGATGTTCAGTTCAGATAATCATGATCGGACCAATTTGTTGAAGTGGATGGCTTCCAAAAGCAAGAATAAGAGCTAGTAAACCAAGAGATGACATTGGACAAATCCCCTTCCACCTCAAGGTTCTTGTGATCCTGGTCTCTTACCATCCTCAGCCCTATTACCAAAGCACAAACAGTGTTCCCAACTCCAATAGGACCCGAGAAATTAGGAGCTTTGATTAGTAGTGTCATTTCATACTAGACTTTAAACACATTGGATGGCTGAACATTCCGCGATGAGAATGTAGTGTTGACAAAAAAAAAAAAAAGACAGGTGTTTGGATAAAACCCTAATGCGTAGGTCTCCCTCCCAATCTAATTGTGCTACCTGGCAGCAAAAGCTAGCCATCATTCTAATCTAATTGTCCTACCCTGTTATTATCAGCCCATATAAGCCCCATCAGTACATGTCAAACAGATTTTATCACATGTACTAGTGGTCATCCAATTTTTTAACGTTATTTAGGTTCTACATGAAACAAAATGTTAGTTTCAAGAGCCCTTTTTCAGCCTTCAGGGCTGAAACTTAGGCCGTGTTTGGAACCCTGGATTTTTAGAAAAAAGAAAATAAAAGAAAAAAGAAGTTTAAAAGAAAATAAATGAATAGTTTTTTTTCAAGTGTTTTGTTAAAATGATATGGAGAAAAGAAAATCAAATTCCGTCAACTTCCAACGATTTTCCGGCAAATTCTCATATATTTCAACAAAGTTGATTGACTAATAAGGACATACGAGATATGTCATGGGTTAAGCTGAGAGTATTGGAGAGTACTCTCATGGTCTTTTTCTTCTTTTCTTTCAATATCTCTACCTTTTTGAGAAGAAAGGTTTTGATCCCCAAAAAAAAAATCTCCACTTATTTTCTCTATCCCTGTCTCTTTCTTTTTTCAACCAAATAGGAGAAAGTGGGTTTTCTAGCATTTTCTTTTCTTTTCTGTCGTAAACCAAGGTTCCAAACACAATCTTAGTATCTTATCTGGGGTGGACTGAAAGAACAAAGGGAGATGTGGGGTTCTCTAAATAAACTTCAACATGTGAGTCACATCAAATGTCTCACCATCTGTTTCTTTGTCTCCAGTGTTTTACCACACAACTCCAAGTTAAAATTTTAACTTAGAAAAAGAATAATATTTTGATTCTTTTTCTTAACTATCTACGCGCAGAACTGCAAATCTACAAGTGCCATCCACTAGTTAACCGATGAGGATTTTCTATGAACCTGGGCTGTGTGAACCTTAACAAGGTTGACACCTGTCCCCAGGTGGACCCCACTAAGAAGGGTGATTGATATTTCTAAAACCCTAAGAGACCTATAAACCGCTTCTACCTTACCACGCTTCTACCTTAATCGGTGATGGCCACCCTTTTCATGGGCCCATCTGGGACGGGTGAGAGGTTCACACAGCCCAGTTTAACGAAAGATCTTCATCCAACGAACTTGAAATCCCTAACATCTAACTAAGGTAAAGCTCGGAAAAGGGAATAGAATGACCTAGAATCCGCTCTACTGTATTGCAGTGGATTCTCCAAAATGACATTTCAGCTCGAAACAAAATTCCAATCCTTTGATAAATGCTCTTTAATCAATCAAATCAGCCTTATCTCACAATGAAACTTGCGAACAAAAAAATAATAAAAGGGATATATAAAGAAGATGAACATAGAGCAACACAGAGCTAGTATAAACGCTAATTTTTATTTTTTTTGGCCAAGAATGTTGTGGAGCAATAAAAGAGAGGAAAATAAAGAAATTATAAAGAAAAATAACGATAACAACCATAAAAGACGGTCAAGAAATTAATTTAAAAAAAAATACCTTTGGCTTAGAAGAGACGGCGAAGAAATCGAAATAGACGGGAATGTCTTGCTCTGCTTCTCGTCCTTCTTCTTCAGCTTCATCACAATCCTGTTCCCACATCATTTTCCGTCGATGATGTCTCTGAGTGAAAGAAAGAAATCACCATTGTTGCAATGCTTCGCTTGTTATATCTACTCGTAATAAAGCACCTACAGGAATGTCCTAGAAAAGCAGACAGATGTATTTTGCTCGGTTTCCGGTTCTTTGGCGTTCCACCCAGGATGCAGATCCTCTGTGAGGAAACACCCCTCTGATGAGCGTGCCATGAGAAACACATGTGATGGTGAAAATGTAATTTAGCCATCGTCGTTCTCTGTAAAGCACCACTTCTTCAACCGGCTAAAATATAATTTCGTCATTATATGTGTTTCTCATAACAAAGGATTCACCCTCTTAAAAACTATTTTGCCTCCCGCGGTGTGTATCTCCGGCACACGGAATCCCAGTATATAAGATCTCGGTTGCCCAAATAACTATGGAGTTACAGATAATTTAAAATTTCGCCAATATTTCATGAATATCGGTTTCAACGGTCGAAATTGAAATCCTAGTTCTTTGGGATGAAATATTTTACGAAATTCTAGGACGAACTAAATATTTCGACAACTGAAAAAATTCATTTTCATAATAATTTTGAGTTGATATTTCACCAAAATTTTCATACAAAATCATTGAAATTTCATTAAACTAGTCGCACGTGCATAACTCATGTATCCTAATTGCTAATTATTAAGGTATATTTATGCGGGTTCTCTATAAAAAAAATTATCCTTACACTCTTAAATTACTATGCCCAATGAAAAACATACAGTGACTTCGTTGTATTAAATGGATGGTGCGTAGTATTGGTAGTATGATTTGTTTGAGCTTCTTTATATAATGCTCATTAGTGTTAACAATGTTATTGTAATTAGGCTTCATCTGGAAACCACGTCATTGTAATTGGTATCACAAATTACAAATTTTATATTTTTACTAATTCATCATATGTAATGAATTTTTTTGAATTATTGTACTATTTTTATGCACGTATATTTGGATAAAGAAAAATTTTAAAAGTTTTGTAATAGGTCGAATATGGATTGGATCTACCTGGATCCATATACGAATCCGATTTGAATTTGACCCATCCATATTCATTCGAAAATCCGATTGGATCTTTAAAAGAAAATTCATATTCGAATTCGACCTATTCGTATTCAGCCAAAATTCAATATTCGACAAAAATGTATAATTTGAGTATTATTTCACTATTTTTAGGGATAAATAAATCAAATTTTTTAAAGTTCATAAAATCTAATCAGATATCAGACTGGATTTGATCAAATTCATATTCAAATTCGATTTTAATCGGATATGAATATTCAGATCCATATTCGGTCAATTTGTCGAATACTGATCAGATCCACCTGGATCTGTAGTCGAATTCGACCGATCCATATTCGATTGAAAAAGCTGACTAGATGTGTAAAAAAAATCATATTCGAATTCGACCTATCCGTATTCGGTCAAAATTCAATGTTTGACCAAAATGTGTAATTTGAATTTTAATTCACTATTTTAGGGAAAAATAAATCAAAATCAAATTTTTTAAAGTTTTGTAAAATCTAATCGGATATCGGATTGGATATGATCGAATTCATATTCAAATTCGATTTTAATAGGATATGAATATTCAGATCCATATTTGATCCATCGGATTTTAAGGGCTAACCATATTCAAGATTTTTGTGTCGAATACAGATCGAATTTGGATATAGTCTTATAGATCCAATCCCTTGACAACTTTACGTATATAGTGGTTTGGCTGAACATATTAAAGATACAAGTTTGGGGCATAATAGGTATAGCTAATTTGGATAGTGTAGATTAGGGGTGCAACTCGGTTTGGTTTGGGTCGGGTTGACCTCAACCCCACCCCAAACCGACCTTCCTCAAGGCCAACCCTTTAATGACCTGATCTCTTAAATGAATTTTACCTTATTTGTTTTGTTTGATTTAAATTAAATTGATCTATATTATATGGTTTAGATAATATAGGGAGTGTTTTGAAGTTATTTTTGAACTGTAGGGGTCAAATTGTGAATTTAACTTATTGTAGGGTTATAATGC
>JAUPMG010000014.1:12332573-12343096 GCA_031762675.1 Pachysandra terminalis | reverse complement strand
TCCTCCATATAAGTGCATAATTGCCCGGTTTTAGCACATATTTCCTTTAACACCACAAAACCTGCAAAACACAGAAATTGCATTAATCCATACAATTAAGCACAGCTAAATAGACTAATATGTATAAGTAAGAGGCATAAAAATACAACTATTAGATACTTATCAACAACCTACTACTCTCATGACAAAATACTGGCAAAGTTCATCTCCAACATCGTTTGTCTCCAATAACATATTTTCCGACAACGCTGATCTCCGTTTAATAAGTTTTGTTTCCCTTTCTCTTTCTCAATCTTTTGTTCTATCTACTATTTGTCAAGTGGGATTGCAGTTTTCTTTTTCTTCTCTCTCTCTCTCTCTCTCTCTCTCTCTCTCTCTCTCTCTCTCAATCTTTTTCTCTCTACTATTTGTCCAGTAGGATTGTGGTTCTCTTCTTCTCCAGCAATGGTCACACAGTGTATCTAGGGCTTGCTGTCCATTTCAAATTTTCATATACACCAAATTACTCCCTCATTGATGCTTCGACCTCCTCCATACACTTTGCTGAATCCTTTCCATACCTGTTCAAATCCTGCAACTCCAATTTCTTCATCTCTTCCGTACACTTTCTTCCAGTTTCTTCTCCGCATTCACATGGCGAAGCCATTGATTGCTCATATCTCTACATGCACTGAAGTTGTTTTTTTGTCTGACCTTGGTCAAAGGACCTTGAAGGAGAGACCCAAACACTCTGTTTCCTCCACGAAGACAAAGAAGGAGATGAACCGAAGGAAACAAGCGATCCTCATTGTAAGATATAATTAAGGTTTCTTCATCGATCTGTCGACCTCCAGCTAACAATCATTGATGTTGTGGAGGTATTCTAAGGTATATGTATAGATGATTCTTTATGCTACAGATGGTTAGAGAATTGAAGTATTTCCGTCTAAGAGCCCGATGAGAATTACAAGTTATTGTCATTAGTAAACAATTAAATGAGAATTACATAACAATGATCAGCTGACAACACTAAAATCAAATCATTAGGCAAAAAACAACAGGAAAAAAAAAAGAAATCTTTAAAATCGAATAGTACAAACCAACACAATTAGCAGATTCAATTGAACTTGTGTAAAAACACGAAGATACATTAAAATTAATCGAATTACAATAACAAGAAGGCATGCATGTCAATATATACCTTCACAGCAAGAAGGCCGAGCGCGAAATAGCTCCCTTTGTCGATCTCGTGCTCACATGGCTTGGGATTGTTCTCACATTCTCTCAAAGGTGGCGGAGCTTGAAGATGCTTCACCAAGCCCTAAATATCAGCATAAAACCCTAAATATCGAAAGAAATTAAAGAACTTGAAAGATCAGTTAAGCTTTCAAGACCAGGTGTATTAAGTAGCACGTCCCGTACATATTATGGTATTAGTTAAAGGAATTAGCCGATTAAGCTTTGAAGACCAGGTGTATTAAGTAGCGTCCCATACAGACTATGTTATTAAAAAGAGACAATTCAACTTTCAAATTCTGAATTGTTCGTTATAGAGAGAGTAAATAAAAGATAATGACAGACCTTTATTAGTAATAATTAGTAATTAATACTCATGCAATTAAAGAAAATAATCTAATTGAATAGATTTGTAGTGTTAATTATTAGTTATTAAGTAATTAAATTTACTAAAATACCCTTGTATAGAAACGAGGGTAATACTATTTATTTAGTAATTTTAGATAAAGAATAAGGATAATAATGGAAACAAAATGGTATTTAAAAAAACCATTCTTTATGTTTAATAAAAAATTGAAAGCAAATGACCAAAAAACCATTAAAAAAATATTAAATTACAAAACAATTAAACAATCTTTTATTATACGGTTTTTTATTACTAAGGACAAAAGAGTAAAAACAATTAACCACCAAAAAAGCATTGAAAAAAACAAACAATTAGTTCAACTTTTAAAAATAATATGATCAATAAAAATTTGATTTGCTACTTTCCTTAAAAAATCTTATTCATAAATAACATATATTTCAATGAAGATATCCCTTTTTTCTATTAATTGGCTTTATAGTTTTTTTTTTATTTTTTTTATTTGATGAGTTACTAGAATAAAAAAGAAAGAACTATACACGTGGATCTATATTAAAATAATTAAAAAAAGGAAAGTGAAACTATTTCATCAAAATATCCAAGGTTGACTGAAATTACACAGTTATTTTCAGAATTTAATTTTGGTCCAATTTTTAAGTGTTAATTTTTTTTTGTTCCCTTATTTTACCGAAATCTCGAAAATAATAATTTCATTTGAAGCTATGAAATCGTTGAACTATCACTAAATTAAGAAGTATGGTTTCTGCTTGTCAAGACCAAATTATAGGAATTACCTTATAAAAAAATTGGGATAAAAATATTACTTTTAGAGTTTTACTAACGCATTTATGATTAAAAATATAATTTTTAAAGTTTTGCAACTCCCTACATAAGTGATAAAGAGAAGTTGTTCCTTATCTTTTATTTTCATCTACTACTTGTATAAAAATTTGTTAATGGTAACAATTGTTTATAACATTAAAAAAGTGCTTTAATAAGTAAGATATATTGCTTTTCAAAAGTGCTGAACTGCTTTTGAAAGCAAATTTTTATTTTTAAAAGCAAAAAGAACATTTGGTTGTATATTTAAGTACTTTTAGAGAGAAACAAATTATTTGCTTAATGTGAAAATAATAAATAATTTTTTTTCACATTAAACAATAAATTGCTTTCGTACGTCTCTTTAAATTATAAAGAGTTTGATGGCTTTTAAAGTCTTTGAAGGAATGAAATAAGGTATCGGTCATCTTTCTCGACTATCTCCGATGACCAATGATCGTCTTAAAAGACCAGTGAGTTTCTTATTTTCCTCTTCATTGTTTTCTACTTTATTATAGTTTTTTCTTTTTGAACAATTGTTGAATTTTGAACTTTTATTTCTTTCAAATGATTTTAGATTTTTTATAACTTTTTTAGTTTGCAAATTATGATTTTTTGAATTGTGGATAATTTATAAATGCTTCGATCAGTCAAAAATGTTAACCAGGAAAATTGATTTAAAGAAATAAATGAACCAAAAGTCAAAACAAAAAATGACTATCATCATTTGTAATGAGATTAGACCCAATATACCTTTTGATGGGTCGTTAGATATTGAGGAAAACCTCGATCGACTCGCAATTTAATATACATGGTAACAATTCATGATCAAAGAAGTAAATACGCAACTGTTATTATTATTATTGTTTTTCAAATATGTTTTTTTTGTCTCAACACAACATCATTAACTCGCTAAGAGATTTTGTTTCATCAAAAGATCTTGTAAAAAAAAGTACTTTTTTATTATTTCATACTTTCTTTTTTTCGATACGATCCGAAAGAGTCATCGTTAGTCGTTACAACCAAAGAGACGACAGCAAGAATATTCCATAAGGGTATTTACGTAATTACACTGTGATGAGTCGGAATATTCCAAATGGGAACATACATAAATTTGCAAAGACCTCTTGTGAATCTGTGATGAGTCGAAACGAAAAAACAGAACAAAGACCCAAAAAGGCTTCCGTGCGAGCTCTCTGCACCGCCGCTAGCACAAGTACACGAGCCACCACTCGGCGTAGGTTCAAGCGATATTTCAGACAACCCAAAGCCAACTAAGCTTCTCTTCCCTTATTCTCAGACCAGAAAAATTCAAAGCCAATGCAGTAAGCAAGAGAGAGAGAAAACTCTCCCAACATTTCTCTTCTCTTCTTGTTTTGATCGATTCTTCGATCTTCTCTAATGGCGTCAATCTCAGGCATCTGTTCTTCTTCATCGCCCTTTAAGCTCGAACAGATCGTCAGAAGAGCGACAACAACATCCTTCACTCCATCTCTCAGGCATATTCGAAAGGATTCCCCCATTTGTCCGTACCGTTACAAGAATCCCGACGGATCTTCCGATCGGATTTCGAGTCTCCGGCCGGTTCACTCGTTGGCTCGAAAGATCCCGGCGGGATTGACTAGCACGGATGGTGTTCTGCCGGAGAAGAAGGGATTGGAGAAAGATTCGAACGCCCTGTGGCATCGATACGTCGATTGGCTGTACCAGCACAAGGATTTAGGGTTGTTTCTTGACGTGAGTCGGATTGGTTTTACCGATCAATTTGTTCAGGACATGGAGCCGAGATTCCAGGTTGCGTTCCGTGCGATGCAGGAGCTTGAGAAGGGTGCTATCTCAAATCCCGATGAGGGGAGAATGGTTGGTCACTACTGGCTTCGGAACCCTAAACGTTCTCCCAATTCGTTTCTTCGGTTGCAGATCGAGAACACGCTCGAGGCTATCTGCAAGTTTGCCGATGACATAATCAGCGGTAAGGTTGGGCTTTCTTCCTTTCTTCACTTTTAAATTTCCTCCGATACCGTTGATGAGTTCTGGAAAGTTTTGATGTGAAAGAAAAAAACAGTAGTCTTATAATAAAAGCATGAAAAAAAAGAAAAGCGATGTATTGTTTCCTAAGCAGAAAAGGGATTCTTATTAATGCTAAAATTGCCTTGTTCCTTAATCCCCTTTCTTAGATTAGAAATAAATAAATTACACGTTACTTACCTCCACACATTCATTCTTGTTCCTCTATCTTTATGGTACTCCATCGCTTGAAAAATCATTTATAGAATTCATATAGTACACATTGACTGATCATGGAGGACTTTGTTGTTACGATCCTAAATGTTCAGTGCTTAACCAAATGAGTTTCTATAGACTGGATCCTAAATGCTTAGTGCTTAACCAAATGACTTTCTATAGGTTGGATTAAAATGCCTTGGTAATATGTATGGGCATGTTGCTAATTCATTGAATACTGATAGATGAGTGGAGCCACCAAAAAGAGAAAGGGCTACCATTGGATCAGTGTCGATAGAGTTTGCCAGAGTTTTCATAGCAGCCGACGTGGACGTCGGCTACGGAAGTGTGGTGGTTGTTATGATCCTAAATGTTAAGTTCTTAACCAAATGAGTTTCTATAAGTCCTAGCTCATGAGGCTTTTAGGACAACGGTTAAGTACATAACATTTGTTCCCATGTGAATACTAGATATCGTTCCATATAGATGTTTTATATCTAATATGTGGAGGAATTAACAAATAATCTAGAGAGGACTTAACAAGCATGTTCCGATTAGTGGAACACAAGAAGGCAAATACTGAAAGCTGAATCTCTTTGAATATTGTAGTTGAAGACTCGATTCAGCTTCCCATATCTAAGCAGTTTCTGATCATGATTTCCTTAGGGCTCTCTTTGTTCATTGTAAAATTGGAAAAGTATAAGAATAAAATTCAAAAAAAAATTATCTTTTGAATTTTTATTGTTTTTTGGAACATCATAGTAAAGCATGAGGAAAAAGAGGGTTTTGATCAACAGGGAATTGGCAATTAATCAACATGAGTGAGTGAATATGTTCATAATCAATCACTTAATTATATAAAAAGATAAAGGGTTTCTTGTACTGGAAGAAAGAGAAGAACCACCTGCAATCAAATGGAACAATCACGGAAAATACATCTTCATTGTTTAGTTTTTTCCCTCTGCAGTTGTAGAGGCACCACATCGATGGTGGGTGGGGTGGGAGTTGGTGAAGGAATAGCTGGGAAATGAGTTGTTGTTTGATGATAGCCGGGTGGGGTTAGTAGCTGTGCCATTTGTCGGTACTGAAACAACCAGTGTTAAAGAGGAAACAGGGGAAGGAAAGGGAGAGAGCTGGTGCTAGAGAAGGGAGGAGAGCAACCAATGATAAATGAGATACAAATAATCTTGCCTTTTGATGAAAGCATAGAGAGAGAGTAGTTGCTGGTGTTGGAGAAGAGAGGATTTAACAGTAAGTCATAGTTGTGATTGCAACATTGATTGTGCTAGTGATAAGAGACGGGGGATTTCAGTTGTTCAATGAAAGGGTAACAGGAAGCTTTAGCGTAAGTTTTTATGGGAGAGTAACGGGAAGAGCAGGGACCATCTGGTCAAGTGGGAGTTAGTGTGTAAGGATAAGGATAGTGGTGGGCTGAATTTGGGTAATACAGTGGATTAGAACTCGGCTCTTTTGGCCAAATGGCTTTGATAGTTCAACGATGAGCGGGACAATCTGTGGTGCAAGGTGATTGTTAGCAAGTATGGAATTCAAGCGAACGGTAGGAATTTAAATCTGAATGCAAGAATATTGTCGGCAAGTCCGTGGAAAACAGTTTTGGTTTCAGTTCCCTTGTTCTTTTCTATGCAAGGTTTTAAATTTTGATATCGCTAGATTTTCTCTAGCGAAATTTCGCCGACTTGGTGGAAAATTTCGCCAGGTTGGAGAAATATTGAGGAAATATTTCGTTATATTTCGCCAAAATTTTGCTATATTTCGTCGAAATTTCGAAAAAATGGGGGAAAAGGTGAATTTGCTTCCCCTACATTTCGTTTCGTTGGGGGCCATTTTGGCGAAATTTCGTTGGCATCCGGTTCATGGTGGGGAGCGGGTCTTCGGTTTTTTTTTCTGGCATGATTTGTTGATTGGGGTGATGTCCCTTTATCTTTGGTTTCCTAGAATCTTTAGAGTGGTTCAGTGTCAGTCATCTTTGGTGAGTGAGGTTCTTTTTTGGTCGGGGTCTGGTCTTATGCAGAATCTTCCTCTTCGTAGGAATATTAGGGAGGTTGAGGTGATGGAGATGGCTTCTCTTTTTGAGTCTATTGGGGATCTTTTTGTGTGTCATGAGTGGTCAGATAGGAGGATTTGGACTCTTGATCCTAGAGGTGTTTTTTCATGTCTGTCATTTTTCAATCAATTCAGATCTAACAGACTTGGGCCTTCTATTTCTTTCTCTACCCGGTTTGTGTGGTATTCTCCCGTTCCACTTAGAATTAGGGCGTTTGTTTGGTCTGCATTGCCATATTGGATTAACACGACAGACATGCTCCAAAGAAGGAGGAGGCATGTGGCCCTATCACCACACATGTACTTCTTTTGTAGAGAGGAGGGAACGCTAGATCATTTGTTTATACACTATTCAGTGGGCATCGAGATATGGAGATTCTTTCTGAGTATCATTGTGAGGGTTTGGGTTATGTCGGTGGGCATTTGCTAGCTGTTAGCACAATGGAGGTTTCCTGACCTAACAGTGAGGGGGCGTATTATTTATTGATTGGTTTTCCAGGCTATTTTATGGCATATTTGGATGGAGCGCAATTTGCGGATCTTCTAGGATACTTCATCCTCAATATCGAGTGTGATTGAGGGGATCATGGTATCCGTGTCTTCTTGGGCGTCCGTGAGGAGACTGTTTGTTGGTATTGTGGCAACGGAGAGTATGAGAGTGGTATATGATCTCAGTGTGTGGCAATGTTTCTTCGACTTTGCAATCAGCCTAGCATCTCCCAGTGGTTGGGTGAGTGAAGCTGAATTTTGATGGCTTCTCCCATGATCACCCAGGTTCCTCTGGGGTTGGTGGTGTTTTCTGAGACAGTGGAGGGAATATCCTATTTGTGTATTCTGGCCCTGGTGGTGGCAGTGAGTTGTTGAGAGCCGGTTTGGTGGCTTTAGTGGCCGGGTTGAGGCATGCTAGAGTGCAGGGGTACCAGGACTTGGTAGTGGAGAGCTCTTCATCTTCTATCATAGCTTGGATGGGGAGACATGAGCAGTATGCGTGGTGGTTACTCATCTAATTCGCTTGGCTTGGTCCTTGTGCAGGGGTTGGAATATCTCGTTCCAACTTGTGTCTAGGTGGGCCAATAAGGCTGCTGAGTATATAATTCATCATTTATCAAAATAAAATAAAATTAGGGTTGAGTGTTGGAATTGAAGATGGAAAATAACTTCCCCCCTGAAATTTGGGGAAGTTATTTTCCCGAATTCAATTTTCTTTCTTTAAAAAATAATTTCTGGATTTTTTTTATCTTCTGCTGGAAAGAGCCATATATATATATATTCTGGCAGTTTCCAGCAAAACAAACAGAGGCTGATGGGAATTCATAATTCATTTGTGTTCATGGAAGAAGGATAATATCAGGCATCATGGAATTTTCTGAACTTACTTTATTGTTGCTGTAAGCCATCAGGAACTAGTTTAACTGCACCATCCACTTTAAAAATTGTCAGATGTTTGCTGTTTGAAGTTGGCCTGTTTGGATTAGCCTGGTTATCTTGTATAATTGAATTCTCCTCCCCCCACCTACCCACCCACCCACACACAGAGATGAAAACTCCTCATACTTGTATATTTTAAGATATGTGCCTAATTGGTTAAGTAGTCAAGAAAAATTGATTTTGAAATTATAGCGCCGTCTCTGCTTTCCTTTGCTTTGTTTTTATTTCAGTATTCTGCATCTGATATTCTATAATTGAACCAGATAATGCCCCCTTCATCTCCAGGGGGTCGTTTTAAGCATATACTTTCTGTGGGAATTGGAGGTTCAGCTCTGGGACCACAGTTTGTTGCAGAGGCTCTGGCTCCTGATAATCCTCCTCTCAAGGTATTCTATGATTTTATTAGAGACCATTTTTTTTTATTATTGTTGTCTATCTGTCACAGTTCCCATTCTTGTTGAAATTAGATGTCATGTAACTGTTTGCTGAAATTTTACCTATTTCTTAAGCGCTCTTCCTTTGTAAATTGAGTGACTTAATGAACATATTTTCTGCGCTGGATAATTCATCATTTCAATATTTTTCTTAGTCCTTCTCATATAATAAGAATGCTTTGTCATTCTTTTTGTTAACACATTAAATAAATAAAAACTTCTCTTCTTCTTTTTTTCTTTTACCAATCAACTCTACATAATAAAGATAATTATATCTACCATGTTGAGTGTCTTATCTACTTTTCATGTTCTGTGATCAATTTGAACAAAATCCATTATTCATGAAATGAAGCTGAGCAAGGAGCCTTGAATTAGTTTGTTGCAACCTGTCATTCATGAATTGTTGTCTTGTTGCAACAATTCTGTTGGGGTTGGTCGGTTGAAGTGATGTTAGGAGAGACATTTTTGTTATCACATAGTAACTTCTTTCGAAGCATTGATTTATTTATTTATTTATTTTTATTTTAATTGTAACTATCCATTGCCACATTCTAGTTCTGATGAGTCTAGAAGGTAAGGGAACACTGAGATTTATTCAATCGGGTTAGTGTCCTTATCTCCTTGTTGAATGGAAAAACCTAGCTTTCTGGGGTTGTTAAGCTAGAGTTGCTATTCTTTCCTTTTTTGATGTTTTCGGATGAGGCAGTTGATACTTCCCTTTTTTCCTACATGGCAGATAAGATTCATTGACAATACAGATCCAGCTGGAATTGATCATCAAATTGCACAACTTGGACCTGAGCTAGCTTCTACACTCGTAATAGTGATTTCAAAGGTCAGCATCGAATTCTCACTTTTTTGCAACTTCTTTGATATTCAATCATTCTAAATTATTCTTTGAAGTATGTTGCTTACATGATGTCATTCACAAAATTTTCTTAGAGTGGAGGTACCCCAGAAACTAGAAATGGTTTATTGGAAGTACAGAAGGCTTTTCGTGAAGCTGGATTGGATTTTTCAAAACAGGTTTTGATCTCAGGTTCTTGTTGCTGCTTTTTTCTTCCCTTTCATCAGTATAGATACTAGTGTTTTTCACCCCTGGTACTGGATTGGAAGTTTGCTCAAATAGCATGATACCACTGAAATTTTAGAATCTGAGAGAAGTATTTCATATTCTGATTATGGATAAAAGATATTTTGTTCAAGTATCCTTCACTAGACCATTATATTGCAGACTTCATGTCCTGCTACTTTTACTTTCTTTTTGTCTACTGAAGTCTTGAGCCTTGCCCTTTGTTCTGTAATTTCATGTTTCAAATAATATGGGAACTAGCAGTCAGCCCGTGCGATGCACGGGAACACAAAGTAAGCTGATAAATAAATTATTTAAAAAAAAGAACCGATAATACAAATTGTTAAGGTCAGGATCTCTACACTTTTGTTATATACCTTCGTAACAGAAGAAAACCGAATGTCTAGTAATAACTTGACATTTGATGGGCCTCATATGGGACTACCCTTTTATTAGAATACAATAAAACATATACCAATGAACAAACATGGTCTGATTCTGGGTATGCAAACACTAATTTCAAACTCAAACTCTAAATACCCTTAAATGGGCAATTGGACCGTTCTACCTTTGTAATAGAAATCACACAGTAGAATTTAGGGGTGCAATTCGGTTCGGTTTGGTTGGGGTTAACATCAACCCAGAGGCAAACCAACACTGGTGAAGATTAACCCAAAATCGATTCGAACCAAATTGAGAACGAACTCCCCAACCCGAAAACCGAATCGAATTGAAATGGAAAACCCAACCCAACCCAAATTGCAGTTTTGGTTCATCTCTTTTAGGGTTTAGGGTTCATCTTCTCCTCTTAGGGTATTATGTATATTTTTTTTTTTGGGGGGGGGGGGGTGTTAGATTTTGTGGTTCATCTCTTTTAGGGTTTAGGATTTTTTATTATTATCGT
>JAUPMG010000014.1:12291390-12304600 GCA_031762675.1 Pachysandra terminalis | reverse complement strand
CAACATTTTCAGCAAAGAAATTTGTTTTTAAATGGCCCATGGAAGTGGTTACTGACCGAATTTGCATCCTACTATGGGGTTTCGGATGCATACACTAAACTAAGGTTTTTTTTTTTTTTTCTATCTGGGTTAATATTCTCTCTTAAATATATAAAGTATTGAATACTTTACAGTTACTCATTACTGTTTTTTTGGATATTTCCAAAATTGTAATGCTGTTCCTATGTTTGACAGATACCTTTCTTATGTTATGGATGTAGCTACACCTACAGAAGATTGTCTTGTCTTAGTGCATGATTTGTTATTGCCTGTTATTATGAAGAGCCACAGCAAGAGCACATTGAGTCATCAAGAGGTAGCTGTCATTTAATTTGCTGGAAGCTTGCATAGTGCTCCTGGTATTGCCTATTCTTAGTTTCAAAAGGGTGCTGTCATGTGTTCTAGGAGAGTGACAGAACACTTGAGATGAAAAATGCTTTAATGTATGAACATCACTTTCCATATTAAACATGGCAGCTATCCACTTCTTTATCTCTTTCTTGAATGACTGAGATGTGGCATTGTCTTTCTTGCCTTTTTGGCTGGGTCTAATTTAAATTATTAATATTCTTCTAACACAAGTAAATGATTGGTGGATGCTTTTCCAGAACCGTATCTTAGGAGAAGTTGAGGATCAAATTGAGCAAATTCTCACTCTGGTTTTTGAGAACTACAAGTCACTGGATGAATCATTATCATCGGGGATGATGGATGTTATCAGGCCTGCGACTGGGTCTGCTCCTGCTTTGGTACCTGCTGTAAAACTGTACACTCTTCTTCATGATATACTATCTCCTGAGGCACAGTTGAAACTATGCAGCCATTTTCAGGTGCATAAGAGTAATTTTCATGATGGTGATGCTTCCGTTTCCACTTCTTTATATTGTTTTTCAAGTGTCATTTTTTGTAGGCTGCTGCGAAAAAGAGATCAAGAAGGCACTTGACAGAGACTGATGAATTTGTTGCCAACAGTGAAGGCACATTGATGGATTTGGTGACTCTTACTACTGCTTACCAGAAGATAAAATCCCTATGCTTGAATATTAGAAACGAAATTTTCACTGATATAGAGATCCACAATCAGCATGTGCTCCCCAGGTAAGAATAATTCCTCCAGACTGCAGTTATAATATTAATAGTATTTGGAGCTTTAGATAAATTTAATATCACTTTTAAGTAATTAAGCTTGTTCTAGTGTTGAAGACATTGTCATTTGTGGAATAAAAGTATTTTTTTCAATGGTATCTTTTATAAATTTAGTATTACTTTAGCTGATAGATTATTGAAAAGAGTGGGAATTATGTGGGTTGAAGTATTGTCCTTGTGACCCAGAAGATCTAATAAGTTGGATGATCTGGATTGTTCATGTCATACTAGGTAACTAAGCCTGGTGAGACATACCAGAAATCCTTCCGCCATTCATTATGTGTGTGTGTGCGCATATATAGTCAATTAATATGAGCTAATATCTTCTATATTTCAGAGATGCTAATAATTTAGTCAATTAATATGCTAGACATGGCAGAAAAAGTCATGTACTTTTATGATTATTTCTTTTGGATATGTATTACTTTTACCAGTGTAGAGCTTCTGCCCTACTATTGCTGTTCTCAAATCCATTTGAAGGAGGGTTGTCCTTGTTGGAGAGCATTGTAAAGCTTTAACCAAATATCATTATGCATCATGTTCTGTCTTTTGGCTTCTGAAATCCGATAGGTAAATTTTGAACTGATGAATGCTCGATTTTCTATTTGATGCAGTTTTATAGATCTCCCAAATCTTTCATCATCAATATACAGTGCGGAACTTTGCAGTAGATTGCGTGCATTCCTCGTTGCATGTCCTCCTACAGGACCCTCTCCTCCTGTAGCAGAGCTTGTTATTGCAACTGCTGATTTTCAAAGGGATCTTTCCAACTGGAACATCAAGTATGTGATTTATATTCATGTTACTTGTTGATAATCATTGGTAAGATACTAACTGTATGGTGCAATTTCTACACATGCTATCCTGCAGTCCTGTCAAAGGTGGAGTCGACGCAAAGGAGTTGTTCCACTTGTATATTGTCCTCTGGATTCAAGATAAGCGCCTTTCTTTACTTGAATCATGCAAGTTAGACAAGGTACTGATTTTACACAATAGTATAATTTGGTTTACTATTTAATCTTCTATTCCAGGTTCTGTTTTCAGTTGATCATAAAAAATGTAAAAAAGTTTCCAAGACTGTCAATATGAATAAAATTTTCATATGCCTCCTATTCTCCCTGTATTTATAGCAACAAAAGAACAACAAAATGCCTTTTCCCAACTGGTTGTGCGAAACAAATATTGTTCCTCCATCTCAATATGGCAGAAACCATACATTCATATTTTGAGTATCCAAATCTTTTCTGACTGACTCCATCAAAATTTTTTGGGTCTTCCTCTTCCCCTCTTAGATCTTTCAATGAGTATTCCCCGGCACCTTTTCACAGCTGCCTCCCTAGGTCTTTGCTTAACATGCCCAAACTATCTTAACCTACTTTATCTTATCTCCTATTTGGCAACACCTAGATACTCTCTGGTATGTTCATTCCTATCCTCCTTGTACTCAGATTGTCTTAGTTTTGAATGTTATTGTCGGCTAATTTGTGAGGCTAAATATTTCTATTGGTTTCACTCAAGACTAGGAGAAAATGTTTGGTAATTTTACATACGACTTAGCACATGGATTTTTGTTTTATTATAAGTAGCTGAAGTTTTTATCATAAATCTTAAAACGTGTAGGAAAAAAAAAGGGAAAGAGGATTCCCCTCAGAACACAAAATGAATGGGCATCTAAAACCATATCAAGACTGAAATGAACACAGGACCACTTTGACTTGTATTTACCGTCTTGAAGCTACATTACTTCATCAGAATTATAACCCTAGATCATTTTACTCAAAAGGCTCAAATGATATCTTTGAACTCCTTTGGATTGAAATCAATGACTGCTCTAGTTAATAGTTGCCAAATATCAATATTGATATCTTTGTGCTCATTTTAAAATGATTACTATCTAGTTGTACTCCTTTTAAAATGATTACTATCTAGCTAAAAGTTGCCAATCTTGATACAAACTCTTGGCACAGATCAATTGAAGTCCTCAATAATCCTCCCATTGCATTCCTTCCATAAAATCTAAAACAGATCAAGCAAGAGATTTTCAAACAATTCTTGCGCACTGCCCAGCTTTGAGTTATTATTATTATTATTATTTTTGCCTTCCAACATATTACAATATTATTTTGAAGTTTATGAATGATCCCACTTAATGTAATATTTGTTTATCCTTGGTTATTTTTATCGATAATGCTTGGGAGAATTAACCAAGAGTGACTTACTTGCAGGTGAAATGGTCAGGGGTTAGAACACAACATTCTACAACTCCATTTGTGGATGATATGTATGACCGACTAAAAGAGACCTTGAATGAATATGATGTCATCATCTGCCGCTGGCCAGAATATACTTTTGTTTTGGAGAATGTATGTTTGTATATCTGACTCTTCCTCAATCATTATCCTTTTTTTTTGTACCTTATTTAGCCTGCATTTAATATAGAGTATTAGTGATATGATACCGTATGGCCAACCCCAACTTGTTTGGATAAGATCCTTTGTTGATGTGGATATAGTGAAATGCTAGGAGATGTGGCATAGATGAGGTGTGAACATAGGATTTGATGGCTACAGCCTTGGACATCTCTTAGGTCCAAAGAAAACCCATTGGATAACTAATTTCAATATTGCCACAATGAAATACCAAGAATTTGACACGTTTCATATGTTTGGGATTTGTATGTTAAAAGGCTATTGCTGATGTTGAGAAGGCAGTGGTGGAGGCTTTGGACAAGCAATATGCTGATGTTTTATCACCACTGAAAGAAAACATCATGCCTAAGAAATTTGGCCTCAAATATGTCCAGAAACTTGCCAAGCGTTCCGTATCCACTTATATTGTCCCTGACGAGGTGAGTTGTTTTTTATATAGAACTTTTCAAGATTCCACATAATTTTATAGCTTGTTTGGAATTTAGATTCACTTGTTTTACTTTTCAGTTGGGTATTCTATTGAATTCGATGAAGAGGATGCTTGATTTGCTGCGGCCAAAGATAGAAACGCAGTTGAAGTCTTGGGGTTCTTGCATCCCTGATGGTGGCAATATGGTCCCTGGAGAGCGTCTTAGTGAAATAACGGTGATGCTGAAAGCCAAATTCAGGAACTACCTGCAAGCAGTTGTGGAGAAACTTGCGGAGAATGTGCGTATATTTCTGAAAATAGAACATTTCTCTTTGATTCCTCTTCATTTTTTTTCTCTGTTTCTTTTTCTGTTTGTACCATGTACAAATTAAGAAAAAACATGCACTTCTGGCAAAGAGTTCGATAAACTATTAACTTTCAAATATCGAAGATACAAATGAATAGTCATTTTAAAGTTGACATATTAGAGATGCTTTTATATTATATATAGAACAGTAACGTATATATATACATTCAAAAGAGCTCAGTAGTTTCCTTGTCTGTCTTTTGAATATGCATCTATGTTTTTGTTTAGGCACTGTGATTATGTAAATCACAGATTCAATTCAGCTTACCTACCTAGAGGATTTGTATGTATGGGAAATTGAGAATCTCCATCATCTAACATCTATTAATGCAATTTACCAATGCCCTTACTACTTGTAGTGTACCTTTAATGGGAAGAAAATACGAATGCACCATAAATGAGTCTCAGTGTGTATCTCCTGTAAATAAGAATTGACCTTATGAGACAATTCTATCTGTCTTATTGTTCTCTTGAACATCTTATGTATAATCCAGGTAAGAGGATGATCTCGAATAAAGATATAAACTAAGAATGCTTCTTTTCATTTGCTTCTTTGTTCGGAATTGGAAATTTCTTGGTAATATCTGTTGAATTTCGGATGCTACACTCTGATGTACCAATGATTATGCATGGGAGTTTCAGGTTCTGTGGAGACAAAAGGTGTATAATTTGCTTAGGAATATTGATCATGTGGTCAGAAATGTGTAGCATTTCTCTTGTTCCATTTAGATTAAATTTCTTTTTTTGGAAATGTTAGAATATTGACTAATTTCAGTTATGGATACATGGCTTGTATGTTCAGACAAGAGTCCAGAGTGCAACAAAACTCAAAAAAATTATACAAGACTCAAAGGAAAACATGGTAGAGTCAGATGTACGTAGTAGAATGCAGCCCTTGAAGGACCTACTTACAAAGACAATTGATCACCTCCATACCGTCTTTGAAACTCATGTGTTCATAGCTCTCTGTCGAGGTTACTGGGACCGGATGGGACAGGTGAGTTACGCATTGGCTTTTCCACAGCTTTACTCCTGGTATACAATTTTTGTTTTAAACGTTTCCTTTTTCCGTCTCAGGATGTGCTAAGTTTCTTGGAGAATAGGAAAGAGAACAGATCCTGGTATAAAGGCTCACGAATTGCTGTCTCTGTAAGTGCAAGTTCAATTTTAAGTTTTCTATTGGAATCCTTTCAAGTCTTGAGGTGCAAGCAACTACAACCAACAAAACAACAAACCTAATCTAATATCACACTTCTACAAGGCTTTTTACCTACCTTCCAATGAGCGCCCCCACAATATAGGGTAGCGCTGAATTGATAAAATCAGATGATTATAACCATATGACTGAAGGATTGGTTTTTGGCAGATAGGAATTGAGGATAGAGTTCATGCTGCTGATCCCAATTAGTTAGGATAACTGTTTAAGGCACTTGGTTCTTATTCTTGTTATTGTTTTTGTAGATGATTATAATGCTTTGACCTTTTTTAAGTGTGAGGCTCATGCTTCACACCATGATCTTTCTAACCCCTCAACAGGCAAAGTTTCGTGGTGAAACAGGGTCTTTCTAGATGAAGAATGTAACATTTTTTATGCTTATTAACCTAACCTTACTACTGGACTGGATTATGTAGGTTTTGGATGATTGCTTTGCATCACAGATGCAGCAATTGCTTGGGAATGCACTACAGGAGAAAGACCTTGAGCCACCCAGATCCATCATGGAAGTGCGTTCAATGCTCTGCAAGGATGCTCCAAATCACAAGGATAGTAACTACTACTATTAGAAACTTATTATATGTGAATGAGAGGCATCAGTTTTTGAAAGTATGGGCTTGAAGAACCCAGGGAGATGCAAGGTTCTGTGGACTATGATTTTGGTGGCATGTTGATAAGTGGATGACCAGCGTCCACGTGGCAATGATATGTGTGATCTTTTGAGCAGCTCATTGCTGCCGATTTTGTACAGGGAGACGCCACCCAGGTTCTCAAGGCCATTCTCAGCGATGGTTTCCTAACAGAAATTGTAGAATACAGGGAGAGTTGTTATCATTTATATTCTCGTTATGAAATCCAATACATTCACTTTCTAGTTAGCTTTGTCAACTCATGTATTCATGATTACAATATTGTAATTGAAAATTAGCTTCCAAAACTGTCTCAGAGATTCCAAGTAGTTGTGAAACTGAATAGTTTGAACCCAAATAACAGAATGAATTTTTGTTATGTGTATAAAGGTCCTTAAATCTCTGAACAACAATGGTAAGTGACAAATGGATAAAAAAAATCACTATGTAGATCCCTGTAAGAAATATTAGAATAATTTGACAGCTCTAGACAATCTGATTTAAAGGTTTATGTTCAGAACCAAGTTTTTAACAGTTTCCTCCTAACATGGAAAAGAACCGAATGACCAAAAATCATCTGATCGAACAAAAAATATGGACCAGATGAAATTACCAAACAAGAAAAATGTTTACAACGATAACAGAATGCAGAAAACCCTGGAAATGACTTGTAGATTTTAAGGATTTCTCAACTCCAAGCAAACCCAAAGCAAGTGCAGAATTGGAGCAACGGAAGTAGAATACTAACACAGCTTGAGAGCGTGGTGGAGTATGGTAAGTGCACAGTTTGGCAAGTCAAGTTAATCTAATTCGAGTTTCCTTCCTGATGCTATCCAAGCGGATCTTCAATCAATGAGGAGTTCCGGTTGGAATAGCTTGACTCTTCCTTCAAGTTTCGGAGAGCTTCACAATGATTTTAGTCTTTCTCGTTGTTTCTCTATGGCTCTATGCCTATCGGCTCTACAGCTCTACAAGTCCATTACTGGAGTTGAAGAAGACCAACAGGTAGGTTTTTAAGGAGAGAGGGGATACAGTCCAAAAATATACAAAATAGATGGTGATCCAATCTCCAATAACTGCTTGGAGGGATACGAATATATACAAGATGCAATTATTTGTGCAAACAATTGATCTGTAGCAAAAGAGGTTCATTGTGATAATGTTACACGTTGTTTCCTTTTGCTCTACTCCCTAAGGGTCTGCTTCAAGAGCATTACTGGAACCACAGCTGTGATTTTCAAGCATCAGAAAAGCTTTGATATAACCCGACAAGAAGTCCAAAAGGCCACAGATGCAGCTCTCAAAAGTGCTGGGTTTTGGTATATCCTGTTGGAAACAAGCACAGGTGAGACTCTTGAGGTCAGCAAAATATGTGTGTGAAATGAAGTAAAACAGAAACAGAAGAAAATCATCCAAAAAGTTATGGCAGAATGGAATTTATGGCACTGATGCTTCGACCTTGCACCAATATGGAAGGTGAGATGTTTATAAATGAAAAAGGGTACGACAGATGATGCAGGGAGACATAAATAAGCTCTTATTATATTATTGCAAGGTAATATCAACTTAAAAGCAGCAAAGAATTTCATTCCTGATGTGTAAGCTAGCATATGATTCATTTCTTCATCTCATGGTTATCACACAGTATCTATGGGTACAAACTCATGCTGAGGATAAAGACAAGGCAAGCTAGTATACGGAGTGACAAAGGTTTTGACACGGATTTGTTTTATTAAAAACCCCTCACTTCACCAACTCAGCAAGATAGCAGTTTCTTAAAATTTTAAAAAGAAACATAATTTGGTGAACAAGGATGTCTCTACACAATACTAAGTGGTAATGCCATCATTAAAATACTTTGAGAGTAAGAAAAGGCACATGAACTGTATCAAATTCAAGTTTGAATATAGGCAAATATGAACAATGTGAACAGCTAATATCTTGCAACCAAACCTAATTCCTCATCTGAAGATATATGTAGTCAAAGAAATAAATCATAAAATTGGATAAAACACTAAAACGGAATCAAATTATCCTACCCAATAGCAGTTGCACCCCAGGATGCTACATTATAAAGTACTTTGCTTCCATCCCATGCCTTTCGGAGTTTTCCCTTTTTCTTTTTCACAGAAAAAGTTTTGCTCAGTGCTGAAAGAAGCACAAAAGATGGCAGATCTCTTTAGCACAATTCCTTAGACAACCATAGAAAATAAATAAAAAACAACAAACCAAATGTAAATCAACTTCAGTTTACTTTGTCAGCATGTAAGAAACGGGAATATATACAAGGTAACCTTATGAGTGAACCGGTAATCAAACTCACCTTCTTGGAGTTGATTAGGGGTCAATTCCTGCAAAACAAACATCAATCTATCAAACTTCACACAACTAATCATTTTATACAGAGATCAACATTGCCCAACCTTGTAACTGAAAAAAATTCATGGTTAACGTGCTTACATCAAAAGCTAACTTTCTTGAAATTTAACAATCAAAGGATACAAATTAGGGGGAAAAAAACACATTTAGCAAAATGCTATATAACCAGGAGTAGACAAATCAACAAAATCCTTTAAGTATGAACTAGTTGAAAATTACAAATGCCCCAGTTTATTGCATAACTAAAACCAAAGAATTAACATTAAAACGAATCCCAGAGTGATGCAAATTATTCTTACACCTTTGAAGTAGATTGAAAAGCAAAAGCTTCACACCCATGAAATGATAACCTAATAAAAAATATGCCTTAGAATGGAGTAACAGCATATCGAACGTAGAAATAACTTGGATTAATGCTACCCCAAAATGGTTACATATTCTTATATAAAGCCTACAATATATTCCACCTCATCAAAAAATCAAAGCACTTCACAACATAGTCCCGTTCTCTGTAAACATTATCGAGCTATTGACATTTACAAGCCCTCTAGCTAGAAAAGTAAGATTATAAATCCACTATCACTTAGCATGTCTTAAGAATTCTATCATTGCCTAAACTTCAGCTGCAGTTCCAAGTGGTTTCATTACAAGCTGCTACTGCTCTGAAA
Source organism: Pachysandra terminalis (assembly GCA_031762675.1). Classification (NCBI taxonomy): domain Eukaryota; kingdom Viridiplantae; phylum Streptophyta; class Magnoliopsida; order Buxales; family Buxaceae; genus Pachysandra; species Pachysandra terminalis. The sequence continues at coordinate 12,295,318 of JAUPMG010000014.1, read as the reverse complement.
TGTGTATGTGTGCCACAAGGAACTAACACCATTATCCTACTGAATACATTAGCTCTCGCCAATGGTATTACAGTTTTATCGAAAATGCTCTAGGGTTTGCATCAATGCATCTACCTTCCATGCATATCGTTAAAATACTGAAGGAAATATACACAAGTACCAACATGCTGCATAAGACAATGCCTTATAGGGTATACATTGTGATTTGGACGAATAAACTTCAAAGGAAATCCAAAACAGATGCAATGAGCAATCAAAAAAAAAAAGTTCCATCTGTGTGAGTTTCGTTGTCCTCATTAATGAAATAACTGTAAATGCATGAGACACGAGGATAAGCCAAATCTGTGCAGAATTCCTAGCTCAATTGGACAAGGCTTTTATTATTATTATTATTATTATTATTATTATTATTATTATTATTATTAACTATGAGATTGTAGAATCAATACAAACCCGTACTGCAAAAAGAAAGCAAAACAATATATTGATTTTTCTCTACATCAGTTGATCTAGAAGATATTGGTGGATACTACATACAAAATCTTAACCTTTGAAGAGGTGAACTCTACACTCTTTGCAAGCTTAACCTATTAAAGCAACAGACAATTAATTTTCTCCAAGATGAATCTTGTTAATGTAACATGGATTGATACATGGGAACACCAAAGAATTGCATATACCATTTTAAGATTATCTAGCTTTCTCCATAGAGTCAATTCACAGGTAAAATCATACTAGTAGTCATGTGTAACATATAGCTAGACAATCATGTCAAGTGACGTGATGCAGATGACATGCATCCAAGCATAATAAGCAACTGATGCATTCTTAACTAGAGGATATTGTATAATCAAAAACACAATTTTATTTTAATAGTGACAAAAAGCTTAATCTAACAAAAGGTGGAAATCTGGACATACTTTGGTTTGTTTCAATGACAACAGATATGAAGCCATGAAGCATGCAATTCCCTCCACTATATCTTCTTGTCTAACAAGAACATAACCTTCCTGGTCAGATTCAATCTCTCCAATGTACCCACCCTCCCGAAAATCATCTTCACCAACCACATCCCAAGAGCTGCCTTCTTCAGCTGCCATATAGGGACTTTGTTAGCAATTACAACTAAACCTAGAATTTGAGCCATAAGGAACAGAACACATTTATTCTCATCCAAACTACAAAAAAAGTTCCAACATCAAAGAGAGTAGAAAAAGAAAAGGAGGAGAAAGTTCTATAAAATGAAGTTTGGACAACATATGAAGGAAGTACTAACAGAACTTTCATAAGGATAAGCACTAAAGAGGCCATGTTTTAAAGCATACCATCCATATTTTGTGGACCCGATGCCTGGGCGCTCTCAAGCTTTTCAAGAAAGTTGGGGGATTCAACTCTAGATTTGAGAAGATCGTATAACTGCATTTAAAATGATAAACACATTGTTTAGGTTTCAAATTGATAAGCTTTCAAAATAAAATACCTAATAGCTACACAGTAGGCCAACAACACTCTGTGGCAGTATTTCACAAGACTAATTCATCATGACATGAAGGATGGCAACATCCTTTCTTCTGTTTCTGCTACCAATTTTAGGCTCTATTGTTCTACGGTATGATTAAAGAGAAGCATGTCACACTAACATATACTACCATTCAGCTTAAAGTTCATTTAAGCATTCAAGAGTTTGAAAAAAATAAATTTGTATTTCCACAGTTGTTAATAAAAAGTAATGTAGCGAAACTATAAAAACACCACCAAATTGTGTTGTACTGATTCATTAAAAAATTATGTTACACTGATATCTCACCACGGGGCTCAAAAGACACTCCTTACAAAAATATGATAAAACACTTTTAAGATTCCTGACATGCGAAGCTACATCCAAGTGGGATATACCTACTAAAGAGATTCCCCAGAAAGCATGACCACTCATTAAAAGGCCAACCCTAACCCTCATAGAAAACTGACTTGCTTCACATTAAGGCTGCATTCGGCCCGGCTTATATAAGTGCTTATTCGAGCTTATAGCTTATTAAAGCACTTTTTAAAATTAGAAGTGTGTTTGGTAACACCTAATGGATAAGCAACCATTTTTTATATGGGCGACACGATATATCGACTATATGTCGTTTTGCGGCGACATGAGCGACATCGGCGACATGGGGAAAATTTTCAATTTTTTGAATTTTTTTTTAAAAATAAAAAAAAAAAAGTTAGATATTTGTTTTTTGCATTTTTTAATGTATGATGATGTATTTAGACACTACTTAAGGTTGTTTAAAACTTGGGGAGAAAACCCATAAAAAATCCCACATTTCCCCAGATTTTCCCATCATTTCTCCCATATTTCCCTTTTCGCCCTCATAGATATATCACTTGATTTCTAGTTTTATATATCTTTTAACTGACTTGCATTCACTTTCAGTGTAGCTTAATTAGATGCAGCATCTTTTTTTTTACAGCTTACAGTACCCGACAGCGTGTAAGCAAACCCCCCTCATGTAATGACTTCTAATGTGTAGGCATTTTGTTTTGCATTTTTGTGATGCATTTGGATGCATTTAGGCCTTAATTAGACATATTTAAAGTTTAGGGTCAAAAATCCATCAAAAACCTAAGATTTCCCCAACTTTTCCCTCAATTTCCCCACTTTTCCCCCATGTCGCCAAAGTAAAATGGCGACATCGACATTGTAAACCTTGTGGATAAGTGCTTACCCATGAGCACTAGAGGAAGGCTACCCATAAGGAGAAACTGCTGAGAACAGCTTCTTCTTATCACTTATGCGGGATTGTTGAGTCATTCTGGAACTTTAGTGCAGTTTGATGGGTATTTGCGTAGATGATTCGATAAAATATCCCATCTCCGTGTGTTCAATGACTCTCAAGAAAGAACTGATAACGGCTACCCATAAGGTGTGTCAACCATGTCAAGCTTATGTACCGGTTTTAATTAGCTACTGTTCTTTTCCTTTACAAGTACTTAAATAAATGTATTTACCAAATACTATTTTCTTCAAGTAAACAACTTATTGCTGTTGTGGATAAGTACACCCATTGAGTCACTTATCCAATGAGTGCTTATCCAAAAGCACAAGCCGGGCCAAACGCAGCCTAAATGTTAAGGTTCATAAAAAAATGTACGTATATGAACCCAAAGGGAAAAAAATGTCATGGGCAAGATGTTTTTAATGCAAAATTCAACAGATCTAATCAAGCACGTCGCAAGTCTCAAATAGTGGAAACTCAATCACATCTTGACTTTAGTTTTAATCCACAGTTGCCAGCTCAGCTTCCATATCAGTGGTCTTACATCAAAAGTGGAAAAGCCTCGGTCCCCTTCTTCCCATTTTCTGAGACCAAAGTGTAAACTTTTTCTCTGAAGTTTCCACCCGGTATCTTGGCTGGATAATCATCTCTTTCACAACCACCCAATTACTACTCACAAGAAAATAGTTTCCGAAGCAATTGTATCGCTAAAAGCATTAAATAAACTTCGAAATGAAAAATAAAAATAATGTTAACAATAATTAACAAAAAAAGTAAGTAGCTTAAATAAAGACCAAAATCTTTGTATCATAAAAGCATCATCCATAAATATCCCCAAGGAAAACAACGCCACTGACAGAATTCAAATCCATTGCACATCTCAAATAACTTTCAATCACAGAATCAAGACCAACATCTCCTAAATTCGCTTAGAGTTACTGCCCAAAACAAACAAGAAAATACACCCGACCTGATTCTACAGAGATCAAATAAAACAGTCCAACGTTGTCATATTTTCAACCAAAGATGAAATTCAACAGAAATAAGCCCTAAACACAATCAAATCAACAATTCAACAACAGAAGGGAAAAAAAAAAAAAAAAACTAAAAGCACAATCGCACCCATACCTCAAGGGTTTCGGAATCACTAAACTGAGACG
>JAUPMG010000014.1:12271096-12289838 GCA_031762675.1 Pachysandra terminalis | reverse complement strand
AACTCATTCCAAGGCTTGCTAACCAAACATCCATTTTTTTGTGGGAACTCATTCCAAGGCTTAGAATGAGTTCCAAGCCTTGGAATGAGTTCCGAAAATGGGAGCCAAACCACACCAAAAGACTTATAAACCTCAATCCTGCTTTTACCTTAATCAGTGATGGCCATGTACACATAATGCTCTTTCAATGACACTGCGAATATGGCTTTAACCATCCACTTTAGAGGATGAGATACCTTATACTAGGCCCAAAGTATAAGAAATGAGAAAAGGTGAAGGGTCTGATTGTTTCGAAGAATTAGAATTGATGTTAGAAATTGTAATTGTAATTTATTGAGAATTGAAATTGAGTAGAATTGAGATTTTCATGATTAAATGACAAAATAATTGGAATTTGAATTTTTTCTTTGTCAAGAATGGGGATGATGAGTAAGGAAGATGTGAGTGGTATAAAAATAATATTTTATTTTTATTATTGTGTTAAACATAGAGGTGGTAAATCCAACCTCATCCATTGCCACTTCCATTTGAAATCTACGAATAGAGAATTGCAATTAACAGCCTTCCCTATGTGAATTCGTCAACCTCAAAAATAATCTATAAATGAATTTTGTAGAATTCATGTAGAATTCAAAATCCAACTCTTTAATGCACTCCCAAACGAAAGAAAAAATGAAATTTGAAAGCCCAATTCGACCTTCAATTCCACGAACCAATCGGGCTTATTGCCTAGTTTCCAATTAATGACGTGAAAAAACAATAATTAGGTTTGGCAACAGCAATACTATACCTACACTTGATTCCTCTTAATTAGGTTTGGCAACAGCAATACTATACCTACACTTGATTCCTCTCTTCAATCTTTCATTCTGTAGAGCATATTTTTCTCGTCTTCCAAAAGATAATAAAGATAATTGTATCAAACAAATCCTCATTTTTGTTCTGGATTCCTATAAGCCAATGGTAAAATCCAATGTTTCAAAACCTAGCCTGGCCCGGCTGGTTCAACCGGTTGAATTGATATCCAGCTGTATAATCGAGTCGGGTGAGCTTTTAACCCACTACGTTTTGAAAACCAATGAGATCCATTGATTTAACCGGTTAAACCAATAACCCGACCGATTAAGACAAGTTTCAATCAGGTCATCATCGATTGGTTGTTTAATTTAAGATGATTTGTGTTCGATTCTTGGACGTTGGATCATTGACTAATGATGAATAATTTCTAGTTTTTCATTTTGATACATCATAATAAAAAATATTGTATACATGCTATGGTTGATTGGTCGTTTCTTGTTATTTCTTTCATACATGTTTTATTATAGTTTTATATTATAATATACATGACAGCAATTCAATCTACATGTGACAACACGTTAATGGATTGATCTCGGTTGATCCATCAGTGAACCGGATTGACCCAACCCACTCTCCTTACTGGGGTCATATAGGACTTGTGGACTTTGGAGACTTTCTTTGAGACAAATAATTAGTGTTTCGTCATCGTTTATGATTGGTAACGTTACTTATCTATATAACCTATATTAAAAAGGGGATAACCATGCGACAAATCAAACTCTATCTGCTTTCTATTTGATTGTTTGATATTTACTCTTCACTTCTATTTTTATTTTATTATTTATTTACAGAGAATCTAACAATCATATATTTTCCTATTTTACCTTCTTATAAGAGCACGAAATCCAGCAAAACCACCGTGCACATAGATCAGATGGTACAGGTCCGTTCTAGCTTAACCAAGGTCTCGAGTTCGAGTCTTGGGAGTGCAGCTACGCTATGTGGGAGAGCTTTACCGCCTTAGTAGTCTATTCCGGCTCGAATCCAGATTTAGTCGGAGCCATGTAGTTTTCGAACACTGGGTGAGTGTTTCAGACCAAAAAAAATAAATAAAAAAATCCATTTGTTTGATTGTTTGATATTTACTTTCACTTTTACCCTTACTTTATTATTTATTTATAAAGAATCAATCAATCGCATATTTTCCTATTTTACCCTTTATTTACTTTTTATTTGATTGTTTGATATTTATTTTTTACTTTTACCCTTTCTTTATTACTTATTTACAAAGAATCCATCAATAATGTATTTTTCTATTTTACCCTTTATTTATTTTTCCTAAAAAATAAATATCGATTTGTTCTATATATTTTTATCAATTACAAAAATACTCTTATATTTGTAATATTCCACTTTGACCTTTTAAGGTTTGTACTACATTGCAGAGACCATCCCCTATAATAAAAAGGGGAGAACCACCTCTCTTGGTACTCCCCTCTTTCATCGTCCTCATACAACAAAAACTCGATTTTTTATTTCCATTTTATCCTTTAAACAAAGATTTTTTTATTCTCGTTTTGTCTTTGAAAAACTTTTTTCTTTCAAAATAGTAACACACGTAACGACTTTTTATTCCCGTTTTACCCCTAAAAAACTTTTTCATTCAAAATAGTAAAACACGTCACAATGGCATACGGATAAAAGACGATCGACACACGTACAAAAAAGACGCATGACTCTTTTTTCCGCACGTGTAAGATTAACAAAGACAATTGACAAAAGTGACATGTGGCTTTTTCTTCCGCACACGTAAGATTAACAAACGTTAATTTGTTGAATTGTGAAGTTTAGGGATTGGTCTTAGGGCAATAAAGATTGTTTAATATATATTATATGTCTACATTCCACATGAAATTAGAAGAAGAACCAACTTGGTCAAGACTGTTGCATATATATTAACTTGAGGTGCAACGGAACCAAGATCATGTTTTAAAGGGAGAACCTACTTGGTAAAGTTGTATTCCACATGAAATTAGTGGATAAAGCTGTGGTCGTTGCTCTGCTATTTATTTAGCCTTTTACACTTTCTTTTTATTTTTTTCTGCAAGGAGACGATAAAAATTCTCACTCAGAGATCTAGAATTTTAATAATGGTGACTCAAGCATATAGGTTATAGTGCCTGTGTACTTAGAAGGTTTTGGAACATTGATAGAGATTGAGTTACATTTAATTTGATCAAAGCTATAGCCAATATATAAGGCTGAAACACTCAGAAAGTATGTATTATCCTTAGCTTCTTCTATTGATTGTGTCAAGAAATTGGGATTAAATAGTAACACTACATTTCTATTTTATTTTTATAATTTCCTTTCAATTGTGTATTGATATGCTATATCAACTTAATAAGAAGTTGATAAGGTTTTATTAGTTTTAATGGGTATAGGCACCCCACGGGCGTTGCACGTGGGGGCATAACTAGTTATCATTAAATGGTGGAGGCTTGGTCTGCATGAGACAAAGTTTCAAAGCTGGCAGCCAATCTCTAAATCAACAAGTTTATTATTTTTGTCTCAGGTTGTGATGTATCATGTATGGAGTTTATTATATGAATATTTCAACTAATAAATTTCAATAATAATAAGTTTGTTTAAATGCATTTTCCTTTATAGCATTGGTGATGATGGGTTTGCAAAAAACTAAATATATTAGAAGATAATGACAACTAACATATGTGAGCCAATTACAACCAGTCTTTCAGAGAAAATGGTAGGGAAGTCTGTCTCAAGACAGCCTAAACCGTCGTGCAGCCGTTCTATCAAGAACGTTCCTTGTCAACTTTGACCTGTAGAGAAGACAAAGAGAAGGGACAAGAAGGAAAGGAATATTGCAATAACTGAGAAGGCAGTTAGAATGCAATCCTAGAGTAGTAAAATCCCACAGTTGAAGATTACTCTCTCTCTTTCAGTGCTTTCACTCACTATTGTTTTCTATTCTTAAGTTCAGAGAAAATCTTATATTCTCCAAGCTTTAGTCCTCCTTCAATGGAGGGTGGGCTCTGCTATGTGTAGAGAGTTTTCTACTCCAAATAGGACAAGTGTCACTCGGCTAGGCGTTCAGAGAGGGACCCTCATGTGCTAAGCAAATCCTGAGTGACACGTGGTTCTAAAATGTATCCGAAATGACACGTGTTCTTCAACACGTCTAAGTTACTTCCAGAGAAAGAGACCAAATCATTTCGAACATTAAAAACTTGCTTTGCTATAAGTTGCTTTGGAACTTGCAACATGGATTAGAGACGCATGTTACTTTTACACAAATCCCAAGAGCAATGTCACCATCCCTGCCGTCATTCCAGAAAAGACAAAACCCCCTTTAGATAAGTTAGAAAGAAGATATTATAAGTATATGAAATTTTTACCATGTGCTTTTCATTCTAAGAATCTGCCTCAATCAACTTATTAGGGGACAATTCAATGTGTAAGTAATTTGCTGAATTTGTATATTTCGAAGGAAAAACTTTCTTTGGCGACTATCTTCCTTCGAAGGAAATCAAGAACAACTGTATACTTACAGGGTGATCAATGTATTCTTGAACTACCCATATAGAGAACTCGAGGCTGAGTGTCTCAACAGGGATCTCATTTTCATGATCAATCGTCCTTATACAAAAGAGTTTGTCTTGAAATTCCTTAAGATTTATAGCTATAGTAACCAATCTGAGTACCTTCTACTTGAATGGAATCAGAAGTAAACATGTGAATTCCTTCAAACAAAGTCCGTAGGAAACCTATCTTCAGGAAATACTTCTGGAGATGGCGTGCCTTCGACTTCTAAAACCCTTTATAGTAAGGATTTGCTTCTAGAAGTGAAAGTCCTAGATGTGACTTGAAATCAATTCATAAGAATGAATAAAAGCGACTTCGAGTCCTAGGTTTGTAATTCGGATGCATAAAAGACTGCATTCGATGGGGTAAACCCAAGTTTGTGCCCTTCGAGGATGACAAAATCCTTAGTCTTTTAGGGGTGACAAACGCTTGACGATTTGACCATCTCAGGGTGGTTAACGTGGAATTCGCCTTAGGAGGAAGGAATATTCCTCATTCAAATTCATCTTTAGTAGGAGGGAACATACCTCCTTCGAATTCACCATCTGGAGGTGATTAGCCTTAAAAGACTTCCTTCGAATTCGTCCCTCGGACTTGTCCTTCGAGGTCATCCTTCAGATTTGTCCTTTGAAGTTTCCTCAATGGGAAGGAATATATCTGCTTTGTGATCCTTTAAGACAAAGCGTAAAAGTGGTCGTTCGAAGTCTATGGATGTGATCCAAGAATGACTCCTGAGTTAGATGGTACAGAAAGTTCCCTCGAGGATCTTTCCTTGAGTAAAAATACCTTTAAAACGTAAAGGTATGTAATAAAATCACTCGAAGTCTGTTCCAGAGAGTAAATAAATGTGACTTCGAGGATCTATTGAAACCTTAACTATTTGAAGAGTCTATTAGGGGTAGCGTGCCCCTAAATACGTCCTTCGAGTAAAAAGGTGTTTAGAGGGTAGAGTGAACTTCTCATTCCCTCGAGCGTTTAGAAGGCAGTGCGCCGTGGGAACATAAGTCCTTAGGCTTTTGAATATTTCAAAAGAGAAGAATGCTTGTGTTTGTGGAGTTTGGGACACTTGGTATTCTCCCACAAGCTAGAGTTCAAAAAGGTTGTTTCTCCAAGAAGCTTTCTCCTTTTTGGTGATAAGGACGGTCAGATATCTTTGAGCCGGTTCAAATATCACATTTCCACCAAACGGTCTAATCACAGTACGCAGCTAGTGACAGTTGGCACGTGAAAGATGGTTGTACAGCCGTTTACAGCTTTATTGAATGATTCCGTGTATGCGGCTTTACCCAAAAACGCGTACACGTGCTTTTAAGAAAGTGCCACGTGTAAATGGGGGTTTAATTAGCCCGCCTGATCACCAATAGCATCAGTATCACTATGTCATCAATACTCCTACTGTTGTGCATTCTTAAACTGGGCTGATTATGAAATATATATTGACTTGCATCAAAATTCTGGTTAATATATGATTATATCAGATGAAGTATGAAGGCATGAAGGATTAGAACATTCTATGCCATTAATCATCAAACTTCAAGGCACGATCTAACTGTTGTCTTTTAGATAAGTTTTCTTTTACTTCTGATCAAGATTGTGAATACATTGGAAGTTGGTGACAAAATGCCTTCATGATATAATATAATGAAGCATCTAAATAAATTTGTTGTGATTCTCGGATGTCTACCGTCCGATCACAATAGGACACTTTGTATATAGTATTGATGATGCCAAATACTTAATCAAAGCCGTAATCTCTTGATTAGATTTTGTCTAGATCAAATTTTGATGAATAAAATGGTAGATGACTAGTCTATTTATAGGCTTGTATGTACATGTTCACCAACAGGTACGATCTTGATCTAACGACCTGAATCAAATCCAAATGGGCATGTAACCCTTCATTTATCATCGATCAAGTGCAAGCATAATCCTACAATCAAGATCTCACCTTCTAAAGGTATCTGATCGGTTGACACTTCTCTGATCAAGTACAAGTTTGATCAGATTGTCTCGATAGTGCGGACATAATAAGACACACCATTTGACAATCCAAATCATTTGGAACTATTAGGTGTGTCCTATTGGAAGATCATGATCACCCAAACCAAGTATAGTTCAGATCATCAAACCAAACCATTCTGATTGACCTGGTTTGACCAAAATACACTCTAAAAGAAAATGCTTCAACGTTCCTCATGATGTGCAAAGTGCGCCTACAAAATAACCCCACATAGTGCTAAAAGTGCGATACACTCAATCATTTTCTTTACATTTAAACAAATAAGTTTTAGGAGGAGCTGACTTGATATAAAGCCTTTACCTTTTCTTATAGCTTTTCAACGTGTGACAAAAGACACTAATAAATAAAGACTTTCAATACAAAACTAAATCATTTAAGAAAAATATATCCAAAAATCGACAACCAAAACAGAACAATTCGTTGTTTAATTGCATGTATGCATTAGTATTCCTGGCTGCTTTCTAATTCCAATGCATCTGGAACCTCTCCCAATAACAGAACAATCCTTTGGTCATAGTAAAAGGATTAGATACCTTCTCTTTAGAGGATATATATAGATACTTACCTCCCTTGCCTCTCGACCTGATCGACCAAGATTCATGGACCATTGATATGGTTCAAGGCTCTCCATGAAGGTTCAAAGAAGTCGATCCGTCTCCTTGTATAAACAAAAATAATCTAACAAATACTGAGTAAACAACAGCCAATCCGAAGACTAGTTAGCTTGTTCTGTTATCCCAGCTCGAATAAAGATAAAATTTTTCTGAGTCAACCTATCTTTCAAGTATAGACAATCCTTCAATCACAAGCACAATGTTACGCCAGCTCGAATAAAGATCATATCTTTCTGAGTCAACCTATCTTTCAAGTATAGACAATCCTTCAATCACAAGCACAAGCACAGGCTAAGCAGTCCATCCATCTAAGTGGTGGACCCTCATCACATAACCACATGGGGACCAGCTGAGCCGAGACAGGCCGCGGGTCCATCCAGTTGAATGATACAGTTCCCTTTCTCTTGTGCTTAACCAGAATTGATTGGAAATTGTCTTTTCTTTCATCTAATAATGACTGGGGATACGAACTAGTGGACCCCACATTTCTTCCCCAAATTTCTCTCTTCCTAAATTCTACGGAAATTGATAAAACGCGCCAATAGTGTGGAGACAGCAATAACAGAAACAATCAAACACACAAACTATTTCCTTGTATCTTTCTTTGCTGGCAAATCGTCAGCAGCTAAAAAAATAAAATTTATATTAATAATATAAAATTACTATTATTATTTGAAATTCTTCTACTTCTTCTTCGTCATCATCATTCATCATCAACACAAAGACATCTAATTAGAAATCTTTGAGGATCTTTCGAACCTGTTCGAGAGTCACGAACAGAACCACAGTGAAAGGCCCCTGTCTCGAGATAGTCGGGATGAACCCCTTGTACAAAGCCATAGGTCCCTCTGCCCTCACAGTCTTCATGGCACAATCCAACGCGCCAGAATATGGCGGCGCCGCCCCGGGTTCCACCTTCATGTTCATCACTCGGGTCTTGATCACGTCCACCGGGTTCGACGCCACCGCCGCCACGAACCCCGCCGAGAAACTAGCCGTCACGTGAGTCCCTAACCCATCTTTCATCAACCCCTTCTCCAAGATCGTTTCCTTCATCTGATCGTACGATGCCAGCTGCGACGCCGTCACGATCATGGCTCGGTTCACCGTAAGAGATGATCCGCGCCACAGGCTAGTGATTCCCTCCTGCTTAGACATCCTCGTGATGGCGTCGATCACGCTCTTGTAGTTCCGGCGCTGCGCCGGTGGGAGACGCCCGTCGGCTTGCATACGGACCATGGCCACGTCGGCCGGGTTACCAACGGCGGCTCCTATCCCGCCCGCGACTAAACCGGCTGCTATCTTGCGCACGAGCGGCATGTTTCCCGAATTGGGATCCGACCATTTCTGCTTGAAAATGTCGTAGAGACCCATACGGGTGGTGGAGTAGAGTGTTTGCCTGAGGACGGTGGCGGAAACGCCGGAGAAAAGGGCGGGAACGCCTTCAGTTTGGAAGATCCGGATTCCGACGGTGATTGGGCCGACGCGGGGCGGGGGGACGTGCATGGGGCGTGGTGCAGACGCGGCAGTGGTAGTTTGGAAGGCTAGAGCTGGACGGAGAGTCTGAATGGAAGGGTTTGGGAGATTGGTTTCGCCTTGGAGCTGCATACGGACCTTGATCAGGTCAAGAGGGTGAGTCGAGCATCCGGCGACGATCGAAGCGATGCCTCCTTCGACGAATCCTTTCACACCCATCTCGATTAATCTTCTCTTTTTACGCAATTCACAAAATTCTGGAAGAACCAACCTTGGAAAAACAGGAGATGAGAAAATCAAGAACAAGAACAAGATCAGGTTGAATTAGGGTTCACCGGAAACAAGGAGATGAGAATGCAGATGGAATCAGTAACGAAACGATGAAGGATGATTTGAGGAAGAAAGAAGTGAAGAACAAATATATAAATAGAGTTAGAGGAAAAACGGAGGAAATTGGGTTGACACGTACGCGAAAATAAGGGAAGAAAAAAAATAGAAAGACTGAAGCTAATGATTTAACAATAATACACAGTATTACGCGTCTCTTACCATTACTATTAGTCTTTAGGTGCTTTACTGTGACCGGTTCATTGCCTACTGGGTTTGACTTTTGACTCTAATAATAATGTCCGATGAACAGCTCCTTTTTTATTTTATTTTATTTTTTTTTGAGAAAATTACACTTTGTCACTCTAATATTTTTATAATTACATTTAAACTCTTTAAGGTTTTGAAACTACAATAATATCATTAATTGATATAACTTGTATTTATATTTAGATAAAATATATAAATCTTACTTCTAAAATTTCCTTCTTACTCTCTCGATTAAAGAACTATCATGTTCCAGTATCGCATATCAAACGATTAATGAATAACGGTTTATAAAGAATATATCAGTCAATGATTCAGTATTATTAATTAACCGACTATTTGAAGGTTTATGACGAAAATATCATTGTAATTTCAAAAACTTCAAGAGTCTAATTGAAATTATCAGAAACCTAAAGGGGTCAAAGTATAATTTTCTCTTTTTCTAATTTAATTTTTTTTAAATTAGTAGTGGTATGAGGGTATTTTGGTAAAACTGTAGATGGTTAAGGGAGGACTGACCGTTGGATGCGGGCAAAGCCAAATGGCCAAGCTTGACTTGAATTATAGCTGAATCGACCTTTTTGGGTGTTATCTGAGGTGAATAAAAGTAGGCATAAAATAAAATTTCCATTTTTATTGGAAGGCTAAGGTAGGTTTATCCAATGAACTCATAACGTGTTTCTGGTTTCTCCCTCCGATGATTGATTGAGATGAGATTTAAAAATTCAATATGTGGAAGACTAAGGACAATCAAGAAACCAACACGAAAGTTAGTGTAAACGAAACTGAAAAATTAACGTTAAAAAAAAAAATCAATAACGTCGCCTGAGAGATTCGAACTCTCGCGGGGAAACCCCATGTACTTAGCAGGCACACGCCTTAACCACTCGGCCAAAGCGACACTGTGATGCTATTTGTGTTTGTTTATGAATTTATATTTATTTCTTACTGAATATTTTTGAAGTTTTAGTATATACATGCGACGAGGGAATATTACGTGGATAGATGATGTGGCTGATCTAATAGCCATCTCTCTCCTACTCCCACTGATCAATTCTCCAAAATGTAACTGCTCCAATAGCTCTCTCTCGAGAAGCTTTGGAATCGCTCTTCATTTGAGGAAGCAACGCTAAACAGCGGCATAAGCTAGACTGACAGAGTAGGTGAAAACAGAAACATCACAATTTGTTTAACCAGCTTAATTTAGACAATAGAAATAATCAAGTTGATCCAGTAGTTAAAATTATTCGATCCATCAACAAATAAGGCCTAAAGGCTCACGTCAGTGGGGGTGATGGTGAACCAGTTGATGAACCCAAGAGAAAGAAGACCACACAAGGTGACTGACTGACTCACTCAGAGAATATGTGCAAAGTGCAAGATAAAGAGGTCCGATCATCTTGAGTGGTTGATACTGGACAGGAAAAGTTTCTCTCTCCCTACTCCTTGCTTTCTCTAAGCATCACATTATTTTCTTTTCTTTTTTATTGGCCCCCCAATTCATCACTAACATGGCAAAGTTTGGCCCCGACCCACTTAGTGAGAACAGGGTAAACCCCGGATACATAACCCCACCCACAAAGACCATATATGAAATAAGCTCGAAGACTCGAACCTAGGACCTCAGAGTTTGAATCTGTAAAGAGAATCCAATAGTGCTGCAGATTGGCTAGCCAAATAGGCTACAAAACATCAATCTTAGTGTCTATGGAGGGACTAGGGAATTCAAGGAGCTGTTATTTTGGGATGTTACTGGTACAGTGGTACGTAGACCCCTCCAAGATAATCTAGTCTTTTGAATACCTTCTATAGACTTTCCCTCATCGTATCCTCAATTCCATTTAGCTCTACTATTCCCACCTGTAATCTTCACGTACCCTATAAAAATAAAAATAGACAGATCTTTAATTGCTCCTAGCCTCCAAACACATATATATCAATCACTTGTTTTCCAGATTGGTCCTTTGCTCCGATAGTTGCTTTTCAGCATTGCTTCATTCCGTCTTTTGATTATCATATTATGACTGCCAAGCATTCCATCTTTTGGACACTTCTGAACCAGTGGCTCCACCTCCTACACCAACACTTTCCCACAATTCCATCCCTGCCTTGCCAATACTTCCAACTATACCAAAGCCCATGTTGCCACCCTTGCCAACTACCCAAATGCCTTCACTGCCGCCAATCCCTACCTTGCCCACCATTCCAAAGGTCACATTGCCTCCATTGTCCACTATAACAACAACCATCCCAACTACAATCCCCCTCTTCACCCCTCAACTTTCAACAACTTGCCCTTAAGATGGCACCATCTCCTTCATTTACAAGTATCTGGACATTATTACACTTACAAAGAGAGAAC
The DNA here is from genome assembly GCA_031762675.1 of Pachysandra terminalis. NCBI lineage: Eukaryota > Viridiplantae > Streptophyta > Magnoliopsida > Buxales > Buxaceae > Pachysandra > Pachysandra terminalis. The sequence goes on along the minus strand of JAUPMG010000014.1, from coordinate 12,278,368 downwards.
CCTAACATTGGTACCTTCTGTTTTTGGTTGGAGTCTGATTCTCTGAGATCATGGAGTCAAATCTGATAGCCTTCACTTATGTACTAGCACCTCTAATCTGGTGATTGTTCATGTTGTAGTTTTGTTCTCTATACTTGTGCACCTCTCACATTATTTGGTGGTCAATGAACTCTCATATGCTCTATAGTGTGTGAACAATTTATCGTGACAGCAGAATTTTTGATCTTCTTTCTCATTTTATTTACTTGAATCATTAAGAATTCCCATTTCAACACCATGGAAACCTAAAAAAACTTCTTCTTTTTTAATGTTTAAAAGACAATAAAAAGGAAAGAAACATGAACAATCCTAATGTATGATATTAACCTAAATCTAAAATAATAACACAAAGGCCATTTTACCTTGTTTAAACATTTTAATGTTTCTTTGCTTATCAGAATAAGTTTGCAAATCATTACTACTAAGATTCTACATTCCTTAAATAAAGGCTATTAACAATCTGAATCATATATCTTAAAAAATTTAAACTAAGAATACAAAGATCGGATATGGGGAAGCGGCAAAGCAGAACATTGCTGCCACAAGATGCTCGTTAATAACAAAGATCCTCTTATGTCTAAATCAATCCACAAAAATACACAGGCCATAGTACTTACAAATATATAATCCCATTAAACTGAGAAGCAAGTTCAACCACACAGTCATATAAAACCTTAAGCTTATGATCTATAGTTACAGTATGTTAACATCTCAAGATATTATCATAATCACCTCAAGAATTTGGTTCCATGCCTAGGGGACCGACCAACACCATTGCATGTATGTTATAGTAAATGTAACAGGTTAAATTTCAGATTACAGCAAGGAACATTTAAATAGAGAGCTATAGTGTTATAAATCATAGTGCAGTACCAATAACGGGTGAAATGATAAAGAAAGGCGACATAAATCAGTATAACACAAACCATCATAAACCAATAATACTTCAGAAGTCAGAAAACGGTAGCATATAAATCGACGGGAAACAAGGAAGTAATAGCAGTTAGACACCCTTTGCAGATAATACTAAATCTAAGAGGTTTGTCACTGCGCGCTCAAGACTTCAATTTCAAAAACCAAAACTGAGTTGGGCAGTATTCCCCATGATGGATATCCACTTGGACCATAGGCATAGTCGGGAGAGCACTGCAAATCCATCCAAAATCACAAAAGCAGTATTAGACAAGCACTGGTTCATTACTAAGAAAGAGAAGCAGTCGCGCGTGTATGTGTGCACACAAACATAGGCATTTACATGTGCAAACACATGTATGATCAAGTTCTACAGACTGGTCCGGTATTTTTTTGTCTTTTTTTTCATTTGTGGATTAGACGGTCCACCGGTCCGGTACCAAGCCACAATACATACTTTGTATCGCGGAGTTATGGACCGTACTGGTCCAGTATTTTTTTTATTTTTATTATTTGTGGATTAGATGGTTCCCCGGTCCGGTCCCAACCGCAATATGTATCACGGGGTTATGGACCATGCCAGTTCGGTATTATTTATTTATTTATTTTTAATTTGTGGATTAGACAGTCCATATTGGTCTGATACCAACTGTTCCCGACCGGTACCGCCGGCCCGGCCACCAGTCCAGTCCGGTCCATTTTTTAATTTTAAAATTTGATGCCGGTCCATCACTTTTGTACCGGATCCAGACCAGCCGGTACCGCCAGTCCGAACCCATACCGGCCAGGACCGGTCCCTGTACATTAAACCTTGTGTATGATACAAAATAATCTTCTAAACTTACCAATTGTAAGTAACATGTCAAGCAGTTAACAAACCACCAACCTATATGAAACTGGCAAGCTGAGATCAGACCAATCAACTTAATAGAAATGAACTATATTATTCAAATGTGATCAAAATGAGATTGATTACTTGTTGAGAACTAAGAAAACTATATATGCCTCATTCTTCTTAAGCTGCAAAGTTTAACTCCAAGATACACCACTACCAGACATCTAGAACTAACATAATATTAAATGCATTTCACAAGAAATTTTCCAAATTGGACAAACAAGAAATTATAATTTCAATCCTCGGAGAACAAAGCACAAATTGGCATTAACTAAATTTCATGACAAGTATATCAGGGTTATTGAATGTTACCTGAAGACGAGCAACTTCTCCTATTTGCATACCCATAACACCTTCATCCCAGCCTAGGAAAAGGTAGACCAGATTGATTAACATTCCAATTGTCTGAATATTATATCTTTTAAGATCTTGTATTAAGAAAGTGAAAACACCATTAATCTGAGAAGCACTGTTTTAACTTGAATCTAATTAGGTATGAACCAAAATAGAGGAGACTTTTTCTTTCTAATTGTTAATATTCCAAATGTCTAAACATCATATCCCTATATGACCATATGTCAAAAATTAAAAGAGAGATATAAGCTAATTTGAAGAAGCATTTTCATAATTTGAAGATGTTAATTAAGCCAGGACCTAAAAAGAAAGGGTTACATTGAACCCAGTAAAGATCCCACTTTGGTTTATTAGCATATATCTAAACGGTTTCCAATCTTTCCAAAATAATACTATCATATAATAGACGAATTAGGTATATTTCATTAATTTGTTCTGTTGTAGTCAAGAATCTACAAAGTCTAAGACGAATTAGGTATATTTCATTAATTTGTTCTGTTGTAGTCAAGAATCTACAAAGTTCTAAGGTTCGAACACAATAACTCAGCAGCAAGAGTATTAATCAGTATCCATGGTCCACTGACATACACCAGGAGAATCTAATATAAGATCAAATTATATAAACAAGATAACTTGGTTTAAGACTTACTCTCTAACCACGTATTTTGCTAAAACAGATGACTATTTTGCCACATTAAATTCTTCGCTCTTTTTTTGTAGTAATATTTTGATCATTCTATATTGGAAGCTACAGCAGTATCCCAGCCCCATCACTGTTGTGCTTCTATCACGACTTTCCAACGTTTACAGGATCTACCATATGACAGTAATCCAAATACTTGCATAAATAATTTTTTTTTAAAAAATGCCACCCACACCAAATTCCCTTTCTAGTTTCCCACAAACATAAGCAATTGTTCAAATGAATTACAAGCGAGGAAAAATAATTATTCAATATTTTTTTTATAAAAAAAACAAATACATTTGTTAGGAGTGACATGTTGGAATGATGGAACAAAGCAATCTTCTTATTTTTTAAGATATGTTTGGGTCTTGGAAATGAACAAATATCCAGTTGTTGTCGTTATTACAAAGAAATATTACAACATGTAAATCAAAAAGTTGAGTTCTATAAACATTAGCAAGGTTGTTAAAATGACTAAGTGATATACATGCCTATAGCCAAGGTGATTAGGCGGTTGTCTAGGCGACAGGATATGGAGCAATTAATTTTACATGATTCCTAAGTCTACCGCAGTTGAACAACATATGAATCATTTTCTTAAAAAATTATCAATATGACATTTTTCCTACCAACATAGCTTAATGCGAGTCAACAACATTTTAAATATAAGGAACATTGAATGAGATAAATTTCAATTGAAAATCAGGTGAAAGAATTATAAAAAAAACTGACTTCATGAATAAATCATGCAGTAGCCAGCAAGTAAGGTTTCTTGCATGCCTTTATACTAAGGAAGACATGCAATTTTAGTGGTTACGTGTCAAAGGAACGTATTAATTATATCACAATATATCATATTAAAAAGAAGCATGAATAGAACTAATCAAACAAAAATATTTAAAAAAATATAAAGCCCTCATCACTTTAACAAAAATAACAAGGGAGGTTGAAATTAGTACTTGCATAAAATAAAGTCAAAACAATAGACTGAGCGTGGACAAGAAAGAGAGAGAAGGGGTTACAAATAATTGTGAAAAGAAAAGAAAAGATTCAACTTGTATCCAAAGTTTGAACCATTAAATGAGAGAGAGAGAGAGAGAGAGAGAGAGAGAGAGAGAGAGAGAGAGAGAGAGAGAGGACCTTACCTAATTGGTTGGCTCCTTTCTCATTTAATTGAATGGAATGCAGCCTTAATGGGATTTTTATATCCAAAAAAAATGGTGAAGTTAATTGTTATTAGTTAGGAATAAGTTATGACTATGTAATTAAATAATAATGTTTTACTAATTGTTTAATATAGTATCACTTAATATCATAAGTTATAAGTTTAAAAACTAAGATAGAAAATTTCAAATTATCCTAGGTGGTCATCTGACCCAAAATCACACCTAGGTGGTCGCCTAGATTTCCAGGCGATCGCCTAAGTAAAGCTAGCCTAGGTGAGCATGGCCTGGATCCTCAAAAAAAGCCTAATCGCCTAGGCGCCTACACAACCACCTAGGCTACTAGCCTAAGCAAACATCGTCTAGGTCCTCAAAAAATGCCTATCCGCTAAGCACCTAGGTGATCGCCTTTAACAACAATAAACATTAGGGTTCTTTCTTAAACATACAATCTTAGAATAAAATTCAGAATTCTCCATCAATAGAACAAAAACAAAATGCACAAATTCTAGATCACTACTTATATTAGGAAAAGATAATTAAAATATATATATATATAAAAGATATGCTGCAAGTGAGAGATTCATTGTATATAACAAACTTCAAGCACACACTCAAGCATATAATTCAGTAAGCAGCATTTGATGGCTTTCTTTCCCCGACGAAATCATACCTTCTCACAAAGCAACACAAGAAATACAAAAGCATATAATGAATTAAACTACAGAAGAACACAGCCAATCCAAAAAAACCATGGAAAAAGAAAAACACTTGACCATTGAAATACAATTAAAGAAGATAATTCCCAGGGTAAGCTCGTCTTCTTAAAGTACTAACATAACATTGTTAGATAGAGACAGAAAGGTAAAAGAAAATATTAAAAAGAAGAAGAAGAAGAAGAAGAAGAAGAAAATGAATTGAAATGAAAATACACTGTAATAATGTGGTTACCTTTAATAACTGAGCCCTGACCTATTTTAAAGGTGAAAGGCTTCTGCCCAGGATCTTTGGTGCTGAAGTAGAACAATAGGCAAAGTTAATTAGTTCCCAAGTCAACGACCGAAGCGCAAGAAAACAACATTGAAATCAACATGATTTCTACTTGAATAATGCAATAAACTGTAAGTAGAAGGATAGGGCAAAAACACATTCCAAAGCCCTTACCTCCAAAACTTTTTTGAGAGATCACCATTTTTTCCTGGATAATAGGATAAATTAAAAACAAACAAAAATCAGCAAAAAATTGAATAACAACATAGAAAATTCTGAAATGCAAAAATCAGAACAAAAAATTAAACATAGAAACCCAAGATTGGAATTCCTGATATTCCTCACTGATGTTAGGTTTCAGCAAAAATCAGAATATATATATATATATATATATTAATCAGATGATTTATCTGCTTATACCAAATATGAATTAACGAATTTACAGAACAACAACTTCATAATAAGTGATTAAACAATAATCTGAATTAGGGTTATGGTGATTCTGAAAAAAAAATGGAACAGGAAAACTACATGGGAGTAACAGAACAAATAGGATGTATAAACTTGTTCTTCTTTTTGGGCATTTCTGCAGAACCCATTTGATCAGAGAGAGATGATACTAACCGAAACCGGTGCAATGGACGGTGACGGACTGACCAGCGACTGGTTTTGGACCATTTCCGGCCGTCAACGTTTGCTTCTCCACTCCCATCTTTCGCTGCTGTTTTGTAAATTTCAGATTTTGTAGTGTGCAAGTCTTGGGGTATGTACTGATGAACAAGACTAGGGCTCAGGTCGCGTAAGCAAGAGGTCTTGGGTTCGAGCCCACGTGGATGCAGCAAACTTTCTTGGGAGAGGTCCCGCTTTGGTGCCCGACCGTACCTCGAAGGATTAGTCCCGGCAAAGCAAACTTTCTTCAGAGAGGTCTCCGCCTTGGCGCCCGACCATACATCCAAGGATTAGTCTTGGGGAAGGCTGAGGATACCTTGGAAAACCAAAAGAAAAACAGGAAGGCAGCCTGCCCATAAAGAGAAGCTGATGTGATCAGCTTCTCTAATCACTTATGCAAAAAGTTATTTTTAAATTTTAATAATATTTTTATAATATCTATTTTACTCTTAAATTTTTATAAGCACTTAAAAAATGTTATTTTTAAGCTTAAAAATGTTATTTCTAAACCTTAATAATATTTTTATAATACATATTTTACCCTTAAACTTTCATTTGCAATTAAATAAGGTCCTGTGTGGCGTAGCTTCCCAAGGGCCAGGAAGCCCTTCCTCGACTTAAAAGGGCTTCTTTCCCAATGTTCGGTGTTTGGTGTTTGGTGAAAATTTTGAAAGTTGCTTTGGATGGAAACACTTCTTTAGGAAGTCTATTTTGATGAAGCAGGTGTGAGATGCTTTTAAAAATTGCGTTTGCGGGAAGCAGTTAATCATATTTTTAATTTAAGTAAAATGATAAATTACCCATTCATTTTTGTTGCACATTTTTTAATTCATAGGCCTGAACCCAATTTAGCCCGAACTGAAGTTAATTCTATTGAATTGAAACCCAACCATTTGTTGAGTTAGGACTGGCCCAAAGTAAATGAAAAGACGGGAAAAAATTAAAATAAAGACAAAAAAAAAATCATATTTGTTAAGATCGTACAAAATTATATATATATATACTACTATTAAAAGTAAATACTACTTTTAAGAATATTTCAGTACATTATTCCTTTTTTTTTTTATTTATAAAAACAGTAGATGTTTTTTTCTTTTCTATCTAAAACATAAGATAGAGTCCAACATGATTTGGACTCTATGCATGATAAATTCTTATAAGATTTGTAAGATGTTATATAAATATATCATATCATATGATTTTACTATTAAAAGAGAAATGAAATTTTACAATTTTTATAATTATAAATTATAAATATTTGAATTATCATTTTTAACCTTATAAAATATAGTTATTTTTAAATAATCTTTTAACTCTCTAGAAGTAACTATATATATTAATGTGAATTATGACCTTTTTGTACTTTTATTTTATTTTGATTTTTTTTAATTAATAATTTTTTCGGTCAATTTTATGGCTAAAAGACCATTCTAGTAAGGGTCTTAGGATAATAATGGATAAGTAGATAAGAGACCCTTATCCTAATAAGATACTAATATATAAGTATATAAGAAATTATTAACATCTTAACAATCTTAGGATACTAATAGATAAGAAGAGACCAT
>JAUPMG010000014.1:12227681-12237987 GCA_031762675.1 Pachysandra terminalis | reverse complement strand
CACGAGTCATCTGCTTGACCATGTGTCACCTGCTTGACTTATGGACCATGGGTCTAATGAGTCATTTGATTCGGTTTGACCCGATCCAATTTGGTTTGATCTAGTCTAACCCAGTCTAACTTGATCTAACTCAGTTCAACCCTACTCTTTTGAGTTATCTACATGCATCAAATATTTTTATTCCTTTTAGGCTAAATATACTTCAAGCCTAAGTTTTCTTACAAATTAAGTTTACTTAGAGGCCAGGTAAAAACAATCTATAAAAGACTGGTTCAGAACAAATAAATAGATCATCTCAGCAGATCTCTTTCCTTCCATTGATTTCATCGGAACATCTGGAAGGAACATAAATATTTGAAAGGTAGGAGGAGAGGGAAGATCATATTTGCTATTATGCGTGAGACTTCTTGTACCGAAAGGAAACATCTCTTTCCTTCCATCTTTTTATCTCTTCTTCTCCCTCATTTCTTTTCTTATTTCCTTCTTCATCCCCGTATGATTGGGGTGTTTATTGTATTCCATGTATTTCTAATTAATGGAAAAAACCTTTTATGAGATGACCTCCGTGGACTTGGCATATTGCCGAACCACGTAAAAAATTCTATGTACGTCTCAATATTGGCGCTAGTCCTTTTTTGCATTGGTAACCCCCTCCTTCTACCTATTTCTTTCTTTTACGTTTGTCGATCATAGGCGTAGTGCCATCCGAACGGCTTCGCGACGGTTTAGGCGGATAATTGGGAAGCATCGCGTGCCCAAGGAAGACCTTAATCCAACTCCAGGCAGTGCAGAAACCACCGACACATGACGTCGTCACGTGCTTGCACGGCTTATGCCCCTTAAGCAGCTCGATCCCGATCAACGACTTAAAACGAGTAAAGTAGCACAATTTTCGCATCCACATTACAAATACATTAATATTATAATTAATAATTATTAGTATATTAATAATAATACATAATATAAAATATAAAATATAAAATATAAAAATCTAGATGAATAATCTCATACACAAATCATGCAGAACTCTAAACAAACTGAACCTACCCCATTCAAGCTCATTAAGGTAATGAGCTTTTTTTGAACTTAACCTCGGCGGCTAGTGAGCTTAATTGTAGAGCGCATGCTCGGCTCGTTGACCGCCCAGGTTCATAGGCCGTATACCGTGATGGGCAAAAACTATTATCAATGGGATTCATTAGCCAATTTCAAATCAAACGAAACAAAGCCCAGGCACAGGCCCGTACCCAATACCCATAACGTCATAGTGGTAGAGAGTTTACCTCCCACGTGCAGGGTTTAAAGGATCGGACTGATCCGGTCCGTATCGGAATTGGACAGAACTGGTGTGGTCCAAGCCACAATACAACATACGTATCCAGAGGGTTTGGATTAGACCTGTACAACCGATATTAGTTTGGATCGGCCGGTACAACCGATACAATCGGTCCAACAATTTCTTTTAGGTTATAAATTAGATGGTCCCAACCAAGGTTTTTATTTTCGGGATTCTGGATCAAACCGGTCCAGGCTGAGCCCGATCCGGATCACCAATCCTGGTCCGATCCAACTTTTAGATTGTCCTTTAAAAAAAAAAAAAAAATTGGGTCGGTCTGGATTGACTGATCTGTATATCGATTTTATCAATCCAATTCAAAGCCAATTGAAAAAAAAATTGGATTGGTTGGATTGGTCCGATCCAGTCATTGGATAGGATCGGATCCTCCGATCCGTATTGGTATTGGTTGGATTGGTCCGATCCAAAGCCACATGATACAATAGTTGTATCGTGGCTTGGGATCGGATTGGCCTTGGCCGATCCCGATCTGATCCGATCCTTGAAACCATGGTCCCCCAACCAGGGTTTTAAGTCTAGGGATCTTGGATCGGATTGGTTCTGACCATTCCCAATCCGTATCACCAATATCGTCTGATCCAAAAGTTGGATCATCCTTTAAAAAAAAAAAATTGGATCGGCAGGACTGGTTGCTGGACCAGCAATACCAGTCTTGGTTGATACCTATTGGATCGTTGGTTTTATAAATTTAAAAAAAAAAAACTTTGGATGGGTCCAATCCAGTCACTGGACCGGTCCTAATCAGCCGGTCCGGATCGGTATTGGTTGGACCGGTTTGATCCAAAGCCAATTGATACAATAGTTGTATCGTGGCTTAGGATCAGACCGGTCTTAGCCGATCCGGTCCGATCCTTGAAACCATGGTCCCAACCAATATCGATCTGGACCAGTCCGATATCGCTTTGTCCAAACCAGTATCGATCTAGATCGGTCTAGTACCAACCAATACAGCCGGTCGGGCTAATCTCTACTCTTTTTTTTTTTTTTTTAATTTAGAATTTAAGAAGTCATCCACTTTCGTACCGGATCCGGACCGGACGGGACCGATCCCCATCCGATGAACCTTGCCCAAGTGAGAGCATATGGTTGTATAACACGTGTCCAAAGATTTGATACACCAATGTTAGAGCATGGTCATGGTGAACAGTCTCAGATTTCCAATTACCCTTTTCGCGATTGAAAACCAAATGACGGTTTAAAGCCTATTATTAAGCTCTCACCTGAAACTGAATTCCCGTATCTCCTCTTCGGCCTCTCTGCTCGTAATCGCCGGAAGGAGAAAAGCGATGGTGAGCAGCGCCGGCACCAGCAACAGCAACGGCCCAGATTCCTACACTACGATCCGTGAAAGGATCAGCTTCGAACGAGAAATCAAACGGAGCAAATTCATCGCCGTCGCCGGCCACATCTCCGACGAGCAATCCGCTCATTCCTTTCTCTCCGAGGTGTTCTTACTTTCCTCACTTATCCTTTCTTAATTTTTTCCTCTTCGATTAGTTACGGTTTCCCTTTTAGGTCTGTTTCGTCTGCTTGCACGCATTTTTATTTTATTTTTGTTTTCCGGAGTGTATTATTACTAAAAACCACGTTAATGCTAGACGCCGAGAGCCTTTTTGCACTCTTTCTGCATTTTATTTTCATAAATTTAAGTCACAACCTTCGATTAGTGTTTTATTTTAAGAATTCTGTATTTAATTATGTGATTGGAATTAGGTCAGAGATCCACGCGCCACACATAATTGCTGGGCTTACAAGGTAAATCTTACTATGCAATTGATTTAACTGATAATTAGCTTTAGTTTTACGAACATCGGTTTATATTTTGTAATTAGTCCAATGCTACTGTTTCTTACATTTTAGATTGGAGATCAATATCGGTCTAACGATGATGGTGAGCCATCTGGTACGGCAGGGAAACCGATATATTCTGCAATTGTTTCTTCGGGAATTGATAGGATCATGGTGGTGGTAATCAGGTGAAATATTTCAACCAAAGTTTTTTCACAAATTTAACTTCATAATTCTTGATGTATCCTGAAATGAAATCTATCTCCATAATGAATTTGAATGTTAAATTTGAAATATTTAAGAGATATGGTTGTCTAATTAAGTTCACGTTTCAAATGCACGTGATCATGTGTTGTTAATACGAAATGTCAATGTCCCGGAGCAGAGTTAGGTGTTTCAGAATTTCGGTGCACTCTTTTAACGTTTGCTTCTCTTCATTCAGGTACTTTGGTGGGATTAAATTAGGCACTGGAGGATTGGTCAGGGCTTATGGAGGAGTTACCTCAGAATGCTTGAAAAATGCCTCAACTTGTTTTGTGAAATCAAAGGTAATAACCTGATACTTTTGATTAATGTCATAATAAGTATCAAATTAATTCATTTATAAAATTTAATGGAAAGATGATCTCGACTGCTGGACACGCTTTTGGGGGTATTATCTGTTGCTAAATTTTTTTATTGCAGGTTCGAATTGGTCTGGAGGTTCCTTTTGACCTATTGGGAATTTTATACCATCAGGTGAGTTGGGTCAAACTCTTTATCAGTAATTTGTTCAACTTATTTTGATATTTAATGTGGGTATGTAAAAAAATGAGGATCTTTGATTGTGAGTTTCTTTCTATTATCATTTCTAGCTTTGCTAGTTATTGTGTGTTTTGCCAGTGAACTTGGCATATTTAAAAGGCTTCTTAGATACAGATGTTTTTGGGTTGTTTTACAGTCCTTTTGTTCTCTTGCAACTGCTAAGACATATTCATTTCGCTTGGATTTAAGAGTTGAGATTCCTCCTCTCACTCGATGGACCCGTGTTATTGTTTCCTGTTTCCTCTTTAGGGTGGCAATGGGGCGGATCAGACTCAGAAATGAGTTGCATCAATATATGGCCAACCCAAACCCACCCTATTAATAGGGAAAATTACCTCCAACTGCCTTGTTATTTAACAATTGACTTTCCGCTGCCTAAAAGATTGATAATTACCTCTAACTCCCTGATTTAACACCCTCATTGAAGATGTTAAATTCATACATGAGAAATACCAAAATATGCTTATTTTATTGTTTAAACAACACATGAACGTTTTTGACAAATAAATCCCACCTTTTAAAAACAAAAGACAAATGGGTTCAACAAAATATTCTTCTCTCTCTCTAATCAAGAACAAACTATTTTAGACTCTAGAGCATGCAAAAACGGTGCCACTTGTTTTATTTTCTTCTTCTTTTTTTCCAAACAATATTCTACTTGTTAATAATAATAAACATTTTACAAGACACATAAGATGACAAAATGTCTAATATTCTAGATTGAGAGTGGTAGACAAAGTTATGGTCTATGATTTGCAATTTGTCTCACTAAGCTATTGGCTACATGAGTTGCATCTTGCACAGGAAAATTACCTGTGCAAGGTGCGACTAGTTTGCTTGTTGTAAGATGCGGCTCATGTAGCCCATAGCTTAGTGAGACCATTGCAAGTCGTAGACCATAGTTTTGTCTATCACTCTCAATCCGGAATATTAGATATTTTGTCATCTTATACTTGTAAAATGTTTATTATTATTGACATGTAGAATATGGTTTGGATAAAGAAAAGGAAAACAAGTGGCACGGTTTTTGCTTGCTCTAGAGTCTAAAACTAATTGTTCTTGATTAGAAAGAGAAGAAGATTTTGTCGGACCCGTTTGTCCTTTTGTTTTTAAAAGGTGGGATTTATTTGTCACAAAATCTCCTGTGTTGTTTAAACAATAAAATAAGGGTATTTTGGTCTTTCTCATGATAGGAATTGAATATCTTTAATGAGGGTGTTAAATCAGGCATTTAAAGGTAATTACCAATCTTTTAGGCAGCAGAAAGTCAATTGTTAAATAATGAGGCAGTTGGAGGTAATTTTCCCCTTTTAATAAATGGGCCACTCAAGTTCAGATGGGTTGACGGATTTATAATGTTAGCCTGCCAACCCAACCAATTTATTATTCAGACGGGTTTGGGTTGACTTGAGTAAGAAAAACTTTTTTGCCAACTCGACCCAACCCAATAAAATACCAGGTGGGTTGTGTCAGATTTTGCCACCCCTAATCCTAATATAAACCTGTGCTAAGATCACCATAGGAGAACGGAAGGTTGCATTTCATGTTCTTTCCTACTTGCCCCTTATTGATCAAACGTGACAATCTTATTGATTCTTTGGTTACATGCAGCACTCCTAGGATTTCTCAAAAGGCTTTACCACTTTGGTTAATAATAAGTTCCCACTCTTGTTGTTAGCTTTTTACAAATACATAAATGTAGACCCTCCTGCCTTCTCAAGGATATAGATGAGTAGCATTGCGAAATTTCTGTCCCATTTACATCTTGTTCCCACCTTTAAAACAGATCGCTTATATGCCTTAGTATGACCATGATGTTTGAGGTTGAAAAGTGAGTTATTGTCATTTGTATCTTCTGATGCGCCATTTCTACTTGTATGATCATTAATTAATTTAAAAAATTTATACATTTTAGATTATTCTATGATTTCTTCTATATTTGTAGAATTTTTATTTGTATGATCATTAATTGATCTTAGAAGTTTATGCATTTTAGATTATTCTATGTCATCTTCTATAGACAACATTCCTATAACATGTAGGAAAAAGTGTCAAAATGCCTTTACCTTTGATGTAATCTGACTTGGTGATAAAAAGTTTAATTGATAATTTATGTCGGTGCCTGTGTCCCCCTCCCCACTTCTTTCTTTTTTAAGAGGATAAGTATGTGGTCAAAAATCTGAAGGCACAGATTCAACCACCTGAAATTTAGCAAATGAGTATCTATAGCCATGTTCAAGGTTTTAAATCGTGGCAGCGGCATGGGTGTTGGCGACCCCTGAGAATGATACCTACCTGTACATATCGGCTGAGAACATGAAGAATTGGAGGTATCTATGTTTCAGGCAATACTATTATTTGGGTATTGTATTGACACCAGTAATTATCGGCTGAAACCATTAAGCATCAGGGTATTATATCAGCCGATATTCTAATTTAGGTATTATATTGACACTTCAAGAAACCAATAGATGTAGGTTTCGGTCAATTCTGGAAACCATGATCACATTTGATTTTAAAAAAGTGGTGGGATATAATTTAAAACCATTCTAAAAGCTATTAGTTCAAGTTATGACCCTTATGCTACAGTTGTTATAATCTTGCAATTTATGATTTATGATCCCATGATTCAAATCAATCGCAACCAAAATTTCTGAATATCAGGTTTGAATCTCTTTAGAGAAGAATATTATGACTTTTAGGTTGTTAAAATCTTATGATTTATGACTTGGATCCCACAATCAAAATCAGGTATCAAGTTAGGGGAAATTACTTTTATTATTTTATTTTTGTGTGCGTGTGTTTTATTTATGTTACCTTATTGGATGTGGTACCATGTATCGTCCAATGTTCTTTAGAAAACCAGTTCGTCAATGGTTTTATACCCTTTAATTATTGGAAACATATTACTTACATAATATGAAAATTTCATCTTTCTTTCAAAGCCTGAGTGGATTTGTGAGATGCACTAGAGTTGGTGTGACATGTTTCACTCATGACGGATTATTTGGTGAACCCTGTTTGTCCATATGTACTTTCACGTTTCCCCACTCCACATACTATGCCTATGTTTCATCTTCAAGCTCATTTCCACATGGAAAAATATCATTGTGTAAATCTTTTTATATTTTGCAGCCAGCTGAAAATAATATATAAAGAAAAAAATGATGGCTGCAGTTTATGTGACAAAGTCTGATACTAAGAATTAATTTGCAATTCATTAGGCATCTAGTCATTTAGGTGAGGAACTCTTCTGATAAAGTATATATCTCGACATGCAATCTGTAAATTGAAAGCAGGCTTAAAAATTAAAAAGAAAAAGAAAAGGTATTGATGCGGTTGATGATTTGTCTGTTGTTTCATGTTTTTACTGTGTTCCTAACTGTTACTTGGTTGTTAACAGCTGCAATCTTTTCAAGTTGAGGACATCAATCAGGATTATGAAACTGGTAAAGACGGCATTGTCATGGTGACATTCAAAATCGATTTTGACCGGGTTGAGAGCATGGAGAATGCAGTTAAGTCCAGTTGCAGCCGAGACATTGTGTTCTACAAGCACTAAAGCAGACTTCTAACAGATTCTACAGCCATGGTTTTTGGTTCTCATATGAAAAAACTGTGGTAAATCAGCACATCTTCCCAGTATCCTATCAAATCTCTCAAGTCTACGAAAATGAGGGACTAGATATCTACAGATGGGTGTTTAAGTGGGATATGCAAGGTGGCATGATGATCCAAGGTTTCGAATACAGCAGGTCTATATCAGGAGGTTGGTAATGATTTATAAAATGAAGTGTAGCCAGTTATACTAAATGATGCATATTTAATTTTCTGTTCAATGCAAAGTCAACTCCACTCTTGACGGACTTAAAATTTTTCTGCAGTTTCTGTAAAAGCCGTACGCTGGCGCGTATTGGCTACTTGGAAGTTTAAAAGTTTTGGTGGAAAATCCTAGCCATCCATTTTGTGCAAGTTTTTTCGATTTCTCATTACGGTCCAGCTCATTGTTTCTGGTAGACAATAAGTTCACAGAGTCATCACTAGAGTGAGCAATTTCTTTTTTGATCTAATTTTTGGTTTGAAAGTTTTGTTTGACAGACATGAGGAATTAAATAGAGAACTCGAGATACCCAGCTGATGCATTTGCTCGTTATTCTTTTGAAGTTATGAACTGTATTCATATAAAAGGAAAATATTAACTTATGACGGGTGATTTGTTTCAGCAAACCTACAATATGAACTCAAACCCAGTATTTGCTACCGATCCCAGATCAGATCAGATCAATGATCTCTGATGGCACAAGGTATGAATTTGGTCAAGAAACCAGGTAAATGAAACGGAAATTGCTTCTTCGCCTCCCTCTCTCTCTCTCTCTCTCTCTCTCTCTCTCTCTCTCTCAATCTGAGAGATTGTACTAGAGCTTGTGTTAATTGTTCTACCAGTATGTTTGGTTTGGCTTCAGAATCAAGTATATATTTTACAATCCTGAGTATGCATAATATCAACTCATGTTTATAACAGATTATCTCACTGCATATGCAAGGTACACTTGTGGGGGAAGGAACTTGAGAAAGACATGGAGTGGGGAAAGAAAATGCTGGAAATAAAGGTCAAGTGCTACAAAGCCTCGATACTTCAAGAAAGAAATGGAGGCAGAACAATCGCTGCTTAAGCTGATAACCCAGTGTCAGACGCTACAAAGAGAGATTTTGCTCAACAAGGGTTGGGAACAAGGAAAAAACCTCGTTCAAGGAAAAGCTGGGAACGCCTATTTTAATCATAGCAAATGGTTAATATCACACGTGCACACAACACGAGGGATCCACTTTTATGCCTTCGGCTTCCATGTAGTTACTTACCATTGTGTTGGCCTGATTTCTAGATCATTCCCCATTCGAGAACTGAATCGACTGGAAACCATGCATGTACATCTACATTTTCTTATATTGGAATTTATGATATTTTACAGTAAATACTGCAAAGGGAAACTCCCTCAAGAAACCAAATGCAATCTCTAGCAACGCAAATGAATGGATCGAGACATGCAAGATCCTTCACGCTGCTCTGTACACATCTAACAAGCTGAATCCACAAGCCACTTGCTCACTATGAAGAAGAAAAAAAGCTCCAAGTGAGCTGGGCTTAGGACAAAGAAATGCAATTATATTAGACTTGTAATAGCGTTCTCTTTCTAAATGTCCCTATATTCAATACCAGATTCAGCTTCAGTCAGCTGGGTATCATAAGAAGCTAATAGGAAGTCGCATAGCTCTAGAAGCTGATCGGCGAGTGGAGGGATACTGGGGTTGCGCCTGCTATTGTATGTGTGAGCATTGAAGGTGATCTGCCATACATCATGCCGGAAATCTTCCCTGCTCTTGTAATCCATCCTTCTCACCTTCTCTCTAATGGTAGAGAGATCCATTGGATGCTTGATAATGTTAAGGTAGTCAGGAGCCTCTTTCTTAGATACTGGCTTGAGGAAGAGATACGACACATCGTACTTGCCCTTGAGTGTCTCAACAATGTTCTCCAAGACTCGCCAAACCAACCTGTGTGGAGAAGCAAGAAGTCAGTGTTGAATCACATTAGGTCATGGTCTTCTCTTCATTCACTTCATTCCTTGGAATATTTGACTGGAAAAGATGGTAATATAACATAATGCCGTTAGGTCCATACACAACTCTAGTATCCCTTAATCCCTGATTCGAACGCTGCATGTTTGTACTGACCTAGTGTTAGATCTTAGACAAGGACATGTAACAATGCATAATTTTGACAATCCCAACTCTTGCATGCTTTTGGACATGGTTTTTCACCCTTCCGGACCCGACTTATTGGGGTCAGGGTAAACCCCGGATAGATGACGCCACCCACAAGGACCATTTATCAGGTAAGCCTGGGGGCTCGAACCTGGGACCTCCAGTTCCTGAGCAGGAGAGCCTGCCAGTTGAGCTAACCCGTGTGGGTTAGATTTTTCACTATTGTCCACCCTGAAACCAAATTGATAAATATATGCGCAGAACTAGGTATGTGATACCATTGCCATTGATGGTGCCAGTACAAATATAGTACATATATGTGTGTGTATATATTTCTTTTTATCAATAGCACAAGTATAGAATATCTCTATCCAATATGTATGCAATCAATTGTAACTCAGAAGTGGGAAAGAGTATTACCTCTCCTCCTTTACGACGCTTTGTTTGTGGGACATACTCTGCACTATATTTTCCCAAATCTGTTACAGGCCGCCTTTTTGCAGCACGATCCCTTTCTGGAATTCTTCGGTCATTTCTTCTAGCTCTCTGCTCTTCTACAAACTCCTCTCTCATTTCAGGTATTTTCTTCTTTTT
>JAUPMG010000014.1:12214300-12227581 GCA_031762675.1 Pachysandra terminalis | reverse complement strand
CCCCCCACCACACCCCCCCCCCCCCCCACCACCACCCCCCCCCCAACCCCCCCCCCCCCCCCACACACACACCATCTCCAAAATGATAGAGATTGAGACAAGACAAGGATAGTTGAAGAGAAAGCCATCCAACAAAAAAAAAAGAAAAGAGAAAGCCTCTCTACCACCACCACTACTACCCCCACCACCACCCCCTGCCACCCCCACCACACCCCCACCACAATCACCACCCCCACATGCATGAATTGCATGTTGTAATCCATACAATTATTTTATATGGTTAATAAAAAAAACTGACTAATTTTTATTTTGATTTTCTTTATACAACCAAACCAGAGAAAACATTTTCTTTGTAATTTTCTCTATCCAGCCAAATAGTTGAAAGTGATATACTTTCTTTTCTTTTCTCTATCCAAAAACAATTGGCAACAGTGGCCCAACACGGTTTAATGATTACTTAAAGAGATTAAAAGGACTTCATGATGTTAGACGAGTGGGCCCGTGCTTAACTAGTGAACTTGTAAACCTTGAGCATGACTCAAGTTTGGCTCTGGATCATTAAAATATTTGGGATTAGGCCTGGCTTGCAAAAGGTTTGGCTTCAAGAAAGTTTAGATTAATAGAAATACATTAATATTATAATTGATGATTATTATTATATTAATATAATATCTTAATATGTGTTTAATAGTAATATAAGATATAAAAGTATGGATTTATAATCTCATAGAAATCATGTTGAGCTCTAACCGAACTGAACCTACCCAAACTCGACTCAAGCTCATTAAAAAAATGCGTTTTTTTTGGGCTTCAACTCGACTCGTGAATTTAATTATAGAGCTCATACTCGGCTCTTGACCGCCCTAGGTTCATAGGCCGTATACCGTGATGGGCAAAAACTATTTTCAATGGGTTTGACAATTCAATAAAGCCCATTTCAAATCAAACGAAACAAAGCCCAAGCACAGGCCTGTACCCAATACCCATAACGTTATAGTTGTAGAGAGTTTACCTCCCAAGTGCAAGGTTTAAAGGATCGGATATCGGAATATGTATCATGAGGTTTTGGATCAGACCTCTACAACCGATATTAGTTTGGATCAGCCGGTACAACCGGTCCAATCACTTGTACAACTGATACAATCATTCCAATATATTTTTTTAGGTTATAAATTAGATGGTCCCAACCAGTATCGATCTGGACCAGTCTGATATCGACTTGTTCAAACCAGTATCGATCTGGACCGGTCTAGTATCAACCGGTCCAGTCGATCTAAACTTTTTTTTTTTTTTTTAAATTTAAAATTTAAGAAGCAGTCCACTTTCTCACCAGATCCGGACCGGACGGTACCGACCCAGAGACGTTAAACCTTTGCCTAAGTGAGACCCTATGGTTGTATAACACGTGTCCAAAGGTTTGATAGACCAATGTTAGAGCATATGTTGAGCAGTCTCAGATTTCCTAATTCCCTTTTCGCGATTGAGAACCAAATGTTTCATCAAAAAAAAAAAGATTGAGAACCAAATGACGGTCTTAAGCCTTTTATTAAGCCCTCAACTGAAGCCGAATTCCCGTATTTCCTCTTCGGCCTCTCAGCTCGTAATCGCCGGAAGGAGAAAAGCGATGATGAACACCAGCAACGGCCCAGATTCTTACACGACGATCCGTGAAAGGGTCAGCTTCGAACGAGAAATCAAACGGAGCAAATTCATCGCCGTCGCCGGCCACATCTCCGACGAGCAATCCGCTCATTCCTTTCTTTCCGAGGTATTCTTATTTGCCTCTCTTATACTTTCTTTAATTTTTCCTCTTCAATTAGTTAGGGTTTCACCTTAATACAAAACGCCGAGACAGTGTTAATACATAAAGTGGCATGATTTTTTGCATTTTAATTTCGTAAATTTAAGTCATGACCTTCGATTAGTGTTTTATTTTAAGAATTTTGAATTTAATTATGTGATTGGAATTAGGTCAGAGATCCACGCGCCACTCATAATTGCTGGGCTTTCAAGGTAAATCTTACTATGCAGATGGCTTCAGTTTTACGAAAATCGGTTTATCTTTTGTAAATTAGTCCAATGCTACTGTTTCTTGCATTTTAGATTGGAGTTCAATATCGTTCTAACGATGATGGTGAGCCATCTGGTACGGCAGGGAAACCGATATATTCTGCAATTGTTTCTTCGGGAATTGATAGGATCATGGTGGTGGTAATCAGGTTAAATAGTTCCACCAAGTTTTTTCAAAAATTTAACTTCATAATTCTTGATGTATCCTGATATGCAATCTATCTTCATAATGAATTTGAATGTTAAATTTGAAATATGTAAGAGATGTGGTTGTCTAATTAAGTTCACGTTTCAAATGCACGTGATCATGCGTTGTTAATACTATATGTCAATATCCAGGAATAGAGTTAGGTGTTTCAGATTTTTTTTGGGTGACGTGGAACCCCCGACCCTACTTAGTGGGGATAGGGTAAACCTTGAATATATGACCCCACCCACAAGGACCATATATCAGGTAAGCCTGGGGACTCAAACCCGGGACCTCCAGTTCTTGAGCTGGAGAGCCTGCCAGTTGAGCTAACCCGTGTGGGTTAGGTGTTTCAGGATTTTGGTGCACTCATTTACGTTTGCTTCTATTCATTCAGATACTTTGGTGGGATTAAACTAGGCACTGGTGGATTGGTCAGGGCTTATGGAGGAGTCACCTCAGAATGCTTAAAAAATGCCTCAACCTGTTTTGTGAAATCCAAAGTAATAACCTGTGTACTTAGGCCTATAGTTACTTTTGATTAATGTCATAGAGTAGCAAATTAATTCATTTATAAATTTAACGATTAGGCAATCTTTATTGCTGGACATACATTCTTTGGGGGTACCATCTGGTGCTAATTTTTTTATTGCAGGTTCGAATTGGTCTGGAGGTTCCTTTTGACCTATTGGGAGTTTTATACCATCAGGTGAGTTGGGTCAGACGCTTTATCAGCAATTTGCTAAACTTATTTTGATTTTTAATGTGGGCATGTAAAAAAAATGAGGATCTTTGATTGTGAGTTTGTTTCTATTATCATTTCTAGCTATGCTAGTTATTGTGTGTGCTGCCAGTGAACTTGGCATTTTTTAAAGGCTTCTCAGAAGGATATACAGATGTTTTTGGCTTATTTTTCAGCCCTTTTGTTCTCTTGCAACTGCTAAGACATGTTCGTTTCGCTTGGATCTGAGAGTTGAGATTCCTCCTCTTGCTCGATAGACCCGTGCTGTTTTTTCTTGTTTCCTCTTTAGGGTGTCAATGGGGCGGATCAGACTCAGAAATGAGTTGCATCAATATATGGCCAACCCAAACCCACCCTATTAATAGGGAAAATTACCTCCAACTGCCTCGTTATTTAACAATTGACTTTCCGCTGCATAAAAGATTGGTAATTACCTCTTAACTCCCTGATTTAACACCCGCATTGAAGATGTTAAATTCATACATGAGAAAGACCAAAATATTCTTATTTTATTGTTTAAACAACACATGAGATTTTTTGACCTTTTAAAAATAAAAGACAAATGGGTTCCACAATATATTCTTCTCTCTCTCTAATCAAGAACAAATGATTTTAGACTCTAGAGCAAGCAAAAACCATGTCACTTGTTTTCCTTTTATTTTTTCCAAACCATATTCTACTTGTTAATAATAATAAACGTTTTACAAGACACATAAGATGACAAAATGTCTAATATTCCAGATTGAGAGTGATAGACAGAGCTAGGGTCTATGGCTTCCAATTGTCTAACTAAGCTATGGGCTACATGAGTTGCATCTTGCACAGGAAAATTACCTGCGCAAGATGCGACTCATGTAGCCCATAGCTTAGTGAGACCATTGCAAGCCATAGACCATAGCTCTGTCTATCACTTTCAATTTGGAATATTAGACATTTTGGCATCTTATACTTGTTTGGAAAAAAAAAGGAAAATAAGTGGCACGGTTTTTGCTTGCTCTAGAATCTAAAATCAATTGTTTTTTATTAGAAAGAGAAGAAGATTTTGTGGGACCCATTTGTCTTTTTTTTTTTAAAAGTGGGATTTATTTGTCAAAAAATCTCGTGTTGTTTAAACAATATAATAAGGGTATTTTGGTCTTTCACATGATAGGATTTGAACATCTTTAATGAGGGTGTTAAATCAGGCAGTTAGAGGTAATTACCACTCTTTTAGGCAGCGGAAAGTCAATTGTTAAATAATGAGGTAGGTGGAGGTAATTTTCCCCCTTTTAATAAATGGGCTGCTCAGGTTTAGACGGGTTGACAGTTTTATAATGTTAACCCGCCAACCCAACCAATTTATTATTCAGACGGGTTTGGGTTGACCTGAGTAAGAAAAACTATTTTGCCTACTCGACCCAACCCAATAAAATACCAGGTGGGTTGAAGGGTTGGGTCAGATTTTGCCACCCCTAATCCTAATATAAACCTGTGCTAAGATCACCATTGGAGAACGGAAGGTTGCATTTCATGTTCCATCCTACTTGCCCCTTATTTATCAAACGTGACAATCTTATTGATTCTTTGGTTACATGCAACACTCCTAGGTTTTCTCAAAAGGATTTACTACTGTGGTTAATAATAAGTTCCACCCTTCTTGTTAGCTTTTTACAAATACATAAATGTAAACCCTCCTGCCTGCTCAAGGATATAAATAAGTAGCATTGTGAAATTTCTGCCCCGTTTACATCTTGTTCCCATCTTTAAAACAGATCACTTATATGCCTTAGTATGACCATGATGTTTGAGGTTGAAAACTGAGCTATGGTCATTTGTTTCTCTAAAGTTTTTGTTTATGTACTTTTAGTAATATGCTATTTACTTGTGTTTTGTTTTTTTTGTTAAATCATTAGCTTAAAGTCATGTCAAGTTGTATCTTCTGATGTACCATTTCTACTTGTATTATCATTAATTAATTTTAAAAATTTATACATTTTAAATTATTCTATGTTTTCTTCTATATATGTGGAATTTTTTTTTGTATGATCATTAATTGATCTTAAAAGTTTATGCATTTTAGATTTGTCTATGTCATCTTCTATAGACAACATTCCGATAACATGTAGGAAAAAGTGTCAAAATGCTTTTACCTGTGATATAATCTAACTTGGTGATAAAAAGTTTAATTGATAATTTATGTTGGTGCCTGTGTTCTGGCTCTGGGGGGTGTCCCCCGCCCTGAGAATGATACCTACCAGTACATATCAACCGAGACCATGAAGAATCGAAGGTATCTATGTTTTGGCCAATACTATTATTTGGGTATTGTGTTGACACCAGTAATTATCAGCCGAAACCATGAAGCATCAGGGGATTATATGTATCAGCCGATATTCTAATTTAGGTATTATATTGACACTTCAAGAAACCAATAGATGTAGGTTTCGGTCAATTCTGGAAACCATGATCACATTTGATTTTAAAAAAGTGGTGCATATAATTTAAAACCATTCTGAAAGCTATAAGTTCAAGTTATGACCCTTACTCTACAGTTGTTATAATTTGTGATCCCATGTTTCAAATCAATCTCAACCAAAATATCTGAATATTAGGTTTGAATCCCTTTAGAGAAGAATATTATGATTTTTAGGTTGTTAAAATCTTATGATTTATGGCTTGGTTCCCACAATTAAAATCAGATATTAAATTATGGGAAATCATTTTTATACCCTTATTGGATATGGTACTGCATGTGCCTGTGTGTTTTATTTATGTTACCTTATTGGATATGGTACTGTGTATCGTCCAATGTTCTTTAGAAAACCAGTTCGTTAAGGGTTTTATACCCTTTAATTTGTTGGAGACATATTACTTACATAATATAAAAGGTTCAAGTTTTTTTCAAAGTCTGAGTGGATTTGTGAGATGCACTAGAGTTGGTGTGACACATGTTTCACTCATGGCGGATTATTTGGTGAACCCGATTTGTCCATATTTACTTTCACATTTCCCCACTCCGCATACTATGCCTATGTTTCATCGTCAAGCTCATTTCCAAATGGCAAAATATCGTTTTGCAAATCTAATATTTTTCTTGCAGCCAGCTCAAATAATATATAAAGAAAAAAATGACGGCTACAGTTTATGTGACAAAGTATGATACTAGGAATTAATTTACAATTCATTAGGCATCTAGTCATTTAGGTTAAGGTATCGTTCTGATAAAGTATATATCTTGACATGCTACCTGTAAATTGAAAGCATGCTTAAAAATAAAAAACAGGTGTTGAGACAGTTGATGACTGATGTTTCACGTTTTTACTGTGTGCTCCTAACTGTTACTTGATGGTTAACAGCTGCAGTCTTTTCAAGTTGAGGACATCAATCAGGATTATGAAACTGGTAAAGACGGCATTGTCATGGTGACATTCAGAATCGATTTTGACCGGGTCGAGAGCATGGAGAATGCAGTTAAATCCAGTTGCAGCCGAGATGTTGTGTTCTACAAGCGCTGAAGCAGACTTTTAACAGATTCCAAGGCCATGGTTTTTGGTTCTCATACGAAAAAACTGTGGTAGACCAGCACTACATCTTCCCAGTATCGTATCAAATTTCTCGAGTCTAAGCACACGAGGGAGTTAGATCTACAGTGGGTGTTTAAGTGGGATATGCATGGTGTCATGATGATCCGAGGTTTCGAATACACCAGGTCTATATCAGAAGGTTGGTAATGATTTACAAAAAGAAGTGTAGCCTGTTATGCTAAATGATGCATATACAATTTTCAGTTTGATGCATAGTCAACTCCACTCTTGACAGACTTCAAAATTTTTCTGCAGTTTTGTTAAAGCAGGATACTGGCATTGGCAGGAGTTCGATTATTGGCTACTTGGAAGTGTAAAACTTTTGGTGTAAAATCCTAGCACCCATTTTGCAGAAGTTTTCTCGATTTCTCCTTACCTTCCAGCTTCTGTGTTTAAGTGAGATCAATTCGTTTTTGATCTAATCGGTGGTTTGAAAGTTTTGTTTGACAGGAGGAAAAAAACATAAAACTCTAGATGACTATGTAAAGTCGTGAATTGTATCCATATAAAAAGAAAATATAACTTAATGATGGGTGATTTGTTTCAGCGAACCTCTAATGGAAACTCCAACACGGTATTTGCTACTGATCCCAGATCAGATACAGTGATCTCCGATGACTTTCTGTTTCTTCTTCGTCTCTCGCTCTCAATCTGAAAAATTGTACTAGAGCTTGTGTTAATTGTTCTACCAGTGGGTTTGGTCTGGCTTCA
Organism: Pachysandra terminalis; assembly: GCA_031762675.1. Lineage (NCBI taxonomy): Eukaryota > Viridiplantae > Streptophyta > Magnoliopsida > Buxales > Buxaceae > Pachysandra > Pachysandra terminalis. The sequence continues at coordinate 12,220,308 of JAUPMG010000014.1, read as the reverse complement.
GAATCAATTATATATATAGATTTTACAATCCTTAGTATGCACAATATAACTCCTTTTATAGCAGATGATCTCACTGCGTAAGGTATACTTGTGGGGAAGGACCTTGAGAAAGACATGGAGGGGTGAAAGGAAATGCTGGAAATAAAGTTGAAGTGCTACAAGCCCTTAATACTTCAAGATAGAAATGAGCCAAAACAATTGCTGCTTAAGCTGGTCATGAAGTGCGTCCGATGCTATAAAAGAGATTTTGCTTAACAAGAAAGGGATAGGAACAAGGGAAAGCTGGGAACGCCTATTTTAACCATAGCAAATGGTTAATATCACGCACACACAACACGAGGGATTCACTTTTATGCCTTCCATGTAGTTGCTTACCATTGTGTTGGCCTGATTTCTAAATCGTACCCCATTCGAGAACTGAACCGACTGGAAACCATGCATGTACATTGATGTATTTCTTATATTGGAATTTATGATATTTTACAATAAACACTGCAAAGGGAAAATTCCTCGAAACCAAATGCAATCTCTAGAAACGCAAATGAATGGATCGAGACATGCAAGATCTTTCACACTGCTTTGCACATCTAACAAGCTGAACCCACAAGCCACCCGCTCACTATGAAGAAGAAAAAAGCTCCAAGTGAACTGGGCTTAGGGACGAAGAAATGCAATTATATTTGACTTGTAATAACATTCTCCTAAATGTCCCTATATTCAATACCAGATTCAGCTTCAGTCAGATGGGCATCATAAGAAGCTAATAGGAAGTCACATAGTTCTAGAAGCTGATCGGCGAGAGGAGGGATACTGGGGTTGCGCCCATTATTGTATTTGTGAGCATTGAAGGTGATCTGCCATACATCATGCCTAAAATCTTCCCTGCTCTTGTAATCCATCCTCCTCACCTTCTCTCTAATAGTAGAGAGATCCATTGGATGCTTGATAACGTCAAGGTAGTCAGGAGCCTCTTTCTTAGATACTGGCTTAAGGAAGAGATACGATACATCGTACTTATCCTTGAGTGTCTCCACAATGTTCTCCAAGACATTCGCCAAACCAACCTGTGTGCAGAAGCAAGAAGTCAGTGTTGAATCATATTAGGTCATGGTCTTCTCTTTCATTCCCTTCATTCCTTGGAAAATTGGACCAGAAAAGATGGTAATATAACATAGTGCCGTTAGGCCCATAAACAACTCTGGTATCCCATAATCCCTGATTCAAACGCTGCATGTTTGTACTGATCTAGTGTTAGATCTTAGACAAGGACAAATAACAGTGCATAATTTTGACAATCCCAACTCTTGCATGCTTTTGGACATGGTTTTTCACCCTTCCTGACCCCACTTGGTGGGGACAGGGTAAACCCCGGATACATGATCCCCACCCACAAGGACCATATATCAGGTAAGCCTGGGGACTCGAACCTAGGACCTCCACTTCCTGAGCTGGAGAGCTTGCCAGTTGAGCTAACCCGTGTGGGTTAGATTTTCACTATTGTCCACCCTAAAACCAAATTGATAAATATATGCGCAGAACTAGAGATGTGATACCATTGCCATAGATGGTGGCAGCACAAGTATAGTATATATGTATATATATTTTTTTTGATCAATAGCACGAGTATAGCATATCTCTATCCAATATGTATGCAATCAATTGTAACTCCGAAGTGGGAAAGAGAATTACCTCTCCTCCTTTACGACGCTTTGTTTGTGGGACATACTCTGCACCATACTTTCCCAAATCTGTTACAGGCCGCCTTTTTGCAGCACGACCCCTTTCTGGAATTCTTCGGTCATTTCTTCTAGCCCTCTGCTCGTCTACAAACTCCTCTCTCATTTCGGCTATTTTCTTCTTTTTTTTCTTCTTTTTTACTTTTTGCCATTCCTGTTCCTCCCTTTCTCTTTGCATGGCATCTTCATACCTTCTAATCTCAGCTAATCTTTGTTGTTCTGCTTGCATCCTTCTTTCTTCCTCGTAAAGCCTCCTTGCTCTCTCTTCTTTCATCCTCTCTGAATTTCTTCTCTTCTCTTCCTCTTCCCACCATCTTCTCTCCTCTATGGCTTTTCTTCTTGCAGCATCTTTGGCCAACTGCTTGTTCTCATGTTTTTTGTGCTTCTCAAAGCTTGACAGTTCAACCATCTTTTTAGTTTTTCTGTACTCCACACCAATGCTAACTTCCTGTTTGATTTGGTCTACATTAACAACCTCCTTAGGTTGTTTAATTATTATTTTTTTGCGACGTTGGTCTCTGTCTGTTTCAATTGGTGGACGTATTACAATAGAGGGCTTCGGAGTTTCAACTGGGGCATCTTCAGACTTTGTCTTGTTTGAAATTATTATCCTATTAATTTTAGCAAAAGATTTATTCCCAGTTTCAGCATCGGATATGAGCTGCTTCTCAGAAATCTGACTGGCTCCAGTCTTCTCAGGGAGCTTGTCAGCAGAGCCGTACTTGAGCTTCAATGGGAGAATCTTTGCTTTTGACTCGCTCTTTTCCACCTCTGGGGCTTCTACCACGCCAATTTTTGTTGCAGTTTTAGCTATTAGCTTCTTTATCGAAGTTTTCTGTTGGAGTTGAGAAAAGGTTTCTAGTGAATTAGGTTTCGCTGACGCCTTTAGCAGGTCAATGCTTTCGATCTGTGTTTCCAAATCTTCTCCATACTTGGGGCAATTTTTGTTGGTCCTCATATGTCCCAGCTGGTCCAGCAGAAAAGTGACAGTTGTTAGGACTATAATCATATATCTCTTTTCCTTCTTTACCCTCCTTATGGGTATAGTAAAACAATTACACTTTCATGTCACACACCTGACCGCAAGCTCCACAAACGAAACTTTCTCTCGTCGGTTTATCTGTCTTCTTTGCATTTATAACCTGGATTCAGAAAGGAAAGTAATCTGAAAAACAAGAAACATCATGACTATCATCAACAGCCATAATGAATTTGAACTATTATGGCTATACAACCCATGTGGAAAACATAATCACACTACGGCTCTGCTTATTTTAATGGAAAATCCAGAAAATCAAGAAAATAAAATTCAGAAAAATGTTTTTCAGATAAATATTTTTCTTTTCATACTTTCCAGTTATTTGGAACCTTGGAAAAGAATGTTAGAAAATGGAGCTGCAACTGGGGCTACACAACACAATAAAGAACAGAGTTATGAACAAGACTGATTTGGGGGTTATTACGTTATATTATGAAGAAGACTGATTTTGGGGATAAGCATCATTGATGGCATAAGAGGAGAGCTGCTGGAGTTACGCTAGTTTCTTCATCGTTTCTGCACCTATGAAGAACCCATCCCAATGAAGGGGAGAATCAATGAACTTCAACTAGTCTATAACAATTGTTAGGATCTGGAAAGATTATAAAGGTTCTGAGGATTATACAATGACTTTAGAGGGACATAGATCTCTGTGCAAACAAATACATAACAGTATTTCAGATTAGTTGCCGGCATAAGAGCAAAGGAAAGAGAACAGATGAGTCACTGGTGAGAGGGACACAGAAAGAGAACAGATGGTTGTAGAGAGAGAGAGAGAGAGAGAGAGAGAGAAAGAGAGAGAGAGAGCTCCCGTCCAACGTTGTCAAAATGCAGTAAACTTGCTTATAGCCTAGCCTAAGGCTGCATTTGGCCCAGCTTATATAAGTGCTGATTTCAGCTTATAGTTTATTAAAGCACCTTTTAAAATTAAAAGTGTGTTTCGTAACACCTAATGGGTAAGTGCTTACCCATAAGCAGTACAGGAAGGCTACCCATAAGGAGAAGCTAAACAGCTTCTCTTATCATTTAAGTGGGAAGCTATTCCAAAACTTTAGTAATATTTTCATAAGTAATTAAATAAATGTTATTTCTAAACTTTAATAATATTTTTATAATACCTATTTTACCCCTGAACTTTCATAAGCACTTAAATAAATGTATTACCAAACGCTATTTTCTTCATGTAAGCAGTTAATTGTTGCTGTGGATAGTGCTCCCATTGAGCCGCTTATCCAATGAGTGCTTATCCAAAAGCACAAGCCGGGCCAAACGCAGCCGAAGGCAATCGCCCAGGCAGCAAGCTTTGGAGCAATTCATTTGATATTATTTCTAAGTCGTCTACAGCAAGTTGAAGAACAACATATATACCATATGCCTTATCCCAGCTAGTTGGGGTCAGCAACAAGAATCCTGTTCCTCCATATATAACACACTGTAAGATAAATCTTGACTGGGGGCCTCAAATGCTGCTTTCTGCCAAAGCCATGTCATTACCATCTTGGTGTCCTAACCAGTCACCCATTGCATCTTTCTTTTAAGAAAACATTTTTTTTAATTGTATAAAATTATAAGGACCACATCAGAGAAAGGCATGTTATAATGTTCGGGTAAGAAATGACAGGACAAACATTAAAAGCTTAAGCTGAACCAATCAATGAAAACAAACCATGGGCTAACTAACCTTAAGTCCATCTCCCATTGCTTTAGCTTTCTTTTTCAGCAAACCCATACGTGCAATATCATTCTTTCCATTTAAAGTTTTTTCTTTTACCTTTCCTGAAAAATTCCTTCTGACCAGGAAACTTTCCACCTGAATCCATGCAAAATCCAAAATTTTCATGTTACCCATATTTGTTAAGGGGAAAAAAAATAGTATACTCAATCCAGACAAGACATCTATTTCAATCTCAGATAAGGAGACATTTGAGAAATAAATAATAGCAAGGGAACTGACGCCAGAAATCAAAGTTCAAAGCTTAATTGATTTACCTCCTTTGGGTCACGAGTAATGTTCTCCTTAGATGTAAATGAGCCATCAGGTAGGGCTGTACGAATGATCTGCTTAACAATGGTGCTATTTTTTTTTGTCCGTTCTGAATTTTCGGAACCAAAGCCTAATTGTGATCCCAAGCTCAATAATCCTTCCTGCCCCAGAGGTCTCGTCTTTTTCTTTTTTCTTCTCTCGGCCTCATCATCTGTAGCATGATTATCATGGTTAATTATAAATCATGCTTAGTCAACTAAGCATTAACCAAAAAAAAAAGCATCAATACATATTACATCAAACAAGTCAATCAACAAATAATGTTTTACCCAACTGAGGCTGGCATTTCACGCCAAAAAAGCGTGAGCAGTAAAATTAATAGATCCATGTAATAATCCGCACCTGGGGGTAGTTTGTTAGATTGAAAAAGTTCATCACCTTTTTTTTTTTCCAAGCCTTTGTCTCAACTCGTAACCATATTTACGTCTTCTCTGAAATCTAGTTATTTTCAGATTTCTGCGGCCTATGATTGAATTGAAGTTGGTTTTGATAAAGATGCACCCCTTACTATGGGTTCCTTCTCACATTAAGCATCCTAGAGATCCTATAGGACACTATAGGTTTGTTGACAGAAAGAAATTAATGGATCGATAAAAAATACTGTTAAGAAATTATGAATGCTGCATGCAAAGATCTTTTTAGTATTGTGCTAACAAAGAGTTACTGTACTTGATTATTTCTATTTTTCCTCAAAATTTACTCGTCATCAAGCACAGAATAGGTAAGTTGTTGTGTGTAATTATAGATGCAGATCCTATTTTTCATCAAATGAAAAGATCAACAAATGAAAAGATCAACAAATGTTCTGAGAGATACATATTGTATACATCACTATTAACCTTTTTTCAGCCCTTCGACTATGGTAGTTGTAGCTGATCTAAGTTTCTCTTTTAATCAAAAGGTTGAGATCTTTCATTGAGAGCCAAGTTAGGTTTGATAACTGACACAGTTTATAGCTTAACTATTGTATAATAATAGGTATAAATTTGGAAACAAAAAAATTCATACCATCCATGAGCATCCTGCATAATTCTGCTGCTTCTGCTGCTTCATCCTCAATTTCTTCTTCTGCCTGAGCTTGGGATGGATGCCTTCTCATTTTAAGTCCCCTAACCCCATCTGCTCTCTCATGCTTGGATTCGTTGTTACCTTCTTCACCTTCCTCAAATTCTTCAGCATCCAGCAAATT
>JAUPMG010000014.1:12189200-12208212 GCA_031762675.1 Pachysandra terminalis | reverse complement strand
CCCTCCATTAATCAGACTTGAAAAGGCATGAAGAATTTGCCCACAATGGTCCCAACATAATTTTAAATTTCAATTTCAAGGAAAATTCACACCTTTGAAATAAAAAAAAATTCGGGGGAAATATCAAGGGGGACTACTCTATTTCACAATATTTTCAATAAAAACTAATGCCAAAAAGTTCAAGAAAAGGGAAATACCGATATAAGGATATTTTGGTATCCTTCAAAAGGAGAAACTTACAACTGTGGGACCCAAAAGACTCCCAAACCCCTAAAACCCCTAGGTTCCCCAAAGAGCACCCATCAAACTTCACTTTGACCCAGCCCTCTTCGAGGCCTTCTAGACTACATCAAAGGTGATGGTCATGGGCGAAGAGAAGGCCATCTCATTCCATCCTATAATGATCTCTGACATGGAACATCCCCTGAACTCCTGATATATAGAGATCTAAGATGCTATAGACAGTCAGACACCATCACAGGATTGGGAATATGATACCAAGTTTTACTGGTTATGTATCCATTTATTGTATTGCCTTTAATTTAAAATTAAAAGCATTTCAGCATTTTTGTGAAATGGATGTTTTTATTTATGCTTTTATAATTCTTGATTTGTGCTTTTTGTTCTTCAACCATGGCCACATATACCTAGTAAACTTGGTTTCAAAGAGTGTTTTCCTTATAAGCATACGTGATGTTTACTTAATAGTTGTGAGCTAGCAGATTAAACAATAATTCATGGATTAAATATGTTCGAGTGTTCTTTTGTGTGAGATGGGGTGCCTCCTCTGGTTTTACTTGCTTTACATATCAGGTTACTAACTGACAGTGATTCCTGTATTGGTTTATGGCTGGTGGTTTCTTCATGCAACTGGCAGTGGCTTTGGTGTACAGATTATTCATGCTCAGTAGATCTACTCCAGATCGTGATTCTGATGTATAGTTAAAGCTGTAAGATTGAGATGCTATTGCTTGGAAATGTTGACAAAGATGAGAATAATGAAAATAATGATGTATGATGATGGTGGTCATGAAGATCATGATGACAATAATAATAATAAATATAATAATATATTAATAGTAATAATCATAGTGTTTAAACTCGGTATCGGATCGGGGATCGTCCCGGTTCAATACCGAGTTGGAACGGCGATCCAAACATCGACTCGTTAATTTAAAAAAAAATTCAAAAAATCAGAAAAAAATAGAAATAGGCCCTTCGTATCTTAGGGTTTCCATTTCCTTTCATTTCCTCCTAAGATAAAGAATCAATCACCCAAAAAGAAAGAACACATCAACCCTAAGATAAAGAATCCAAAGAAGAAGAAGAACCTTCTTGATCTCGTTTTGTCTGGTCTTAGATCGCACCTTCTTGATCTCATCTCGAAGAAGAACCTTCTTGATCTCGTCTTGTCTGGTCTTAGATTGCACCTTCTTGATCTCATCTCGTCTGGTCTTAGATCGCAGCAGCCGCCAGCCGCCAGCCGCCAGCCCCAGACCCGCGATCCCTAGCCATCGCACAGGTTACAGGTAAGTCTCTCTCTCTCAAGTCTCAATCTCTCTCTCCCTCTCTCCCCCAAATCGAACTCGCTCTCTCTTTCTTTCTGGAGACTTCTCCAATTTTATTTTTTCTTTTAAAACATGGACCTCTCTAGAGTCTAGTCTTGGACTGGACGATCCAGTTTGGATCGTCTGGTCCGACTCGCCGATTCCGATCCGGATCGGCCGATCCTTTACACCATGGTAATAATGGGTCAGCCCCAAGCACGACTTTTGGATTTTTCGGCTGTTGTTTTCAAGCACATCAAAGAGCATAATCCCTTTTTAAAAAAAATTTCCCACTGGTTTTTATTTTGTGTTTATAATCATTATATTTCTCTAATCTATGATGTGTTTTAATCAATAATCAAATCCCCTTAAGGATTTTCATGTTCAAGTTTCATCTGATATTAGTGAAGTTTTATGATGTTTTTTCCAAAGGAAGAAGGAGATATATTTGTCTATCAAGTCCAGTTGAACAGTTGAGAAGAAATAGAACTTCAAAATGCTCAATCCCATCCATTTGCTTCAAAAATGCAAAGAGCAATGAGAAGGACAAATGAGAAAATGAAGAGGCAAACTTGTTAGAAGTTGATATTTGTCTAGTCTCATGCTGTCATGCATTGGCTTGACACGCTTTGCCACATTATGATAACCATAAAAATATAAGATAGCAGAGCTTTGCCTATATCATAATGATTGAAAACTCATACCCCTTTCAGCAAATTGTCATGCAACACATCAAAGTGAGATTAAAAAATATCACAAAAATACAAATGCAATCGTTATCAGTAAAATACTTGTGCAGATTGAAATATGGAGTAAACAAATGACAATGAAAAAGTTCACCCAGTGTGGAACGACTTATGTGAAAGCCATGCCCCTTGACTGCTCAAAAGGATAACCAACTAAATTGTAAACATTTAAATGCATGGTCCAAATATAATTTATAAAAGGAAGTAATTATATTAATCTTTGGACCAGCATATCGAAATAAAGTAACAATATAAAGTTGATGCCATGGAATAATAACAGAGTTTTGCTGGAGAGGTCTTATGTTGTGCAACTGTTAAATAGAAAAGTTGTTTTTAGCTAAAATGGGTGAAACCCACCTGCTTACACTGAGGTGGCTCTAGTCATCACTCCCCAAACTAGTGCAGCTATCATACAGTGATATAGTCTGTCTTTGTCAAATGTTTGTATTTTGTAGTTTATCTCCTGAATCTTTTATGTTATCTCACTTAGCTACTTTAAATTTTTGATTGACAAATGGTTGGGATGATTTTCAAGTCAAAGCAACAGATATCTTTGAGGTCTGGTCGGTTTTATATAATAAACTTACAGGGAAACCATTACAGGAAATTCTTCAAGAAAAAGAGGCACACCTCACGTGCTGCCTCCATGCTCAATCTACGCAGATCAGCATCTGTTCCAGTGACAGTTGAACCTCCTCGAGCAGCAGCTGTCTTTTTCTTCAACATGGCACTTGAAATTGGTGTTTTTGGAGCAATACGAACATAACTGAACCCTAAGCCCCGACCAGATGGATCACCAACACCTGTTATCTCTAAACGCTCAAGGTTTTCTCGGTCCTGCAAAGCAAAAGATAAATATTTAGCTTATAAACATTTAGTACTGTCTACATGATATATACCCCTTGGAAAAAAAAAACACCCCTTTTAATCTGAAAAAATAATAGAAGAAACAAAAAAATATTTCAAATAGAAGATATACAGATCAAGCAGTACCTGCTTAATGCGTTTTACGATTTTGTCTCGATAGATATGTTTTGTTTTTGTTTTTAATTATAATTATTATATGCAATTAAGTCAATTACATCGATATTGATGTTTATGCTCCAGATACTTATGTGCTACATAACTATTACTAGGACACTCAAGATGTGTTTGCTTATCGCAGAATGCAAATCTTACATTTTAAAGATTCCACCAGGAAAAAAAAAAAAAAAAGTCTCCGCCACTGATTCTTTGGAGGAGAAAAGAAAAGGAATGTATTGCTCCATTGTTACCTCGAGTTTCAATAAAATCACCCTAATTGTCTGAAGGAATGAGGTCCTGTACCCAGTTTCCCACATTATCTAACTGAATTATACTTCTCTCATATACACAGAACCCAGATTCAACGTGCTCAATCTCTGGCAAGTGGCAAGGGCCATTCAAGTGTTCCATATAAAGATGAGACTTTTAAACTGGCTTTGTAAATTTTTTCTACAAAAACGAAGTCTTCAATTGATGCAGGGGAATCAGCTGATAGCCCATCAAGCCATCCAAAAGGGGGTGATGACCCTGACTCTGTCATGGTCTCATGGTGAGATGGTCCAGTGTGATTGACCATTTGAAATCACCACAGATGCTGGCTAGTCAGGCCAATCAAGCTTTCTAGTCAGGCCAATCAAGCTTTCTAGTCAGGCCAATCAACACCATTGAGTGATAGGAAGTTGTGATGTAGTATTGTATCAGACGTTTGGTGTGTGAAGATGGAGGTTTAGATGTCCATCTCGGACAGCTTACCCCTATTTTACCATGGCTGTATTTACCTTTCAAATACATACAATTTTGTTAGTTATCAAAAAAAAAAAAAAAGCACTAAACAATTTCGGACCAATAAAACACCATATTGGCACCCAATAAGGGGCTTAAAGAGATATTCTATTTATACTTTCAGTACCTCCACGAGTTATGCAAAAAGCCTAAAATAACAACCCCCGTTATTTGAGATTTTATTAGTTAAAATGTTTCAAGAAAGTTTACTTGATTGGCTTGTTCAGCAAGTCCATCAGAACTAGGAGAACAACTAAATTATGTGTTGTCTTAGCAAGTCTAACATGTGTCATAAAAGAAGCTCGAGTCTATGAAAAGCATTTAACTCTAAAGGTTTTTACGAGAGTATCTTATTTTATTCATTTGTGAATTGATCTAGACTTGGAGAGTAGAAATTATACTTGCTATTGGATATATTTCGAACAAACTAGAAGATTGTTTGGGGTTCACATGATGAGTTTATTGTTTTCAAGTTATCAGTAAATGAAAAGCTTCAACAAATACAATATTATTGCTCCAATTTTCAGGACAAGTACAGGTCAACCATGTTGATGTAAATGTGTTCAACATAGTAACAATCAATACATCTAGAAACCATGACGACATGAGAATTATTTCATAAAAAGGAACATCTCCAATATCTAATCACTGCTGAAATTCAAAACTTCGATGTCCACTAACTTATGATACAGGATTGACAGGACTTTCAGGAAGATATAAAGTTGCATGGGGACTATCTTATGCAACAAGCAAAATCACTAAAACATATATGGTCATGTCCTATCTTTCTGTTTTAGAATATCAGAAAATAAAAAAAAATGACAGAGTATACAGAAAGGTATTCTTCAACCTGCTGCAACTTCCCTGCCCCCAGTCTGTTCTGGCATTTAGTAAATCTAAAGCTATCACTCATGTACTTTGTTAGAGGGAGCATGTTAGTGCTTGATACTTGTGTTCATGGCATATCAGAGCTTTTTTTTTTTTTTTTTAATTTACTTCCTCCAATACAGATTTTATTCTCTTTTTAGAAAAAAAAATGGATATGAGTAGTTAAACAGTTGTTCTTTCCACCCGAATGGTAAAAAATGCATCTGTAGGAACCAAACTGGATGGACCTAGGTCCAAGGATACACGTGACCATGCTCAGGGAAATTAACCAAGGAATTTGCTTCATATAACTACTCTACAGCATGTATAACTTTCTAAACATACTAAAAAATTATTTATAAAAAAAAAAGGAAAAAAAAAAAGAAAAAGAATAGCTTAGCTGGTTATCAAAAACCTTGTTCCAAATGACACCTTCACACTATTCTTACGATAATTCCGTGACGCGCTTCACCTGAATGACATGGCAGAAGAATTCTTTATAGCATTTCTAAGATGATTTTTGTGTCACCAACTGTTTATCTTTTTCCATTTTTATTCTCATATCACATGTTCAGAAAATGTATCATACAAATTCCATTTTTTTCTATTCTCTTTTCCCTTTTATTTTTTTTCTTAGACATAACCTATAATAACAGTACCACAGAGGTAGGATACAATAAAATGCAGTTACATAGAAGCTTATACCATAGTACCACCAGGTAGGATACAATAAAATGCAGTTTCATAGAAGCTTATATCACACAGTAATATTTTTGTACTAGTTGCAAATAAGAGAGATAGTTGTAAATGAAATGTCTTACAATCTATAGTCAGTAAGTGCCAAGATACTAACTCTTGATCCCAAAAAACGAATCATTCAATTCTACAAGCTTTGTTTTTCTATGAATAAATAGCACATACTGTGCATTATAAAAACTTGACAAAATATGAAAAACGAGAAAAAACACCCATACACACAACTATTTGCGAGGAAGGAAAAAGAAAATATACACCCCATTTGTAAGATTAAAAATTGCATCCACTGCAGAGGCAGCGAAAATAAATACCAGCATTCCATTCAGACAGAAATAATTTCACCTGATTTGTACAGGTAACAAAATTGCTACTCAGGTTCCATGGGGTTATCTGCAGTTCCCTCTCAATGTGTGATGCAGCAGCTAAAGCAATGGCTTCGTCAGGAAGCTGGTTCATTGCAGAGGAAAGGCCAGTGGGGTGTGTCAGCTTGCTAATTCCTAAGCGTTTGAGACGGTAAAGCCCAGCTTGCATGCTTTCATAGGCACACACCTGAACAGAGAAACACAATGATGCAAACAGAACATACATAAGAACATCTCCATGTAATCTTTAGATACAAATTCTTTAAGCATCACTGTATGAAAATTAAACAACACTTGCAACACTGGGATATAATATGCCATGAAATGAATGGTAGAAGAATAAGTAATTTAGCAAACAGAAATATGATATTGAGGAATTGACTAGCAGTATCTTAGCACGGTTTTGGACCGTGTTATTTACTTTTTCAGTTTGGCATATCTCCATTAGTGCTACGCTTTGCCTTCCATTTCCTGTCCCAAGCCTAATGAATAGATATTATTATTATTTCAGGTTGTTAGCTGCACTCTACTAGCTTCAAGAAAATTCTTTGTATAATTCTTTTTTACTCTTAACGGTAAAACAAGATTTGAACATCCAACATAAAATTTCTAAAAATTTGCCAAACTAGAATAACCTTGTGATTTCATAAATCATTACTTGCATAAGTTCTTTCAAACAATATAAAGAAGCCTTGTGTTTCTTTTCAATTGGGCAGGTCCATCTCCAGATGTAAGCTTCTTTGTGAAATGTATTAGTTCGGCCACATGGAAGTTCTAAAAAATACCCATCCATTGCAACTAATTTTTTTTTTGGGTGTAAACTTATTGTTTAAAGATAACATCCATGTTTTAAAACCTAATCTAGGATGACATTGTGCACTTTTATTTTAAAAAAAATTAGAAACTATTGAATCATTTATTTAAAAATATTAAATTACTTTATATCCAAAGATTATTTTTTCACACATTATGATTAATCTATTAAGTTGATATATCTGCCTTAGATTCATCTTATGTAGAAACTTTAGGTTAAACAATATTGTTTAATAGGTTGTTTTTTTTTTTTTTTAAACAGGTAATTTATTATTTTTCAAAAAATCTCTTAAGAACATGCATATTTCTTGAAACATTGGTAGTTATATCGATATAATAAGATTCCAAAACATGCTTTATTCATAAAGAGTAGATTTAGAATGAAAACAAAAACACTTAGAATGCATACCTCAAAAAACAATGCAAGAAGAGAAAAAGTGCTATTAAGCTCCAAAGATTTTGAGTGAAATTGTTTGTACTTTGGTGTTTGTGTTAGGGATAGAAGGAGAGTCGAACTAAGGAGTGAATGTTGTATCAAGTGTATTGGTCGATATATTGTAACATATAGGCCGTATTGACCGGTCGATATATTATATGTATCGACCAATACCGTGTAGAAATTAACTTATCCTAAAATGCACTTGTGTATCGTGCACATAGTGAATAAAAGATACGTATCAACTGCATCGACGGATAAGATAAGATATTTTAAACCATGATTAAGTGTCCTTTTGAGTAATGATGCTAACATGTATACTCTATATGAAGAGAATGAGTTACAAATACACCCAAATGTTCTTTAAATACATTTTCCTACTCTAATAAGAAGCTGGCAATGGCCTTTTCCTACTCTAATACGAAGCAGACAATGGCCCAGGTTGGACTGGTCTTATGTCAGGACATAATTAGGTTGAATATGAAGTATAAACAAGGCTAGGTTAGCTAACCTGAACCAGGGATCACTAGGCAAGTTGACAAGTTTATGTTATAAACCCATCAGGTTGCTGTTATCTTGTAGGGTCCAAATCAGGTTTGATAGACCTGCCATGCCAACTCAAACCCATAAAACAGTGGACGTCTTTGACTCTTTGGACAGGTTTTGCCAGTTCTACCACCTATACACCAAAAGGAAATGTTCAAACTCTTGATGTCTTAAATTAACGTAACCTTTGATGCATATCTATCTGTATAATGCACTGCTCGAGACCTTCTCTCCAACCTTCAACGCCAACCCTAAACTATGGGCAGCACTGTTCTTGCCCAAACTCGCCCTAGCCTACCAGAAGTTACAAATGCAAACTTGGCGAAGCCCAGAAAATTAATTTTTGTTTTTTTCTTTCAGGGTGGGTAAAGGTGCCAAATAGGAGAATCATATTAAATTTTTTTGCAAGAGCGATAAATCATTCACAAACTTTTGCTTTGGAGAAACAAAATTCAAAAGAAGGCATGGGGTTCGCACAGCCGAGTAGTGTCCATATGACTGATCCAAAGTGGCCTCTATATTGACACTGGACTGTCATATCACCCTTCATATAAAAATAGTGTCATTTTTTTTTTTTTGATAACTTGGGTGTTTAATCCCAAGTAGGAGGCTTGTGCAGCAACCCACCGCCACGACCTCCAACTTAAATCCAAACCTGCCCAGCTGGGGAATCGAACTTGAGACCGTGCGCCTAACCCTTACCAACTGAGCAACCCGGTGTGGGCCCTTAATCCCAAATAGTGTCATTATTCATTACATATAACTTAATATATTTTCTTGAAATGATAGAGGTTTCTCTAAATAAATCAACATCAAATTCATACAATGCACCCACATGCGTGAGCATGCAGACATACAATTATAGCGAAATGATTTCTCGTCTATCTCACCAGTGGTTTAAGGTTTGGCATCAATAGAGATTTATATTGGAAAGCCTCATCCATGGTTCAAAGTTTTAGTTTTGGTACAGATTTCGGATGCCGACCAATATGTATCAGCAGATGTATACTATTTTGGTTCCTATTGGTCTCTCATGAAACCGGAAATATCAGCTGATACATTTCAGTTTCAGCTATAGCTTAAAACCATGATAATATCTACACGTTTAGTTTCTTTGTGAGACATGGCTTTTCGGTAACCTGGAGTATACCAAGTGGCCAATTTAGACTGTCCACCTATCAGGGACCTCCTTGATAAGCCACATGAACAATAATTCCACCCAAGTAGACCCCCCATTAACACCTTTCCGTTAATATAAATAATAAAGAAGGAAAGAAATCCTGCCCTACAATTCTTCTGTTTCTCGTTCTTCTTGTTTTCTTGCTTTTGATTCTTTAATAATTGATCTGATACCTGGATCTGGTATTCCTCTCTTTCTTCTTAAGTTTTCCCCTATCAAATTTATAATTTAAGAATTCCGAATTTTGTACTTGGGTACATATCATGTATTTAGGTACATAATGATGCTTCTCCTCTTTAGACATCAAATGTAAAGAGGAAAAAAGGATCTCTGTCCAAGTGTTGCCCTGGCCCTAAGTAAGCATGACCCAGTGAAGATGCATGCAATGATTCAATTGTTGGGATATGTAGACATAAATATTTGAATGTTAGAATTTTTCCAAAGTTTTGTATTCTACCTTGGAAAAGGTCTAGGACCAGTTTCTTTCTGTGGTGCTGTTAAAGTGTCGTCCTTCAAATTCTGCAGAATGTGCACTTAATCTAACTGTGAGTGAGAGCGTTGTCATTATTTTCAGCAAAATTTCAAAAAAAAATTCCAAAATTAACATTTTAGTGACCTGCAGATAAATTCCCCAATTGTATTCTGTGTTTTACGTTTTATCACGAAACGTTTATCATTCTGTCACTGGAATTTCAAGGTTTTTTGAAACTTCACCAAAAATTTGAAATCTGCAGTATAAAGATTGAATGCATGCCAAACTTTTCATAGTTCACAAAATTCATTTATTTTTAATTCCACTCCTAGATTTGGGTTTTTATACCAAGCTTAAACATTCTTTTCAAGCATAGCTGGCAATTTTTGATATAACCTGCCAGGTTTTAAATGATTTGGATCGGCTTAGCATGGGGTATGAGTAGCACTAAGTCAACCAAACCTACCAGATTAAATAACAAGTCAAAAGGGGTTAATAATGTAAACCCAGCAATCAAGCCCACCCATATTCTATCCTAGCCTTTCTAATATGAAATAGCTGGCTAAACATAGTGAGCCCCTATTGTTCAGGAGTATAATAACTTTGCCACTTTTTAGGACCGAAGAAATTTTTAAAAATGAACCCCCATTGTTCCTGTTGAGCTCTGCTATCCCCACCGCTTGTCCCAAACAGATAGAACCCAACACCGCCGCCATATCGCCGGCTTCTTCGGCTCTGACAACCATCTCCTTAAACCATCATATTTCTTCTCCAATGAAAAGAATGGAATGGCTTCGACCTCTGATTTTCTCCGTGATACGCAGCGATTGGAATCGACCATAAGAGAAGCCTTCGACCTCAAAATTCTTGTGAATTTGAATGACCTCAAGAGCTACTAATGGCCTCTTCCAGCGGCGACCTGGTTTTTTCCTCACTGACTTCCAGTTACCTTCTCCCATTTTCTGAGGCAACGTGTCTCGATACGATACGCCATTCTCCCAATTCCTGATCTCGCCAAGCGAGACAGATATTTCTTCAGCACTATATCCAGTAGAGAGCAGATCCCTTTTCACTTCTTCTGTTCTCTTTTCCAAAGAAAACCCTTTCTCTGATGCCGGTACACCGATCTCTCCACTTTCCGACACAAGTTCCTCTCCGCAGTTCATCTTCCTATTAGACAACTTCTTCGCACTATAATTGAGGTGTACATGGAGCAACTACCTAAGATTTGGTGCCAAGGAGAGCCAAATAAGGTTGGAAATCGTTAATTATGTCCTCAAACAGTCTGTGGATCGAGGATCGTCCCGGTTTGATCCCGAGTTGGACCGCCGATCCAATTCTGGATTGGACGATCTGAACCGATCCTAAGGTAAAAAAAAAAAAACATAAACCCAAACCTTTTTTTTTTTTTGTTTTGATCGATTTGGAAGCCTGTGGAAGCTTCCAGATAACTTTCTCTCTATTTCACAGGCTTCCAGATCACTCTCTCTCTCTCTCTGGTAACAGCTAGCTTTCTTTCTCCCTCTCTCAACCTTTGATCAAAGGCAAAAAAAAAAAAAAATTGGGGTTTTTTTTTTTAATTGAAAGCAGAGAAATGGCCTGTGTTTTTCTTCATTTTTTATTCCTTCCTCAAGATGTGGGCCGGACGATCCTGCTTGGAACGTCTAGTTCGACTTGCCCGATTCCGTGACGGATCGGCCAATCCATTATGGACTCGGTCCGAGTCTGTTATTTGAAATTTTTTTGGGATCGGTCAGGGATTGCGGCTCGTCCTTGGCTGATCCCGAGTTGGATCGGGATCGGCCGATCCTTTACACTATGAGCCTAGGTGTTCATAGGTTGATATGTTCAACCTCTGGCTTCCAAAAACGTCATGCAGTTAACTCATTCGCTCTATTTATCTGATAACAATCAACTGGGACTATGCTACTGTCACAGTATTGTATGTAAATGATACCATTACTACTGGAAATGATCAGGAAGAAATTGAAAATTTAACCCATACCAAAACCCCCACTTTCAAAGAAAGGAAATGGGCCCTTTATGATATTTGATAACCCAGAAGTTAAGATATAAGACTAATCGTAATTATAACATTGAAGGTTACCCTGATACTACCTTGGCAGGATTTCCATATGATAGGTGATAAACCAAAGGCTAATATACCTTTCGGGAGGAATCTGGTCACTTGGAGAAGAAACGGAATGTTACAGCCATATCTAGCATAGAAGCTGAATATGTGGCAATGGCTCAATATGCTTGTGAGATAATGCAGGTGATATCGTAATGGCGTGAGATGAGTTCTGTAGTTGATAAGCTGATGGATAGGTTTGGTAGCAATTAGCTGTCTCACATTGCAAACAATCCATTCTTCAATAAAGAGGACAGTTGGCTGATTTAATCATCAAGGCTCACGACTGCAATCAACTTCAGGCAATATGCTCCGAGCTGGGCATTGAAGAAATTCATGCTCTAGGGAAGTGTTAATAGATATTTTCTCCAGTATGTACCAAGGCATCAAGGCCTTAAAAGCAGTTTCGTCATTTTGTTCTACATTAATATAAATAATTGGAGAAGAGGCCTGGGAGATAAAAGTCGTGACCAATATTTTTTATCTTTTTTTCTTTCCACGCCTTGGATAGTTGTATTCTTCTTCTTCCTGGAAGCTAAGAAGTCCTGACCTACTTTCTCTTTTCTTTTTATACCTACCTATGCACATAACTGGATCAAGTTGTGCTCAAATATAGCCTTATGGCAGATGAGATTCAATCAGCCATTTAAATCATATCCCAGCCTCTACCCTCCAGTCTAGCTTCTGGAAGTTGATTGTGCAAATTGCATATTACAAAACCAGTGTCCGCCTCTACACACTAACATGTGGTTAGCTCAAGCCTCTACAGTCTTCATATAGTAAAATTTATTTAAATCGATAGTTTAACATTTTCACTCATCATTTAAAAATTACAAAAAATTACAAAAAAGAAAAGAAAAAAAAACTAGAAAATAAACATAAACAATGATCTGGATATTTTATGACAGTGGTAGAATATGTTATTTGTAGAGACCATTAATAATAAAGGAAACAGATAACTAATAATTTGATACAGTACAGTTGAAAGTAGAAAATGGTGATACTAATAATTGGATTAGAGAAATTTCCAAATAGGATATGAAAAAAAATTGCCATCTACGACGCCATTTCTTATTCCTCTACTCACACATGAAAATGTCCCGGTCCGCACTGGCCAGTACGGACCGGTATCAGCCGATCCTTAAAACCATGTGTCAAATAGATCATAAGAGAAAAAAGTAGAAACCTTTAGGGGGTATATAGGTTGCAATTTTCTCTTTCTTGGATTGATGAAAAATTTATAAATAAAGTACTAAAATTTCTTTCAGTAGCTTTAAGAAAAAAGATCAATGTCATAGAGTAACACTCACATTCTCTGGTGTCACCAGCCTCCTCAGTTCTTCCTCCAATGGAATGCGGAAATTGTGCCTCATAACCCAAAATAACTGTGCATTTGATCCCCTCTGGTGGATTGATATACAATGAAAACTTTCCAGATTAATAAAGAAAACAAAATAGCTATTAGAAATAACCCATAAATGATGCATTGAACAGGAGCAAGGTGAAGTGATGAAGTACCAGATGCACAAAAATAATGTAAAAAGGCAAGCCTACCTGCAAATCAGCACAGTGCTTCAATCTTTTACGAATGAAGGATTCTGATAGGTTCGGAAACTGTGCAGACAACTCATCAGCCTGAATGCATGGAAACAATCCGCGCTTATCACTATCACGAAACTCACGGTACATGTATACCAACAGCCTGTTCACAATATATGTTTGCAGAGCTTTTGACCCAGGGGAAATTACTTCCATGTGAGGCTCCTGAAATGAACCATGGTCTACGGTAGTTTAAACAACTTGTTTTCAAAAATTACAGCTCTAAACATCATAAAAGCTAAAAATGTTTACCAAAATTGTCTAGTTTTGAATATTGAACCAGCAATAAAAAAAAAAAAAAAGAAGAAGAAGAAAAAAATACAACAGAAGGATGCCATAGTTTTCAACTTAATCACATCTATGCTAAAGAAGTGTAAGCAGAAATAGGGACCTGCCTCAATTCAACAATAATCAAAAAGGTTCAGTCACAGTCCTGGGTTGAAATTTGTATGGTAGATTGAGTCAGATAACGCCATCCATTGTTTAGGATTACGGTATTCACTGCTGGATTATCATTGTTAAAAAAATTGTCAATTTTATACAGTCAATAGGGTAGTACAAGTACATAATACACCAACTATTCTAATGAAATGTTCTTTTTTTAGTATTACTGAACTGTCCAGTTAGGCTTTCTTTCCTTCTCTTCAGCTTTCTTCCTAATTTTGTTGTTTCTACTTACTGGTCTGTTTATTCAAGTGGCAAACCACTGATCATCTCGTCTATGCTAAACATGAACAACAGAAGCACCTAATTGTACAGCACTAGACCCTTTATATTTTACACAATGGAGCACATTTTAGGTGATACAACAGTATCAATTACTTTACTTCGAATCATGAACTAAGTTTTTTCAATAACTATTTATTTACATTAATATACTGACCATAAACGATTCTTTGTCAGCTTATCCATCTGAACATTAAAGAGGGTGACCCGGATCTCTTCTCTACTGTGAAAAACCTTTTCCATTTCCATTATTACTGTCAGGCTAGTAATGCAGTCAGCTCTAATCATACTGATTCCATTTCTCATACTTAAAAGTAATGTACCTAACGATACTTCATACACACATTCACCCATATGTTGTCATTGAAATTCACTGGACAAAATGTCCAGGGACAGATAATCACATCAATCAACTTGGTGTAGAGTACACAATACATAGGAGCCCTGAGAAATCTGGTCCACAGGGGCTCCAGTTCCCATTCTATTCCAAAATTTTATTATCTAATGTTGATGTACACATTGAATTTTTTCATAATCAGAACAATGTACAAACGATAACTGACAGGCAGAATCAAATTGAATAGATGATTCTAATTACCTCATAAATCAATCTTTTTTTTTTCCTAACAACTATTGCTAAATGGCAGGTAGAAAGACCATTCCATTTAGGTATTGGTTTATTTTTAGCTTATGAAATTTTCTAAATGGTGACCACAGGTCCACAAATTGAAAGCTTTGGATCAATAAGGCACACCATTTATTAAATGACATTCCACTATCAGATGTGTGACCATTATTTATAAGTCTTTTATCACAACAGCAGTTCACTAACAAGAATCCTATGTTCTTCATCCATACTCCAGCCAAGTCAGATATTGGTATTAACTATTTGGAATGCCTGACATCTCTTTTATTGTTGCTCACATTAAGCATGATTTTCAATCAAATGTTTGCAACTTCGTATGTTCTGCTTACCTTTCCCTTGTTCTCTATTCTGTGCCTGTCTGCATTTCATATCATAGTAACTAAATGCACAGTAATTTAAAATGGTTCTAACACAAAGGCCTAGGGATGGTCCTGTTAATGGTGTATACCCAAATACTAACAAGGATAATTTCCACCTCAAGCAAAGAGTCGTAAATCTTCACGGGGAGGGGGATTCCTTCTTGATCAATAAATAGAAAAAAAAGAAATTTTTTATTAAATAGGCTCCAAGTATTGAATATAAAGTTTCAAAATAAGTAAACTATCGGAGCACGAAAGCCTCTTTGTCAAATTTCTTATTGTTTTTTTGGTTCAGGCCATGCTTTTTTGCCATGTAGCAAATGTGTTTGGCCTTAAAACTAGATACGTGAAATGAGGCCTTCTAAAGGTACATGTTGACAAGTGGGGATTTGTCAAATGAGCTGCTTTATGTGAACTCGCTCTGTAATACCAGGGTTGTAACTCTTGTCCATCTCGCCAGTTTACCGGGCCTCCTAAAAGGTATGTGAATGATAAGTATTCAAAAGGTCTGACTTAGACACTTAACAGATTTTTTCCCCTGTATAGTTGCCCCATTTTCAGCACGCAAGAACAGTACACAAGAATGGATAGTGGAACGGTCTAAGGAAAATCAATCAGAAAATCCTTTTTGTAAACACTTTTAAAGCTGTTCTGTACCAGCAAGTGACAAGATCAAGTAATCCACATAATACATTGAAAAGTCTGATAAAAAATATGAAGAAAACTGGCAAACATATAAGACACGTCACACGTTTATTTATGAGAACCATCCGACCAATAGTCTATCTGTCAGAATGTGACTTCTCAAAGAAAGTCACATATAGGTAAGTTCTGCAAGTTAAAATCCATAAATTCAAAAAGGATAAAGTTACAAACATCATCTCTAGTAACAAAAAGATTGAGGGTCATAAATCATAATGGCTCTCTCCTTAAGTAAACTTATTTTTCTTAGACTGAGTACCTCAAAGATTGAGGGTCTTCCAAGACCATGTATTCACATAAAAAGACTCATGTCATAATCCTGTTTAAAAATCTCAAAGACAAACCAATTATAGAGCTTGAAAACATATTAACTAATTCCAATCGCAATAATTGATATAGTGAGCGGTTCTTAACTTTTTAGGAGTATGAGAGATGAGGTGTATTACAAGCAGGTCAGCAATGGTACTTTCTTTGTCATGTCATGGTCCAACATACAGACACCACAAGTAGCACCATGATATTCATTTTTTAATGTAATGGTTTCATTTTAAAAAAGGATTTTTTTTAAAAATAGAAAAGAAAAGAGTATCTAATCAATAATAAAAAAGTAAATAAATCCATAATTTAAATGGTTGGCGTTCAAAAGACATGATAGTATATAAATGCTTTCTACCATAATAAGCCATGACTATATACCAACACCAAAATTGTTCAGCAGGCTACAACACAAACTGTGTATGTATTATAGGGCTTCCAGCCAACAGTAACAGAAGACCTGGAACCAAATGGTCTATGATTGTATTGCTTGACAAATTAAATCAAACTAACAATTATCTCCCTTGCACTTGAATGACAGGAACAATAATTCTTTGCAGGTCTATCGCTTAGCTTCGCCTAAGGCAATTAGGAACTCGTCTAGACTATAAGTTTTGGAGCAATTTGTTTTACACGATTCCTAAGGACTACAGTGAGTTTAACAACAACATATGCAACATTTTCTAATAAAATGATTGCTCTGACATGTTTCCTACCAACATTGTCTACTGCAATGAGCAACAAACATATTAAATGCGAGGAACTTAAAATGAGATGAATCCCAATTAAAAATCAGGTGAAGGAGTTATAGAAACCTAATTTGGTGATTAATCATGCATCATCCAGCCAGTAAGATTTCTTGTCTGCCTTTATAGGAATACATGCGATTTTAGCGCTCACAGGTCAAAGGAACATATCAATTAATCACTCCATCATATAAGAAGCACGGATAGAACTAATTAAACAACAAAATTTAAAAAAGAAATACAAAATCCATTATTACAGTAACAAAAATAAAACAGAGATTAAAATTAGGGGAAGGAAGGTAGGAGGTCAAGGTAGTATAAAAAAAATGTCAACAAAGTGTGTAATATGGACAAGAAAGAGGAGGTTAGGGGGTACTAGTAAAAAAGAAACATGAAACTGCCAAGACTTGTAGCAGTAAGAGTCAACATTTTGACCATGAAGAGAGATAGAATTGGTTGGCAGGGTACTTATCCTTCCTCTTCTATTGCATTAAGCTTCATGGGTTTTAATAAGTATAAAAAATGATTAAATTAATTGTAATTTGTTAGAAATAAGTTAGGATTATATAATTAGGTAATAAGGTTTTACTAATAACTTAACACGTACTACTTTATACCATAAGTTATAAATTTTATAACTAAGATAAAAAAAATTAAATTATATAATTAATTAGGCTAGTTGATTGCCTTGCCCAAAATCATGCATGGGCGGTCACCTCATTGCCTAGGTGATGCATAAAAATCCAGGTGGTCACGTAGGCAATGTTGGCCTAGGTGAGTATCACCTAGGTCCTAAAAAAGGGTCCACCTGCCTAGGCAACCGCCTTTAGCAACCTTGGATCAAACAATCAATCATAACAAACAGCCAGCCTGTAAATCATTGTTTGAATATCCCGGATATTAGCATTTAAGGACATCCTAGATTCAAGATGTTGAAATAACGTCTAGCAATCTTAAGAAAGCCTAAGAGAAACGAACAAATAACTCATATAGCTGAATAAGAAAATATGGCCTGTGAAAGTTGGTTGAGGACCCTTTAAGAAAGATTTTTATTTTTTTTAAAAGACACACTTGGTAGAAGGTGAACTATTCTGGTATAGAAAGATGGTTGAGGACCTTGAAGTTGTGATAGGTGACTTCTCGATTTTTATTTTGTTCAAGAACATGGGGAAAGGTGTTACATAGCTGTATTCAACTGTGAATTCTGTTAATTGTCATCGCATCAATGGAAAAATCATCAAGGAAATGTACATTATGTAAATATTAAAGCACAGGCAAAGCGTTTCCTAACAAAGGAGATGCCTTCAGAAAGTAAGCAACTTAACATACCTGTTGTCCAACAACATCTAATCTGTCAATTCGTCTAAGGGAAAGCTTTCCTTTTGAAGAACGAACCAACAAGTAGTCAGTTGAGGAAACCTTATGGGAAAATATAGGTGCTCTATACATGTTTGTTTCTAGAGATGACTGGCTACAACCAGGTTTTAACTCTCCAAGAAAAGGGGATTTATCAGCAGGATCAAGTGCGAGAACATTTCCTAGACTACTGCTTCCATTGCGCAGCAATGAAGCAGTTTGGTCACCTGGGGCAGATTTTTGATAATAAGTGCACAGCCTTGCACCCATTCCAACATTTCCTAAAATCAAAGGTCTTTCTTCACAGTACCTGCAAAATATTAAAAACTAGTTAAAAGAGATCGGATAAAATGATTCTTGAACATCAAGATAGCATATACAAAGTTTTTTGAGTTCCATCAATTAAGTGACTCCAATAGCAAAATGAAGCAACACAAAACACAAGTTAAATTAGAGAATGAACATCTAAAAAGAAAACAAATGGATTTGATTCTTCCAATATATATTTATTTATCTCCTTACTACTTGGAGGGTTGAGGAGGACATTTTCTTCAATAACCAACAATCGTATTAATTAATTCATTCTAAAGAGCATTAACAAAAATGGCTAGCAATGAGAGAATTTACAGGTTGGATAAAACAAATTAACAAATAGTCCCAGAGAGGAACATTAATTGGTATCAGGAAATCTGGGCCAGGCTTAACTCAGGGGGGCCCTGGACTGAATTGGGTATTCTGCTCAAGGCGTTTAGGCCTCGTCCAAATAGGAGACCCACTAGAAGATTGACCACTGAACAATCTTTATACCATTTAAGCCACATTTCAACCAAGGTTCGCAATGTCGGTGTCGCCTGGCGTGTCGCCAGGTGACACTGGCGAAATGTCGCCGACATTTCGGCGA
>JAUPMG010000014.1:12151551-12189100 GCA_031762675.1 Pachysandra terminalis | reverse complement strand
GGTTTGAGGAATTTGTCACAATTTAACTTGGCCTTGTTGGCTAGGTGGTTATGGAGATTTGGTGAAGAGGAGAATGTATTGTGGAAGGTAGTGATCGGTGCAAAATATGGAGTGGATGAAGGGGGATGGGAAACCAAGATTTGTAGTGGTTCCTACGGAGTGGGGCTTTGGAAGGCTATATACTCATCAAATGAGCTGTTTAACAGAGGGATAAGATTCAAAGTGGGGGTGGGGGACAGGGTAAAGTTTTGGAAGGATGTTTGATGCGGTGATGTTCCACTCTTGCAAGCCTTCCTGGGTGTGGCTGCTATAGCTAGAAATCTGAACTCTTGGGTCAAGGAGCACTGTCAATGATGGGTTGGAATGGTCTTGGAATCTCAATCTTCGTAGGCACATTTTTGACAGGGAGATTGATGAGGTTTCATCCCTAATTACTGATATCCATAAAACTAAACCTAGAGAGGGCGGAGACTTGAGGGTTTGGTCTGAAGGCAATGTTGTTGGTTTCTCAGTTAAGACTTTGTATCATCTTTCTTCAGGGGCTGGTCTTGAGAAAGGGCCTTGGAAGCTGATTTGGGGTACAAAGATCCCGTCTAAGGTGTCTTTCCTTGTGTGAACAGCTGCATTAAACAAGATTCTGACTTGTGATAATCTCAAAAGGAGAGGGTGGGCTATGGCCTCTAGATTTTGTTTATGTAAAAAAGATGAAGAGACCGTATCGCATTTGCTCCTTCACTGCACGGTAACTAGGATGATCTGGTACTCCTTCATTAGAAGATTTAATGTTGAGTAGATTATGCATGAAGACTTTAGGTCAATGATGTGTAGCTGGGGTAGGAAGACGAGGAAGAAGGGGGGAGTGGGAGCTGCATTTTGTGGAACGTATGCCCGGCTGCTATATCGTGGTCCGTTTGGTGTGAAAGAAATCAGAGAATTTACCAAGATAAGGAGTTGGAGACCCAAAAGATTATTGATAACATTGTATCTCCTCTTCTTTTGGGATAGTAATTTTGATGACTTTTGGGGGTGTACATATCCCGATTTTGACTGTAATTGGGGCTTGAGATGGGATACTCATAGCTAACTATACTATTACCTACTTTGTATATATTGTACATACTTTTTGGCCCTTGGCTCTTTTTAATATATAAAACTTTTACCGATCAAAAAAAAAAACAGTTATTCTTTCCACCTGAATGGTAACAAATGCATTTGTAGGGACCAAACTGGATGGACCTAGGTCCAAGCATACACATGACCATGCTCAGGGAAATTACCCAAGGAATATGCTTATTATAACTACTCTACCGCATGTATAACTTTCTAAACAGACTATAAATTTATTTACAAAAAAAAGAAAAAAAGAATAGCTTAGCTGGTTATCAAAAACCTTGTGGCAAATGATACCAGTGCATACAATGTTGGCGACATGTCGCCAATAATGAGGTGAGCGACACGAAATCAGGGTGCAAATCACTTTGCCTTGATTTCGGCGACATGTCAGTGACATTGGAGAAAATATTTCAATTTGTTTTTGATATTTCCCTCATGTCTCTCGACATGGGCGACGTGTCGGCGACATGGGGAAAAATTTTCATTTTTTTTTGTAAATTAAACAAAATGTAGACATTTGTTTTTGCATTTTTTTTTTTTGATGTATTATGATGTATTTAGACAATACTTAGAGTTGTTTAAAACTTTGGGGGAAAACTCATCAAAAACCCAACATTTTCCCAGATTTCCCCATCACTTCCCTCATATTCTCCTTTTCCCCCTCATAGATATGGCACTTGATTTCTACTTTTATATATCTTCTAATTGACTTACATTCACATTTAGTTTGACTTAATTAGATTTGCATCTTTTTTTACAACTTACAGACCCGACAGCGTGTAAGTTAACTCCCTTCAAGTAATGACTTTTAATGTGTAGGCATTATTTTTTGCATTTTTTGATGTATTTGGATGCATTTAGGCCTTAATTAGACATGTTTAAAATTTTGGACAAAAATCCATCAAACATCCATGGTTTTCCCACATTTCCCTGACATTTTCCCTTTTTGACACCATATCACCGACATGTCGTCAATGCCACCTGGCGACATCGACATGACAAACCTTGAAAGACACCTCCACATTATTTCTTACGATAATTCCGTGACACCACTTCACCTGAATGACATGGCAGAAGGAGCAGAAGAATTCTTTATAGCATTTCTAAGATGGTTTTTTGGTCACCAACTGTTTATCTTTTTCCAATTTTATTCTCATATCACATGTTTAGAAAATGTATCATACAAATTCCATTTTTTTCCTATTCTTTTTTCCTTTTTTATTTTTTTCTCAGGCATAACCTATAATAACCATACCACAGAGGTAGGATACAATAAAATGCAGTTTCATAGAAGCTTATACCACACAGAAATATTTTTGTACTAGTTGCAAATAAGAGAGATAGTTGTAAATTAAATGACTTACGATCTATAGTCAGTAAGTGCCAAGTACTAACATATCTTGATCCCAAAAAACGCATCATTCAATTCTACAAGCTTTGTTTTTCTATGAATAAATAGCACATACTGTGCACTATAAAAACTTGACAAAGTTTGAAAAACGAGAAAAACACACATACACACAACTATTTGCCAGGAAGAAAAAAAAAACATACACCCCATTTGTAAGATTAAAAATTGCATCCACTGCAGAGGCAGCGAAAAAAAATACCAGCATTCCATTCAGACAAATACTTTCACCTGATTTGTACAGGCAACAAAATTGCTACTCAGGTTCCATGGGGTTATCTGCAGTTCCCTCTCAATGTGTGATGCAGCAGCTAAAGCAATGGCTTCGTCAGGAAGCTGGTTCATTGCAGAGGAAAGGCCAGTGGGGTGTGTCAGCTTGCTAATTCCTAAGCGTTTGAGACGGTAAAGCCCAGCTTGCATGCTTTCATAGGCACACACCTGAACAGAGAAACACAATGATGCAAACAGAACATACATAAGAACATCTCCATGTAATCTTTAGATACAAATTCTTTAAGCATCACTGTATGAAAATTGAATAACACTTGCAACACTAAGATATAATATGCCATGAAATGAATGGTAGAAGAATAAGGAATTTAGCAAACAGAAATATGATATTGAGGAATTGACTAGCAGTATCTTAGAACGGTTTCGGACTCTGTTGATTCATTGAAGTATGTGCTTTTTCAGTTTGGCATATCACCATTAGTGCTAAATTTTGCTTTCCATTGCCTGTCCCAAGCCTAATGAAAGGATATTATTATATCAGGTTGTTAGCTGCACTCTAGCTTCTAGAAAATTCTTTGTATAATTCTTTTTTAATCTGAACGGTAAAACAAGATTTGAATATCCAACATAAAATTTCTAAAAATTTGCCAAACTAGAATAACCTTGTAATTTTATAAATAATTGCTAGCATAAGTCCTTTCAAACAATTTAAAGAAGCCATGTGTTTCTTTTCAATTGGACAGGTCCATCTCCGGATGTAATTTCTTTGTGAAATGTATTAGTTTGGTACCATCTCCACATGGGAGTTCTTAAAAATACCCATCCATTGTAAATAATGTTTTTTTTTTCCTTCCTTTTTTTGGGTGTAAACTTATTGTGTAAAGATAACATCCATATTGAGTGCATGGTTTAAAATATCGTATCGAGGTAGCGTATCGGTCAACCCAAAAAAGGATATGTATTGGATACGTGTGGATACACTGTAAAATCATGGATAAACAAGGAAAATGGTGGATACATAAAATAAAACTCACTTACATGTAAAAATAAGCTAAAAATATGATAAATTGACATGTTTTTAAACCTAATCTAGGATGACATTGTGTACTTTTATTTTTTTAAAAATTAGAAACTATTGAATCATTTATTTAAAAATGTTAAATTATTTTATATCCAAACATTATTTTTTCAAACATTATGATTAATCTATTAAGCTGATATATCTGCCTTAGATTCATCTTATGTAGAAACTTAAGGTTAAACAATATTGTTTAATAGGTTTTTTGTAAAAAAAATTAATTCATTATTTTTCAAAAAATCTCTAAGAACATTGCATATTTCTTGAAAAATGGCTAGTTATTCCATAGATCCATATAATAAGATTCCAAAACATGCTTTATTCATAAAGAGTATGATTTAGAATGAAAACAAAAACACTTGGAATGCATACCTCAAAAGAATGCAAGAGGAAAAGTGCTTTCAAGCTCCAAATAGTTGTCAATCAACTCAGAAGATTTTAAGTGAAATTGGTTGTACTTCAGGGGGTGGGTGGGTTTGTGTTAGGGATAGAAGGAGAGTCGAACAAAGGAGTGAATGTTGTATCAAGTGTATTGGTCGATATATTGTAAAATATAGGCTGTATTGACTGGTCGAATTATTACAGGTATCGACCAATACCGTGTAGAAATTAACTTATCCTAAAATGCACTTGTGTATCGTGCAGATAGGGTGGATAAAAGAAACATATCGACCGTATCGACAGATAAGATATTTTAAACCATGATTGAGTGTCTTTTTGAGTAATGATGCTAACATGTATACTCTATATGAAGAGAATGAGTTACAAATACAACCAAATGTTCTTTAAATACATTTTCCTACTCTAATAAGAACCACCTATAGAGCTGGCAATGGCCCAGGTTGGACTGGTCTTATGTCAGGACATAATTAGGTTGAATATGAAGTATAAATAAGGCTAGGTTAGCTAACCTGAACCAGGGATCACTAGGCAACTTGACAAGTTTATGTTATGAACACATCAGGTTGCTGTATCTTGCAGGGTCCAAATCAGGTTTGGTTGACCTGTAAGCATTAGTGACTCCTGCCATGCCAACCCAAACCCATAAAACAGTGGACGTCTTTGACTCTTTGGGCAGGTTTTGCCAGTTCTACCACCTATATGCCAAAAGGAAATGTTAAAACTCTTGATGTCTTAAATTAACGTAACCCTTGATGCATATCTATCTATATAATGCATTCCTCCAGAACTTCTCTCCAACCTTCAACGCCAGCCCGAAACTATGGGCAGCACTATTCTTGCCCAAACTTGCCCTAGCCTACCAGAAATTACAAATGCAAACTTGGCGAAGCCCAGAAAATTAATTTTTGTTTTTTGTTTGTTTGTTTTTTTTTTTTTTTCAGGGTGGGTGAGGGTGCCAAATAGGAGAATCATATTGAATCTTTTGCAAGAGCGATACATCATTCACAAACTTTTGCTTTGGAGAAACCTCATTCAAAAGAAGGCATGGGATTGGCGCAGCGGAGTGGTGTCCATATGACTGATCCAAAGCAGCCTCTATATTAACACTTGACACTGGACTGTCATATCATCCTTCATATAAAAATAGTGTCGTTATTCACTACATATAACTAAATATAATTTCTTGAAATAATATATCTTTCTCTAAATAAATCAACGTAAAATTCATACATTGCACACACGTGCGTGCGCATGCACACATACAAATATAGGAAAATGATTTCTCGTCTATCTCACCAGTGGTTTAAGGTTTGGAATCAATACAGATTTATATTGGAAAGCCTCATCCAAGGTTCAAAGTTTTAGTTTTGGTACAGATTTCGGATCCCTTGAGACCAGTATGTATCAGCAGATATATACTATTTTGGTTCCTATTGGTCTCTCATGAACCCAGAAATATCAGCTGATACATTTCAGTTTCAGCTATAACTTAAAACCATGATAATATGCACATGTTTAGTTTCCTTGTGAGACATGGCTTTTCTGCAACCTGGAGTATACTAAGTGGCCAAATTAGACAGTCCACCTATCAGGGACCTCCTTGATAAGCCACATGAACAATACTTCCACCCAAATAGATCCCATTAACATTTTTCCTTTAATATAAATAATAAAAAAAGTGAGAGACCTTGCCCTACAATTCTTCTGTTTCTTCTTCTTCTTGTTGTTTTATTGCTTTTGATTCTTTAACAATTGATCTGATACCTGGGGATCTGGTCTTCCTCTCTTTCTTCCTAAGTTTTCACCTATCAAATTTATAATTTAAGAATTCCTAATTTTGTACTTGGGTACCTATCATGTATTTAGGTACATAATGATGCTTCTCCTCCTTAGACATCAAATGCAAAGAGGAACAAAGGTTCTCTGTCCAAGTGTTGCCCTGGTCCTAAGTAAGTATGACCCAGTGAAGATGCATGCAATGATTCAATTGATGGGATATGTGGACATAAATATCTGAATGTTAGTATTTTTCCATTAGTTTTGTATTCTAGCTTGGAAAAGCTATAAGACCAGTTTCTTTGTTTGGTGCTGTTAAAGTGTACGTCCTTCAAATTCTGCCGAATGTGCACTTAATCTAACTGTGAGTAAGAGCGTTGTCATTATTTTGGCAAAATTTCAAAAAACAATATTCCAAAATTATCATTTTAGTGACCTGCAGATAAATTCCCCAACCGTACTCTGTGTTTTACATTTTATCAGGAAATGTTTACCATTCTGTCACTGGAATTTTCAAGGTTTTTTGAAAGTTCACCAAAAATTTGAAATCTGCAGTATATAGATTACATGATTGCCAAAATTTTCATATTTCACAAAATTCATTTATTATCAAGTCCACTCCTAGATTTGGGTTTTTACACCAAGCCTAAACATTCTTTTCGAGCAGAGCTGGCAATTTTTGATACAACCTGCCAGGTTTTAAATGATTTGGATTGGCTTAGCATGGGTTATGAGTAGTAGTAAGTCAACCAAACCTGCCAGATTAAATAACAAGTCAAAGGGGTTAATAATGTAAACCCAGCAATCAAGCCCACCCATATTCTATCCTAGCCTTTCTAATATGAAATAGCTCACTAAACATAGTAAGCCCCCATTGTTCAGGAGTATAATAATCTTTGCTTTGCCACTGTTTAGGACCGAAGAGATTTTTAAAAATGAACCCCCATTGTTCCTGTTGAGCTCTGCTATCCCCACCACTTGTCCCAAACGGAAAGAACCCAACACTGCCACCCTATCGCCGTCCTCTTCGGCTCTAGCATCCATCTCCTTAAACCATCATATTTATTCTCCAATGAAAAGAATGGAACAATTCCAACCTCTGATTTTCTCCGTGATACGCAGCGATTGGAATCGACAGTTAGAGAAGCCTTCGACCTCAAAAATCTTCTTGTGAATTTGAACGACCTCAAGAGCTACTTATGGCTTCTTCCGGCGGCGACCTGGTTTCTTCCACCTTCTCCATGTTCTGAAGCAACGTGTCTTGATACGATACGCCCTTCTCCCAGTTCCTGACCTTGCCAAGCGAGACAGATATTTCTTCAGCACTATATCCCGCAGAGAGCAGATCCCTTTTCACTTCTTCTGTTCCCTTTTCCAAAGAAAACCCTTTCAGATGCCGGTACACCGATCTCTCCACTTTCCGACGCAAGTTCCTCTCCGCAGTTCATCTTCCTATTAGACAACTTCTCCGCACTATAATTGAGGTGTACATGGTACAACTGCCTAAGATTTGGTGCTCAAGGAGAGCCAAATTAGGTATGCAGGTTGGAAATCGCTAATTATGTCCTCAAACAGTCTGCATGTTCATGGGTTGATATGTTCAACCTCTGCTTCCAAAAAAGTCATGCAGATAACTCATTCACTCTATTTATCTGATAACAATCAATTGGGACTACGCTACTGTCACAGTGTTATATGTATTAACCCATACCAAAACCACAACTTTCAAACAAGGGAATTGGGCCCTCTATGATATGTGATAACCCAGAAGTTATGATATAGGACTAATCGTAATTATAACATAGAAGGTTACCCTGATGCTAACTTGGCAGGATCTCCATATGATAGGTGATAACCCAAAGGCTAATATACCTTTCGGGAAAAATCTGGTCCCTTGGAGAAGAAACGGAATGTTACAGCCATATCTAGCACAGAAGCTGAATATGTGGCAATGGCTCAATATGGTTGTGAGCTAATACGGGTGAAATCACAATGGCGTGAGACGAGCTCTGTAGTTGATAAGCTGATGGATAGGTTTGGAAGCAATCAGCTGCCTCACATTGCAAGCAATCAGCTCTTCAATAAAGAGAACAGAACATATTGAAGTGGTATTCGGAAAAAAAAAAAAAGTGATTGGTAAGCAGATATCTATTCTACATGTGAGGTCTAAAGAACAGTTAACAGATTTAATCATCAAGGCTCACGACTGCAATCAACTTCGGACAATATGCTCCAAGCTGGACATTGAAGAAATTCATGCTCCAGGGAAGTGTTAATAGCTATTTTCTCCAGTATATTGAATGTAACAAGGCATCAAGGCCTTAAAAACAGTTTAGTCATTTTGTTCTACATTACTATAAATAATTGGAGAAGAAGAGGTCTAGGAGATATGAAGTCCTGACCAATATTTTTTCTCTTTTTTTATTCCACACCTTAATAGTTGTATTCTTCTTCTTCTATTCAATCAGCCATTTAAATCACATCCCAGCCTCTACCCTCTACTAACATGTGCTTAGCTCATGCCTCTACTGTCTTCGTATGGTAAAATTTATTTAGATTGATAGTTTAATATTTTCATTCAATCGTTTAAAAATTTACCAAAAAAGAAAAAAGAAGCTAGAAAATAAATATAAAAAATTGCCTGGATATTTTATGACAGTGGTACAATATGTTATTTGTAGAGACCATTAATAATGAAGGAACCAGATAACTAATAATTTGATACAGTACAGTTGAAAGTAGAAAATGATGATACTAATAATTAGATTAGAGAATTTCCCAAATAGGATATGAAAAAAAATTGCCATCTACGACGTCATTTCTTATTCCTCTACTCACACAAATAAAAATGCGATCATGAACAATGTCAAATATCATAACAGAAAAAAGTAGAAACCTTCAGGGGGTATATAATTTGCAATATTCTCTTTCTTGGATCGATGAAAGATTTATAAATAAAGTACTAAATTTTTTCTCAGTAGCTTTAAGATATGTTCCCCACATCATATGATTATTGTTAACTTTTCACACATTGAAAGCTGGTTTAGCACTTAAAGAAAAAAGATCAATCTCATAGAGTAACACTCACATTCTCTGGTGTCACCAGCCTCCTCAGTTCTTCCTCCAATGGAATGCGGAAATTGCGCCTCATAACCCAAAATAACTGTCCATTTGATCCCCTCTGGTGGGTTGATATACAATGAAAACTTTCCAGATTAATAAAGAAAACAAAATGACTATTAGAAAGAACCCATACATGGTGCATTGAACAGGAGCAAGGTGAAGTGACGAAGTACCAGATTCACAAAAGTAATATAAAAAGGCAAGCCTACCTGCAAATCAGCACAGTGCTTCAATCTTTTACGAATGAAGGATTCTGATAGGTTCGGAAACTGTGCAGACAACTCATCAGCCTGAATGCATGGAAACAATCCGCGCTTATCACTATCACGAAACTCACGGTACATGTATACCAACAGCCTGTTCACAATATATGTTTGCAGAACTTTTGACCCAGGGGAAATTACTTCCATGTGAGGCTCCTGAAATGAACCATGGTCTAAATTAGTTTAAACAACTTAGTTTTCAAAAATTACAGCTCTAAACATCATAAA
The DNA here is from genome assembly GCA_031762675.1 of Pachysandra terminalis. Classification (NCBI taxonomy): domain Eukaryota; kingdom Viridiplantae; phylum Streptophyta; class Magnoliopsida; order Buxales; family Buxaceae; genus Pachysandra; species Pachysandra terminalis. Next base: position 12,179,478 of record JAUPMG010000014.1, on the reverse strand, counting down.
AGCTAAAAATGTTTACCAAGATTGTCTAGTTTTGCATATTGAACCAGCAATAAATAAATAAATAAATAAAATAAAATAAAAAGAAGAAGAAGAAGAAAATGCAACAGAAGGATTCCATAGTTATCAACTTAATCACGTCTATGCTAAAGAAGTGTAAGCAGAAATAGGGACCTGCCTCAGATTCAACAATAATAAAAAAAGTTCAGTCACAGTCCTGGATTGAAATTTGCATGTTAGATTGAGTCAGATAACTCCATCCATTGTTTAGGATTACGGTATTCACTGTTGAATTATCATTGTTAAAAGAAATGTCAATTTTATACAGTCAATAGGGTGGTACAAGTACATAATACACCAACTATTCTAATGAAATGTTCTTTTTTAGCATTACAGTTCTGTACAGTTAAGCTTCCTTTCCTTATCTTCAGCATTCTTCTTAATTTTGTTGTTTCTACTTAATGGTATGTCTATGTAACTGGCAAACCACTGATTATCTTGTCTACGCTAAACATGAACATCAGAAGCACCTAATTGTACAGCACTAGACCCTTTATATTTTACACAATGGAGCACATTTTAGGTGATACAACAGTATCAATTATTTTACTTTGAATCCTGAACTAAGTTGTTTCCATAACTATTTAATTACATTAATATATACTGACCATCAGAACGACTCTTTGTCAGCTTATCCATCTGAACATTAAAGAAAGTGACCCGGATCTCTTCTCTATCGTGAAAAACCTTTTCCATTACCATTATTACTGTCAGGCTAGTAATGCAGTCAGCTCTAATCATACTGATTCCATTTATCATACTTAAAACTAATGTACCTAAAGATACTTCATTTACTTCATACACACATTCACCCATATGTTGTCATTGGAATTCACTGGGCAAAATGTCCAGGGACTGATAGCCACATCAATCAACTTGGTGTAGAGTACAACAATACATAGGAGCCCTGAGAAATCTAGTCCACAGGGGCTCCAGTTCCCATTCTATTCCAAAATTTTATCATCTAATGTTGCTGTACACATTGAATTTTTTCCATAATCAGAACAATGTACAAATGATATCTGATAGGCAGAATCAAATTGAATAGATGATTCTAATTACCTAATAAATCGATCTTTTTTTTTTCCGAAGGACTATTGCTATATGGCAGGTAGAAAGATCATTCCATTTAGGCATTGGTTTATTTTTAGCCTGTGAAATTTTCTAAATTGGGACCACAGGTCCACAAATTGAAAGCTTTGGATCAATTAGGCACACCATTGTTTAAACGGCATTCCACTGTCAGAAGTGTGAGCATTATTATAAATCTTTTATCACAACAGCAGTTCACTAACAAGAATCCTATGTTCTCCATCCATACTCCAGCCAAGTCAGATATTAGTATTAACTATTTGGAATGCCTGACATCTCTTTTATTGTTGCTCACATTAAGTAAGATTTTCAATCAAATGTTTGCAACTCAGTATGTTCTGCTTACCTTTCCTTTGTTCTCTATTCTATACCTGTCTGCATTTCATATTATAGTAACTAAATGCACAGTAATTTAAAATGGTTCTAACACAGAGTCCTAGGGATGGCCCTGTTATGGTGTATACCCAAATAATAACACAGAGTCCTAGAGACCGAAGGATGATTTCCACCTCAAGCAAAGAGTCATAAATCTTCACGGGGAGGGGGATTCCTTCTTGATCAATAAATAGAAAAATAAGAAATTTTTCATTAAATAGGCTCCAAATATTGAATATAAAGTTTCAAAATAGGTAAACTATCGGAGCACGAAAGCCTCTCTGTCAAATTTCTTATTGTTTTTTTGGTTCAGGCCATGCTTTTTTTCCATGTAGCAAATGTCTTTGGCGTTAAAACTCGATATGTGAAATGAGGCCTTCTAAAGGTACATGTTGACAAGTGGAGATTTTTCAAATGAGCTGCTTTATGTGAACTCGCTCTGTAACACCAGGGTTGTAACTCTTGTCCATCTCGCCAGTTTACCCGGCCACCTAAAAGTTATGTGAATGATAAGTATTCAAAAGGTCTCACTTAGACACTCAACAGATTTTTTTCCCCTGTATAGTTGCCCCATTATCAGCACGCAAGAACGTTACACAAGAACAGGTCCAAATAGTGGAACAATCCAAGGAAAATCAATCAGAAAATCCTTTTTGTAAACACTTTCAAAGCTGTTCCGTACCAGCAAGTGACAAGAACAAGTAATCCGCATAATACATTGAAAAGTCTGATAAAAAATATGAAGTAATAGAAGCATGAAGAAAACTGCAAACATATAAGACACGTCACACGATTATTTATGAGAACCATCTGACCAATAGCCTATCTGTTAGAATGTGACTTCTCAAAGAAAGCCACATATAGGTCAATTAAGCAAGTTAAAATTCAACAATTCAAAAAGGATAAAGTGAAAAACATCATCTCTAGTAACAAAAAGATTGAGGGTCGCACAGCCAACCAATTCATAAATCATAATGGCTCTCTCCTTAAGAAAACTTATTTTTCTTAGATTCAGGATCATCCAAGACAATGTATTCACATAAAAAGACTCATATCATATAATCTTGTTTAAAAATCTCAAAGACAAACCAATTATAGAGCTTGACATCATATTAACTAATTCCAATCGCAAAAATTGATATAGTGAGCGGTTCTTAACATTTTAGGAGTTTGAGAGATGAGGCGTATTACAAGTAGATCAGCAATGATACGTTCTTTGTCATGTCATGGTCCAACACGCAGACACCTCAAGACACCATGGTTTCATTTTAAAAAAGGATTTTTTGAAAAAAATAAAAGTAAATAAATCCATAATTTAAATGGTTGGCGTTCAAAAGACATGATAGTATATAAATGCTTTCTACCATAATAAGCCATGACTATATACCACTACCAAAAATGTTCAGCAGGCTACAACACAAACTGTATACGTATTATAGGGCTTCCAGCCAACAGTTACAGAAGACCTGGAACCGAATGGTCTATGATTATATTGCTTGACAAATTAAATCAAACTAACAATTATCTCACTTGCACTTGAATGACAGGAACAATAATTCTTTGCAGGTCTATCGCTTAGCTTCGCCTAAGGCAATTAGGAGCTCTTCTAGACTATTAAGTTTTGGAGCAATTCGTTTTACACAATTCCTAAGTACTCTACAGTGAGTTAACAACAACATATGCAACATTTTCTAATACAATGATTACTCTGAAATGTTTCCTACCAACACTGCCTAATGCAATGATCAACAAACATATTAAACATGAGGAAATTAAAATAAGATAAATCCCAATTAAAAATCAGGTGGAGGAGTTATAGAAACCTAATTTGATGATTAATCATGCATCATCCAGCAAGTAAGATTTCTTGCGTGCCTTTATGGGAATGCATGCGATTTTAGTGCTTAAAGGTCAAAAGAACATATCAATTAATCACATTGCATCATATAAGAAGCATGGATAGAACTAATTAAACAACCAAATTTAAAAAAAAAATACAAATCCATTATTACAGTAACAAAAAATAAAACAGAGATTGAAATTAGGGAAAGGAAGATAGGAGATTAAGGTACCATAAAAAAAATGTCAACAAAGTGTGTAATATGGAGTATGGACAAGAGAGAGGAAGATAGGAGGGTACTCGTAAAAAAGAAGTATGATTCAATTTCTATGGTCAATTATGAGAGAGGGGGCGGGGATAAACTGCCAAGAATTGTAGCAGTAAGGATCAACATTTTGACCATGAAGAAAGATAAAAGGCCGACTTGGTTGGCGCCTCTTCTATCGCATTAAGCTTTAATGGGTTTTTAAAGTAAACAAAATTATTAAATTAATTGTAATTTGTAAGAAATAAGTTAGGATTATATAATTAGGTAATAATGTTTTACTAATAACTTAATACGCACTACTTTATACCATAAGCTATAAGTTTTATAACTAAGATAAAAAAAATTAAATTATATAATTAATTAGGCTAGTTGATTGCCTTGCCCAAAATCATGCATGGGCGGTCACCTCATTGCCTAGGTGATGCATAAAAATCCAGGTGGTCACGTAGGCAATGTTGGCCTAGGCAAGTATCACCTAGGTCCTAAAAAAGGGCCCACCCGCCTAGGCAACCGCCTTTAGCAACCTTGGATCAAACAATTGTGAATTCTGTTAATTGTCATCGTATCAATGAAAAAATCATCAAGGAAATGTACATTATGTAAATATTAAAGAACTGGTAAAGCGTATCCTAACAAAGGAGATGCATTCAGAAAGTAAGCAACTTAACATACCTGTTGTCCAACAACATCTAATCTGTCAATTCGTCTAAGGGAAAGCTTTCCTTTTGAAGAACGAACCAACAAGTAGTCAGTTGAGGAAACCTTATGGGAAAATATAGGTGCTCTATACATGTTTGTTTCTAGAGATGACTGGCTACAACCAGGTTTTAACTCTCCAAGAAAAGGGGATTTATCAGCAGGATCAAGTGCGAGAACATTCCCTAGACTGCTGCTTCCATTGCGCAGCAATGAGGCAGTTTGGTCACCTGGGGCAGATTTTTGATAATAAGTGCACAGCCTTGCACCCATTCCAACATTTCCTAAAATTAAAGGTCTTTCTTCACAGTACCTGCAAAGAATAAAAAACTAGTTAAAAGAGATCGAATAAAATCATTCTTGAACAACAGGATAGAATATACATAACTTTTGGAGTTCCCTCAATTAAGTGACTCCAATAGCAAAATGAAGCAACACAAAACGTAAGTTAAATTAGAGAAGGAACATCTAAAAAGAATACAAATGGATTTGATTCTTCCAATATTTATTTATTTATCTCCTTACTACTTGGAGGGCTGGGGTGGACATTTTCTTCAATAACCAACAATCATATTAATTAATTCATTCTAAAGAGCGTTAATAAAAATAGTCAGCAATGGAAATTTACAGGTTGGATAAAACAAATTAACAAATTGTCCTAGAGAGGAACATTAATTGGTATCACGAAATCTGGGCCAGGCTTAACTCAGGGAGGCTTGGACTGAATTGGGTATTCTGCTGAAGGCGTTTAGGCCCCGTGCAAACAGGAGACCCACTAGAAGATTGACCACTCCACAATCTTTATACCATTTAAGCCACATTGCAACAAGTGCATTCGACTCTCCCATACAGATAAACAGTCTTCAGCAAGAGTGACACTAAAATTAATGCCTTTTTTTTTCGCCACAAAAACATGTTGGGGCTAAAGATGAGAGAACATGGACAATTGGGGTCTAGCAAACTCATCTTTCTCATGGAATGTTCATGTACACACCAGTATTATTACTCAGGAGTTTCTCACCACTGAAACCTTCAGTTGTCAACTGATGTTCCATGATGACAGCTTGACACATCTCATTTGTTAATGCTTCAAAAGATATTTCTTGGAAATCGTTCTATCAATGTTAGCAATCATCTCTTCTCAAGGATTCATCATTAAACTAAAGGTTTGTCCACTTTGTGATTGCATGCAAAATATTTTATTTCTTTTTTCCCAATTTGTGTTAAAGTGGAAATAACTCAAATATGCACCTACATGTGATGTAGAGACTAGGAAAAGAATAATGAAACAAGGGAAAAAGATAACAAAAATATGAGCGGTAAAGACATGTAATTTCAAAGAACATGTAGTAAAAGCAAAATTAGCTTTTTGTCCAATCCAGGCTAATGCCCAAGCTTAAGCAGAGCCACAAATGGTTGAGAACATCTGAGAGGAAGAAAGTTCCACAAGAATCCAAATCAAAGACGCAACTTAAGCAAGTGTGCTAGCAGCTAGAATAGAAGAAAGCTCCCACGAGAAGCCAAAGGATAGAAGTATCATCAAACTTGGCACACAGAAATTCAGTTGAAAAGTAGAAAATGAGATTTCAAAGGGAAGAAGAGGAGAGGAGAGTCCAAATGGAGAATCGTACAAAAGATCTTAAAGCACAAGTATAATCCAACTTTACTATAGCTGAAAAGGAGAAAGCCCAAGGAGTGAGAATCTCAACCCATGTCATGCAGAAGAGCAGAATAAAGTTGGAAGGAGGCTCAAAAAAAGACACAAAAGCAAGAGATTGCGAGCACAATGAGAAAGGAAATAGCAAAAACCAATCCCGCGTGCCTCTCAACCAAAGCCAATAAATTTGATGACAGCAGGAAAGCATATTAAAAGTTGTCAGAGGACTGCTATGGCTATGACGAGATGCAAGTACACTCTATTTAAGAATTAGATGGTCACATTATATGATGAGTAGCAGAAAGTAGCCCAAAGCAAACTCATTAGCAGTTGAAGTAGGAGGGCTTCAAACTCCGTTTTTGGAGGGATGTGTGGTGTGGAGAATCCTCCGTCTTCCCGGTTTCCTCGTGTGTTTCGTCTTGTCCTCAATCAAGACGTTTTCGTGTCCCAAGTCTTATCTTGGTCTTAGAACGGTCCGGTCTGGAATTTAGCTTTTCGTAGGGATCACAAACAATCTGAAGTAGGGAAGCTTGCTACTCTTTTCTAGTTATTGAAAGACGTTGTCCTAGAGTCTGAATGTCCGGATTCTTGTATTTGGTGTTCCGATCCTAGCGGGGTCTTCTCAACCCAATCCTTCTTTTCCACCCTCCGTCCAAATCGGGACGCACATGTTGTTCCCTTTCCCTTCGCCCGAATTTGGAAACCTCAAGTTCAAACTAGAGTCAAATCATTTGTGTGGACTGCCATGTTGTACAAAATCAACACCTATGCCATCTTTAAAAAGAAGAGAAAAGGTTGTCTTTTCCCCCAACAAATATGCTTCATGTGTAAAGCTGATTGTGAATCCTTGGACCCTTTTCCTCCATTGCCCTATGGCATTAGAGGTCTGGTCTTTTTTCATTCATCAGTTTGATATTCGGTGGATGATGCTACATTGTATTCGGTCACTCGTGGAGCAGTGGAGCTTCCCAGGCTTGGGTAAGAGAGTGAGGATGATGTACATGGCCGTATTCTTATTGATACTTTGGGTGATTTGGAGGGAGAGAATAGGAAGATTTTTGAGGATAAGATGGGGAGTACACAGATTATTACCAACATTCATCAAGTAGACTCCTAGATGTCAGTACTTCCAGAGTTCAGAGGAGTTCCGGTATCAGAATTTCGGTGGGTGATGCTACATTGTATTCAGTCACTCATGGAGCAGTGAAGCTTCCTAGGCTTGGGTAAGAGAGGGAGGAGGATGTACATGGCCCTATTCTTATTGATACTTTGGGTGATTTGGAGGGAGAGATTAGGAGGATTTTTTAGGATAACAAGGGGAGTATGCAGACTATTACTAATATTCATCAAGTAGGCTCCTATATGTCAGTACTTCCAAAGTTCAGAGGAGTTCCAGTATCAGAATTTTTGAGAGGATGAAGGAATATAGCTCCATCTTCTCATCAGAACTCGAGTATTAGGTCAATTTGGAACCCTCCTCATGATGGGGCAATCAAATTGAATTTTGACAGCTCCTCGTCAGGGAATCCAGACCCGTCAAGAGTGGGTGGAGTGTTTAGAGATTGTAACGGTCAGATCTTGCATGCTTTCTCAAGTTCTATTGGCAAGGGGGACTCCTCTAGGGCCGAGTTATAAGTCGTATTGACTGGCATGAAAGAGACCAAGGACATGGGATCTCATACTTTGGAGGTGGAGGGCAACTCCTCGTCAGTGATCTCATGGATGTCGGATGCAGGCAGATGCCCATGGAGATTCAAACATCTGGTCTGCTTGGCATGACTTTGGCAATAGTATGAATGCCTCGTTCACACAGGTGCCTAGAGATGCGAACAGATTGGCAAGCATTTTGGAGAGAGCGGGAGTATGCAGGCATGAAAAGATCTCCTCAAAGAAAATAAGACAATTCTTCATTCATCAGCAATTCTAAAAATAAATATTCTAGGGATTTCTATTAGAAAATAAACTGTCAGCCCAATGCAAACTCATCAGCAGCTAAGTGCCAACAATAATCCTATACAGCGACGGTGATTCTTAAAGACACTAGACCTGGTGGCAAAGAGGGAGAGCTTGGAGACCCATCTCAATCACCTGAGTCTGGAAGACAACATGCTGATCCTTCCTCAACCTATCTTTCGTCACTCAATCATTGGTCCGGTACTAGAAGTAGCTTCCTCCACCCGGCAAGATGCCTAATATTTACAACGCTCTAGTAGTTAAGGGTCAAAATACTGTCAGGCAACGAATTAATGTGACTTGTGAGGTACAGAAATTATTAGGAAATCATCAAGTTAGAGCTATAGCTATGAGTGCTACAGAGTACAGACAACCTGATGAGAAGAATTGAAGTGATGGACACGAGAGCTCCTCCAAGTGTTCCAGTCAGTGGAGCGAATCTCGGACAAATTTTTAACATTCTTGGAGAGCTTGTTGATAATTTAGGTCCTGCAGATACTCGCACAACATCTCCTATTCATAGATCTGCCCCTGCCTTTATACAATTAGATACCAAATTATCCATTTTTGAAACAGGAATTAAATAGTGGATCTTTTAGCTGCTTATCCCCATGCAGGAAAAAAAATAAAAGAAAAATGATAATGTCTATGATGAGATTCACAAACATCACACTTCAATAATGTCATCAATGTTATCAAGTTTCTTCCTACATTTCCCTATGATTCTCATTGATGTCATCAATAATTGCTTCGTAAAAATACTTATACCCTCAATTAAGTCAGTAATAAGCCTAAGGCAACTCTCATTTACAGACTTAAGAGAAAAAAAGGCCTCAAATTAGCAAAAGGCCTTGGTGGAACAAACCACAATGAAATAGAAAAAGGAACAAATCACCACGAACAGATCTCCTAAGAGAAAATAAGATAATTCTTCATTCATCAGCAATTCTCAAAATAACAATACTGGGATTTCTTTTAGAAAAAAAACTGTCAACCCAATGCAAACACATCTGCAACTAAGGATATCTATAAGCCTATACAGCGGTGATATTTGTTAAAGACATTAGACTTGGTGGCAAAGAGGGAGAGCTTGGAAACCCATCTCAATCACCCGAGTCTGGAAGACGGCATGCAGATCCTTCCTCCACCTATCTTTTGCCACTCAAATCATTGATCCGGTAAGGAAAGTAGTTTTTCCCCAGGCAAGATACCTAATATTTACAACACTAGTATTCAAGGGTCGAGATGCTGTCAGTCAACAAATTAATGTAACTTGTGAGGTACAGCAATTATTAGGAAATAATCGAGTTCAAGATGTAGCTTGAGTGCTATAAACGGTCTGATGAGAGGAATGGAAATGACTGACACGGGAGCTCCTTTAAGTGTTCCAGTCGGTGGAGTGACTCTCCAACGAATTTTCAACATTCTTGGAAAGCCTGTTGATAAGGTCCTGGAGATACTCGCACAACATCTCCTATCCATAGATCTGCGCCTACCTTTATACAGTTAAATACCAACTTATCCATTTTTAAAACAGGAATTATAGTGGATCTTTTAGCTTCTTATCGCCGTGGAGAAAAAAAAAAGTTAAGAGAAAAATGTTAATGTGTCTATGATGGGATTCACAACCATCAAACTTCAATATTGTCATCAATGTTATCAAATTTCTTCCTACAATTCCTTACAATTCTCATTGATGTCATCAATGCATGCTTTGTAAAATACTTGCACTCTCAATTAGTCAGTAATAAACCTAAATTGTCTAGATCTTTCAATAGGTAATACCTGTGCCCAGTATAACATGACACGGGTATGGGGGTGGGTATTGTACCGAGATATGTGCCAACACTTAAATCCAATCCAATTTTTTCAAATGAAAAAATATTAAGGGGGTTATTTAAATTTATTAAAAATACTAGCACTGTTTTATTAATATATTATTACATGTGGGCTTCTATATGTTGCCAAGTTTGAAATTACAGTATTGTACCGAGATATGTGCCAACAGTTAAATCCAATCCAATTTTTCCAAATGACAAAATATTAAGGGGTCTTTCAAATTTATTAAAACACTAGCACTGTTTTATTAATATGTTATTACATGTGGGCTTCTATATGTTGCCAAGTTTGAAGTGTAATTTTTTTTTAAGTGAAGTTGGATATCAAGTTCAGAGAGGCTTGAACCAAAGTCTCAAGTACCACCACTAAGAGATCATGAAAACCAAGCTGGCTGGTAATGATGCGTATATTTACTCTTACTTTGCAGAAAGTTCCTTCTTAAAGAAAGTCCCCATATCCTAAGCAGTGTTTTTAAACGTTAAGGCGTGAGGCGAGGCGTTAAATCTTGGCTTGAGGCGAGGCGCAAGCCTCGAAGCGTGAGGCGTAAGCCTCATGAGCATGTATTTTTTTAATTATAGAATAATTTATTAAATATATAATAATAATAATAATACTCATTATAAATATAAAAATGTAAAAAAAAAATTAAAAAAAAATGATATAAAAAGGTACAAAAATAAAAAATAAACGAAATTTCAAATTCAACACTAAAATAATTCAAAAGTACTTACACTCGAATTCCATTAGTCCATTCCATTATCAAGTAAAAGAAAAGCAAGTCATATGCATTACATCATCATCACCAACAGAAAACATATATGAATGTTCAAAATTCTAAACCCTAAACATTACATCAAACAAAATATCACTCTAAGTCATCCACATCAACCAAGTCATATACATAATCATCGAGTCTTCTTCTTCGTTATGTTTGCTCGTTGAACCCTAAACTTCTCTTTTTCTTCTCCAAAAGTCAATGATAGTTTATCTCTTAAATTTTATTAACTAAAAAGCTAAAAGACAACTTAAACAAGTTAACTACAATTAAATAATTAAAAAATCAAATCGTAGGATTTGCTTTTTTTTTTTCTCTGCACTTTTCCTGTACGCACATGAGGCGCACGCCTCATGTGTGAGGCGATACAAATAGTGTGAGGCGTAAGCCTCATGAATGCCTCACCACATGAGGCGTGCGCCTCACGAGCGCCTTGAGCTATTTCACTGCGCCTCGTGGCGTTTTATTAACGTCACGCCTCGAGGCGTAAGCCTCGTACGCCTTTTAAAATACTGATCCTAAGACATAGCAATTAACAGGTCCATACTTAGGGCATACCAGCACAGCTTCACCAAACATCAATACTTGAATCCATGAACATAGAACATAAACAAGTTCCATTCTGATGATAAATGTATAGGGTATCTCGTATGAGAAAAAAAATTACATCACGTGGACCCTTCTAGAGTTCAAATTGAGTATGATATTCATTTCGGACATGTGTTGGACTCTGACACTCAATAAATTCTTATATGACTCTTTTAGATTTCCTTTTATTTATTTTTTATCACCAGTTAACATCCAATATACAGTATGGTCTATCTTTTCTTGTAACTGTCTTTGAATGCATAACTTCGCATTATCAAGCTCATTAACCCTCAACTATTATGTATCATGAGACATTACATTAGACAATATGTTATTCCATCTAACATACAAAATAATTTTATGACTTTCTAGTACACTTTTTGAATATCATGTGTCCAGGAATCCTGATTCCTTAAATTTGCCGAATCTGATGAACAAATAATCGTTTTAGATTCCAACACTCATTCCAGTTCCCTACAAAGAAAACGAGTAATATAAATATAATATAATAAAAAAAAATTAAAGTGACTACCTTTAGCAACAACTGCTTGATTGAATGGGTGACTGCCTTGGCACTGCCAAAATGCACCTAAGCAACTGCCTTGGCAATGCCAAAATGTTCCTAAGGAACCGCATTGCTGCTGTCACATCCCTACGCCCATATTTGGCATTGAAGGATGGCTAAGCAAAGCAGTCACCTAGTATATATACCTAGGTGATGGTTTGACAATATTACTTCTTGTTGTAAATGTGTTCTTAATGATACAAGAAATTTACTTGGATACAACTTTATTGAGCCATCTCCTCTCGAAAACTATGGCAACTCCAGCACCTGAAAGGAGTTGGTGGACATAAGACTCTCGCATAGTAGCTTCTCCATCAGACCAATTTTCTTTGGGCTAGTTAGGCCATCGCCCATGTTTTCCCCAACAAGTTTGATTTAGTGATCTAACTTCTCTCCAAGGTGGTGGACAGCCTCATTAGACAAAATTCTCCATAGTCAACCACTCATTTCAAGGAAACAGGACATCTCAAATAAATGGATTCTATGCAAGTGAACCACCTACTACATCGCCCCTCTAATTGGAGATTGGATTCCCATTTCTGGTTCAGATTTGTGTATCACAAGTAAACATATAAAAGGATCGGATTAGGCTCTAATTGAGCTATATCCAAATTCGATAGGTTAAGGATTCTAACAGGATTCGAATTCAATTTGATGGCTGAAGGATCCTAAAAGATAGGAACTGAATTCAAATTCGATATTCAACTCTAAAATCCGATTTGACTCAATTACATACTTCCTTAAGGAAAAGAAACAAAAATTGTGTATAAAACATATTTGCAAAGAATAAGCACGTGCTTTTGAAATCAAAATAAGAGACACAAATCGAAACAAAACAAAAACCAACAACAACAAACAGAACAAAAGACTATGTGCTCAATCATCTATTTCCCCATGTAGAATCAATTCTCCCAATCAAAAGAAAAGAAGTAAAAGAATAGGAAGAGGATGAAGAAGAAAAAGAATATATAGCGTATTTAGATGCTGATCACTGGAAAGAACTTGTCAATCTGAACTAAAAAAGAATAAAAACCATCGCCCATTGAAAATGGAGAAGTGGTTGAGAAGTGAGATTTGAGAGTCATCAGGTTATGGTTTTAAAAATTCACTTTACACTCAAAAGAGTTTATATATATGATATTACACTTTTCCAATTTTAACCTTCATCAACTCTCTTAATGACAAACCTTCCAAAAAAAAAAACGCACTTAATGACAAAGAAGTATTATAGAGCATGTTAATATGTATATCACAAAAATAATATAAAAAAAATAAAAAATCAAATCGTCTTAATTGAATCAAGTCAAGGCAGATCTGAATTGTTTTGTTACAATCAGACCTATAAGATTCACATCCTAATTGGATATCAGATCTAAAATCCCTCTGAATCCGCAATTATTTGAATTACTTTTTTCTTTTGATAATTAACAACAATTGCATTAATCATCGTATATATAAAAGAAAAATACAAAGATCACAAAGTGTGACCAAAAGCAGTCAAACAGAAACATACAGCAGCAAAAACATGATAAAAACAAACTATCTATATGAGGGAAAAGAAAAAGGACCAAGAGGGTCCCCCAGCTATCTCAACGTAACTCCTCAAGACACTCATCAATGTCATTTCCTGCCACAAAAACATCCCTACTCACTCCCCTTCTAGCCAAAGTGTCCGCAATCACGTTTGCCGACCAAGGAGTGTGAAGCAAAGTGATTCTCATACCTGCCCATAAAATCTCGCTAGAAGAATATGATGATCAAACCTCCATGGATGGAGGTGAGATTCAATCATCCAAGAAATGATCGAGAATGAGTCGCCCTCCACAATAAGACACCTCAAATCTAGCTTCTTTGCCTCCTTCATGCCAGCTAACAAGGCCCAAACCTCTACCCTAGTTGAGGCCCCAGTCCCAATCGGACCCGAATATGCATGAACAAGCTTCCCTTCCGAATCCCTAAAGACCCTGCCAATCCCTAAACTCCCCGGGTTGCCCATTGAAGATCTATCAAAATTAAGCTTTATAACTCCAACAGGAGGACTCCACTCCTTGCATTGAATAAAACAAACAGACGAGAGATATAAAATCACACTCCAATCCTTGATAATCGACTCAATGGAAAGGTATATGAAATCCAACAAAACAGAAGCCCAAGAAGTCACCAAAACCCAAAACCGAATCAATAATCGACGGTAAACTCCTTTCTACGTCCTCAAAATACATCCATTCCGCTAACTCCATGATGACCATAGAATAGCAATAACAACCATGGCCATTTGTATCTTTTCTTTCTCATCCAAACCCTAAAATCTCCATTGAGAAAGCAATGGAACTACTTTCTCCAGTATCACCCAGTCCATCTCTACATGAAAAACAACCACACTCCCCTAGCAAAGCTGCAACGAAGGAATAGATGATCCACCGATTCCCCCTGATTGCTACACATGAAACAAATATGGAGAAATAGCCCAGTTGCCTCTCCTCTTTTGCATGTTATCACAAGTATTGATTTTATAAAGAAATGCAGTGCACCCAAACAGTCTGACTCTAGGGGGAACACGTGGTTTCCAAAGTCTATAAGATAAGGAGCAGGGGTAAGATTTTGCTCCTTACACAGTACAGTAAAAGACTTAGTGGAGAAAGATCCACCAGGCTCCAAGGACCAAAACCGAACATCAAAGCGAGAAGAGTCAATGAAAAAATACCGAAAACACTTCAATAAAGCACCAAGCTCACTTAATTCAGCAGGTCTCAAGTCCTGCCTAAAGGCAAAATTCCACTTCAATAAAGCACCAAGCTCACTTAATTCAGCAGGCCTCAAGTCCTGCCTAAAGGCAAAATTCCACTTCAATAAAGCACCAAGCAATTATTTGAATTACTACTAGAATACAACCTGAATAACCAGGGCAGGGCAATTGGACTGATAATATAGGCTCTCCCCATTACAAATCAAGCCAAAACCAAATGTGTGATTCACAACCCAAATTAAACTAAACAAAAAGGTCAGAAGGAGGACCAACGAGGATATGGACTTCCATGGGCTATCATTGTATACCCTCATGAGAGTTTATGTCCCAGCCATTCTCATGAAACCCCTACTTGCTTAAGATGACTTTGAACCAAGGACTCTATCCGAGTCGAAATCCCACAAACACTTACCCAACAAAGCAGTGTTACAAGAAAGTGTTATCCGCAAGTGTGATCCCAGCCATTCTCATGAAACCTCTACCTCTTTTTTGGCCTTGCACACATCTTGCCATTTCACCAGGTGATCTTTCCTAAACCATCTCCTTCTAAGAAATATCTCTGAAACCTCTTTATCCAATTTGCTACCCTTAACAAAATTTTTAAAAATAGAAAAGAAATAAGCCAGAAGATTAGCCAAAGACTTTTGGATAAAAGTGACCCTACCATTCAATGACAAGAATTTCTTTCCAAGTTGCTAATATTCTACTGATATTCTCGATCATAGAATCCTAGAAATTGAAACTACAGGACACCCTAAATAGCTCAACAACCACTTTCAAATCTCACACCCTAACACCACAGCACAATATAGCAGCAACTCCTAAGTCACATGAATCATTGATGACCTAATTGTCACCAAGTTTACCATCAATCACAACACAATCTCAAAGCATATAAGAATATATTAGTCCAAAAACGTTGACCAATAGAACCCTCAAGAAAAAGAATCGTGTTGCCATCAAATTGAAAATGGAAGATGGGAAGCCCAATTCTTCCCCACCCTGAAGCCCTTAATCAGTTTCAAATCCTCTATCGTAGAGAGAATGACTCAGTCTTTCGCCTATAAGGCTTAGAAAAGAAAAGGGATAAGAGGATCCCCTTGCTTTACATCTCTGGAAGATGGAAACTAACCCGCCATGTATCCATTTAGAACAATGGAGAAATACCTTTGATCCACTTCCGCAATCTAACTTGAAAGCCTTTCCATTCCAACACAGCGTCTAAGAACTCCCACTCCACTCTATCACATGCCTTTTCTATGTCCAATTTATGAACCAAACAAAGGGAACCTGATCTTACTCGTTCCTAAACATAATCGTTTGCACTTATTGCACGATCCAAGATAAGTCTGCCTTAAATAAACGTACTCTACTGTTTGGACACGATTGACCTTAACATTTCCTTAAGCCGAATAGAAAAACTTGGGCAATGGTTTCATACAAGCATGTGGTCAAGCGAATAACATAAAGCCCTTAATCTCTTTAGCACCATTCCTTTTAGGGATCAATATTATGGAAGAGGCATTTGAAGCTTACTGGTCAATCTTCACGAACGAACTTCTTGCAAACACCTAATAAATCATCCTTGACAGTCTCTTAACACCCCTGGAGAGAGAGAGAGAGAGAGAGAGAGAGAGAGAGAGAGAGAGAGAGAGAGAGAGAATATCGGGACCTAGGGACTCGTCTCCTTCCACCCCCCAAATAGCCTTTTCAATCTCAACCCTTCAAATCCCTCTCAAGTTATACCACCTACTCATCATCTAACTGATCAACCCCACGATTCCTAACTGAAGGCCTCAGCTCCAACTTACACAAGGAGTAAAAATTGGTCTAATCTTCCATATGATATGGGTCAATCACTTCTTCACCATATACTAAATAAACACAGAAAAGTATTTTCCTCTTCCTCCGATTGGCAATCTAATGGGGAAAACTCATATTCCCATCCCCTTCCATGATCAAAGGTACTCTGACCTTCTGGTTCCAACTAATTTTATCCTAGATAACTTCTAGCTCACTCTTCAGTTTGCAATCCTCATCTATAATCCTAGAATCCTCCCAAGTGTCAATCTCTTAAGTTTATCTATCAGTCTCCTCTTTTTTAATACCTAACAGCCCAAAAATGTCTATATTCCAGCATTTTAGTTCATCTTTAACAAATCTAAGCACCATGCTCAACCCATTACTGATCAATCGACTCCTTAAATAATGGATGCTATGACCATATATTTCCAAAGTGAAATGGGAGGGGGGATCCACCTCCATTGCAGACAGCAAAATTGAGTGATGTTCCAAAGTGGCCTTAAGGAGAGCACTCTAAATAATGGGAATGAAATAGTTATTTCACACATATGAAACTAGACACCTATTTAATCTAGAACACAATGAATTTTCCTACATATTGGACCAAGTAAACAACACATCTCGAATAGAGAAGTCCACTAACTCAGGAAAGGAACCCACCCCTTTCTTTTCATGAAAGAAGTGCACCATGTTATATGAAGGAAACTATCATTACCTACGTATCTCACACAACTCCTAAAAAAGCAAAGCATTTAATCTATATCCAAAGAGGCCCATAAACTCCAGAACAAAACCACTTGAATTGGTCATCAACATTCTTGAATAGAATGGAAACCAATACACCTGTTTTTCACCTCCTTTGTCAGCACACAATCAATGTCCCAAATTACCAAAATTCCACCTAATGTACCGATGAAAGGCAAGAAATCCACCCTAGTATTCTGGCTGCCCCATAAAGCTCTAATCAGCCTAGACTATGTCAATTCCTTTTGGTCTCTTGAAGCACAAGAATAGCCGGTTTAATTCAAAGACATAAATCCATAACTGCCCTCTTTTTACCAGACCAACCTAAACATGTAGTTGTCCAACTTATAATCTTTACCTAGGACCGGACGACTCCCCAGATTGACATTTCTGATTTCCCTTAACCCCACTATCCTTGTAATGTTCACCAAGAACTGTGGATTTGATAATTCAATTTTTGAACCCCTCTTTGGACACTTGAAATTTTTTGACAGCCTCTGACATGTTGACACAGCTTTCAGCTCTACAACTAATCTCAATTCCCATCATGCCTGCAATTTGTACCACTTCCTCCTACTGTAGACTCCTCTCCCCAACTCAAATACTCTAACCATCAGCCTATAGCACAAGGAATACACCAATCTTTTAAATATACTAGGTAAGACAGAAAAATCAGTATATACATCAGATTCCTTCTGCAAAGCACTACTAAATTAAGGCTGAACCCAAAGATGGTGAACAATTCCTGACTCGCCAAGGCACATAGTATTAATCTGAGAAGACTCAAGCTTGTCTTCAGATCTCTCACTCAGGGGGGGACACGGAGAACCCTGGGACCAAACAACAATCTAACCTTCCAGGAAATCTGACATATCTGCATTAATTCAGAAGTCAGAACGTCTGTCACTTGAGTCAAACATTCTGCTTTGTTTAACATTTCCAAAATTTTCTTGCAGTATTCCTCCTCGAAGCGGCTTTTAAATTCATAACTCTACTCCTCCCTACAACCATGAACTCCCAAGCCAGTCCTCAAAAGATTCATACCCTACAAGCCTCCTCAAGTTAGATAAAGATGGAAAAAACGCTTCCTACCAGATGCACAGCCAGACTTCTTGACCCATCATCAGGATTTTCACTACTCTTTGGAAATGGCCCATTACCACCTTCCTTATCATGCTGCCTTCATATTGGATAAGGATCACATTGAATAAAGTCATTTCCACCCTATCCAAACCAGGTTCTTAAGAAAAAACACAACCTTCATCAATCAATAGGGGATCTCTGAACCTATTGAGAACATCTCATTGTTGCAAAATAACACCCAATGTCAATCAAAATATTGACACTATTGACACCTAACCTTCCCATCGTACAGATACTTCCACATTTGCCGCATGCTTTCACCACCGTCACCATCCCTTACTGCTATTGCAATAAAAACCCCAAAACCAGTATCCTTACACATTACCAGGTCCTCACTTTGCTCTGGAGAATTGAGCCAAATTTGTCCCTTTCCCATATCCTTCAAAGCCATCTGAATCATCATAAAACATATTCAGAAAACTTTAGGAGCACTGGAATTATAGCTGCTTCCAACTCTTTTGACCACCAATTTCCCACTGCCAATTTCACACGGCTGTCTTCAGTTTCTAGAGGCCTAGCCAAAAGTAGACCTACTCGTGTGGTCTCTCGAGACCCGGGCCCTCCCCATATGACGAGGCCCTTACCTTTCCTACTTTGAGTTTGTGTTCTACATCTAAACTGGCCCATTTCCTGAGGCTCCCCGACTCTGCACAGGCCACGTGATCTGTGAATTCCCAATGTCCTAGTCAATTACGAATTATAATGTCCTGTATATAGCTCTCCAAAATCACTTCCCGTCCTTAATCTGTATTACTAAAGTTACTTAAAACTTGAATAGCCTGCTCATCCATACCCCTATCACCTTCATCTTTGCGGGGACTACACCCAACAGCATTAGATATTGACACATGTTGGTTTGGTCCCACTTGGTTGACCACAATGCTGACTGACCAACCCACTCTAAGCGAACTCTACTCCCCTAGTGCCAAGTGGCTCCGGGATGTCCATGTCATCACCAGCAACCCTGCATCACCAAGAGCCGTTGACCAACCTGACCTGTTCGATGGTAAAATCTTGATAAAAGTTTTATAAATCACCCTCTCATTCACACTGCCAAAAATCGAGGAACCAAATGCACAATAGATTTGCTTACCTTAAGGATGACGCAACCGATAAGTACCCATCCCTAGCTCCAGTAAGATCCTCAGACAAGGTTAATTGTAGAGGTGGATTACACGTGACTACGTGAGGTGGTAATCCAGAGACAGAAATCCATGTTCCCTGTTCAAACACCATTCTAGCCATGACCACAAAACCCCTAATCCAATGCTGCAATTTTAGATTTACCTCTATTGGTGAGTTGGAAACTCTGAACATGCATGTTTCCGCCAACAATGCAAATAAAAGGGCATACAAATTTGATAAAGGCACCATTCTCAGTTAAGCTTAATTGCCTTGTATAAGGGATTAATCAGCTTCATAGTATTTTTTTTGTCCACCGTTAAGTTTCATTTAGGAAAACATAGCCCCTACCCATTGTTAGTTGTTCACTAGTGATGTAAAAATAAAAAGAAAGACATCTAGGAGTCTTAAACCAGGATTCATCTAGTATCGGAGTCAGAAACAAGTCCAGTACAGGTATTTACTAATTTAGAGCTGTCCATCATCACAACATCCATATAATGATCCCTTCAAAACAAAAGAAAAATGAAGACCACTTACTCCATTAGGAAAACATGTCCGTCTTTCACAGAAAGGTCAGATTTCTTCTTAAATGCTCCAGGAGGACGCAAAGACTTATTTTCACCAGGCAGCTTTTGCGCCCTTGGCCACAAATGTATTTTGGTACGCACAAGATGGAGCAACGAATTTGGTCGGACACTTTGAGCAGCAAGAGATTTAAGGTCATCAAGCTCCTTTCTAGAATAAAATATTTTAACATTCTCTGATGATTTGAAGTCTGCAAAAGCACATCCATATATAAAGTATTATCCTAAGAACAATGTTCGGAAAAAAAAAAAAAGAAATTCTATTAAATAAAAATCCACACCATTTTGAGACTTTATGTAGACACTAGGTAGGGTGAAAAATAGCAAGTCAACTAATGTATAACATGCATATGAAAGATACCAAACCTAGCTTCTTTGATGCTTTTGCTTTGACAGAATCGACAGTCTCCTCAGCATCCACATGAAGTTTACTCCCTTTCCCTCCCAAACTCTTTAATATAATCTTCATGGGTCCATGAGTAGAGAGCTTCCCTTGTTCTTTGGCTGCCACCTCATTGTCATGAGGATACCATAGAGCTTTCGGACGATGAAAATTAGCGATACCTTTGCTACAAAGCATAAATTCAGACCACAAGCTGTTAATCCAGAACAAAGAAAAAAAATGTGGATCACTTCACATGGGAGAGAAA
The DNA here is from genome assembly GCA_031762675.1 of Pachysandra terminalis. Taxonomy (NCBI): domain Eukaryota; kingdom Viridiplantae; phylum Streptophyta; class Magnoliopsida; order Buxales; family Buxaceae; genus Pachysandra; species Pachysandra terminalis. The sequence continues at coordinate 12,158,978 of JAUPMG010000014.1, read as the reverse complement.
TGATAGGCATACAAAATAAGAAATGGTCAGGAAACTGACATACTTTAAACATGCATTGAATCTAATAAATGAACAGAGTGTCCGAGCCAGTTAACCCTAAAAGATAGAATCTGTAAAGTCATCACTATATTAAAATATTTTAGAAGCAATTAATCCTACCAAACTATAATAAGAATTAAAAGTAAACTAAAAATGAGACAGCTAAATTTACAAATGAATCTTCACATACAATATTAAGAAGTCTAGTGATTTAAAAATTGTGAAATCTAAATATACATGAGTTGTATTGTGTATCTATACAGAATGCAACCTACCGTCCTTACATTATGTTTCAATATAAAAATATTAACCAAAAAAAATTTAATTTTCATAATAAAAAAATACAAATAATTAAGACCCAACTAACTGGAGGCAAAGGTAATTTTGCTAAACTGGCTACATAAATCTGGGTAGATCTGGTTGTTGCCAAGGCGATATTGGATACTTTGGCGCTCGCTCAAGCCAGAAGCTTTACAACAACTTTTCTCTACATCAATCTTCAGTCCTCAAAGCAAGTTTAATGGCATCATATGCAATATTTTCGAAGAAAATCATTAATATGACATGATTCCGACCTACATAGCCTAATGTGACAAGCAACAACACATTAAATTTGAGGGAACTTAGGATGAGATGAGTTGCAATAAACAAACAAGGAACTACGAAAAATGATTCGATAAAAATCATGCAGCAGCCAACAGTATTTGAGGTTACAGCACATGCACTCCAATTATTAAACAAGTTAATATGTTAATAAATCATATCAGATTTTTACATTTAATAATAAACAGGACCAATGACATTACTATTAAAGAAAATTGCAGTAAAAGCAAAAGTGACAGCAACACTACAACATTCAAAACAGTATGCAATTTGATGTAAAACAAATTATCTAAGAATAAAACAATTCAAAGAAAAAAAAAAGAGGCGTATCAACATAATCAATTTAGTATGGTCAATCACTGAAACAAGGAAAGCTTAAAAAAACAAATTAAACAACAAAGTTTAAAAGAGAGAGAGAGAGAGAGAGAACAAAACTCTCACATTAACAAAAAGGTAAAACAAGAATATGAGATTAGGGAAAGGGAGGTAAGAGTAACTGTAAAGAACGAAAAAAAATAACTAAAGGGAGAGAGAGAGAGAGAGAGAGAGAGAGAGAGAGAGAGAGACATGAGAGTTTTTTTATGGAAAACACACACACACACACACACACACACACACACACACACACATATATATATAAGCTGAGAAAACAATATATAGATGTACAAGACAGCTGTCCAAGGTGGACAAGAAAAGGCAAAACTAATACAAAAACTAAAATAATAATACAACTACCATCACATCAGGTCAAGTATAGGAAACTCATCCATCCATAGTGTTAAGGATTGGCCGATCCCGGTCTGGATCGGCCGGTCCAACTCGGGATCGACCAGGGACGAGCCACGATCCCTAACCGATCCCATAAAACTAAAAACCATTAGTGACTCGGCCGAGTCAGTGACGGATCGTCCGATCCGTCAAGGAATCGGTGAGTCAGACCGGACGATCCAGTTTGGTTCGTCTGGTCCAAAAACTGGATCGTCCGGTCCAAAAACAAATTGGTTACAGGGTCTGGTCCACTTCTTTTTTTCTTTAAAAAAATAATTGAGAAGTCTCCAGAACTGAGACTTTTCTTCTTCTTCTTGGAACTTTGGAAGAAATTTTACAGAAACAGATCTCTGTCTAAAGAGATCCGATTTGGAAGAAAGTTTGAGAGAGAGCGAGCGAGCTGGACGGCTGGACTGAGGTAGAAACTTCTTCTTTCTATTTTTTTTTTCTGAACAGAGGTAGAAACTTCTTCTTTCTATTTTTCTTCTTCTTCTTCTTCTTTCTATTTTTTTTTCTGAACAGAGGAAGAAATTAAACAGAAACAGATCTCTGTCTAAAGAGATCCGATTTGGAAGAAAGTTTGAGAGACAGCGAGCGAGCTGGACCGCTGGACAGAGGTAGAAATTTCTTCTTCTTTCTATTTTTTTTTTTCTGAACAGAGGTAGAAACTTCTTCTTCCTCTTCTTTCTATTTCTTCTTCTTCTTCTTCTTTCTATTTTTTTTTTCTGAACAGAGGTAGAAACTTATAGATCTGTAGTCTGTACAGCTATCCCAAATTCCCAATAACTGTGCTACCGTAAGCTGCAAAAATTGGTTTGTTAGGGTTTCTCAAAGAAAACGATATTTTTAAAGAGGAAGGAGTGAAAAGACCAGACAAACCCTGTTCTACTTTTTTAAACTATTTTTTTTTGGATCGTTTGGGATCGTCCAATCCAAAGTTGGATCGGCGATCCGACTCGGTATCGGACCGGGACGATCCCTGATCCAATACCGAGTTTAAACACTATGCATCCATCCTCTTCTAGCATCACTTTGGTTGGTATACCCAAAATAACACCATCCTACCCACCATTCCTCTGGACAATCTGTCATCCACCTTGTTGGCAGCTATAGGCACATAGGCGAATGAGATTAACCCATTACTTAGCGAACAAGACAATCGAACCATATGTATGAATATCCACATATACCCTGCTGAGGACTCCATCCACGTGATGACTGATGACTAAGAAAGTTACCCTCCACCTCCAACGTAGGGAATCCCTGAGATCTCACCCACCTAGGCCGGTCACATATGCAAGCATCTCTGCTCATGTAGAATTCCCCACTCCATTTGGACCTGAATATGCATGGCTATGTGTCCACTTTGGTCTCTGAAAGTTCCACTGATCCTAGAAGGTTCCGATCCCAATAGATGGTCCTTCAAAGTTCAACTTGATGAATTCATCTCATGGAAGGCACCATATAGCCTTATGTCGTGCCCCCCAAGGTAAAGAATGTACAACAATACTCCATCTTCTCATGATATCAGACCATGAGATACCTCTAAACTCTGGTAATACCACCACCAAAGAAGCAACCAAAAAAAGTATCGAGTCAACGATGGACCGAGTGTTACATGCCTTATCCTTGAATATCCTCCTATTACGCTCAACCCAAATCGCCTAAAGGATTGCCCGAGAAAGAGACCGATACAACATCCTTCCCCTCTTCCCCAGCCCTAGAAATTCCCATTAATCAAAAAGTGAGACAATTTGCTAATTCCACTGATCAAAAAAGTGTTGCCGTGATGAGGATGTTGAAGGATGTATGGAAAGACCAGGAAAAATAAGGTAAGGAAAGAACATATCCAACCATGCGCCCCTACGAGTTTTCCAAAAAAGAGAGATAAAGGAAACTAGGTCAAGATAGTTTGCCAAAGTAAACAAAGACCCCAAGAGGCGTATGTTAAAAAGTGCAAGGAGTGCATAATGATCACAAAGGGAGAGAGGACAAACCAAAAGGATAAAGATGGAGTAGATCAAAAATGATTTAAATGTATATAATCTGAATGAAAGTGAGGCTTACTACTACATTAACTGAAAAGGTACATGATCGTCAATCTGAAGACTGGAGATCGACGCCTTAACCCACAAGGGGAGGGAGAATAAATACCACATCGCCCAGATTGGGAGGCAAAACAAGATGAGCATTGCCACTAACTAGTTGGGGTAATGCACTTTGTTGTTTTTGTTGTAAATTAATAAAGATTATTTAAGTTAATCCTCACTAATATTTTATTATTTAAGTTAACTAATAGTTAAGGTGAAGTCACTATAAACATGGTTTTAAATATCGAGATATCCCTCGAAATATCTAGCGATATATCCCCTATCCCTAGGGGCGATATAAATCCAGGGTCTAATTTTTACTTACAATTTATCGGGAGATGCATCACAATATCAATCAATATATAGCAATATTAAGAAATACTTTCCTTTTACTAACGTGCTTAGGTCATTTATAAAAGATCGAATACGGATAGTATCCCCTTATTTCAATCAATCAAAAATGCTTAGTATCCACAATTTTTTTTTCCTAAACACTTGAAATTTAAATGTTAAATCACTTATTTTGGAAATTTGTGAACCCTTCAATTCAGCGATTGTTTTGACATAGATTTAGTGAAATTTGACATATTCTTCATCAAAAATTGCTAAAATCAAGTGAAGGTATATTACATTAAATTTGTCTTATTTCATCCAATTTGCATTAAATTATAAGGATATGCATGCCAATTTATGTATGTGATGGATTGGCATGCATTTCATTATGAATTTGTAGATTTGAGAGATTACTAATAGTTTAGGAAAATGTAATTTCTTGGATTTTTACCGAATATGTAATGTTTGATCCTCTAATGTTCTAATAATTATGTGCATATTTTTAAGCTTTTTATGCATTAGACTTAAAAATGCCTTTATTTTAAAATTCTATATTTTAATTACTTTATAAAAATTACTTTAAAATGTATATCATTTTAAATAAAAAAAATACTTTAATGGTTTCATATGTTCGATATACAAAGTAACAAATTCACTAAAATATTACCGATTGGTTCAACCTTTTTACCAGATAAATACACGCAAATTATTAACAACTTTATTTCTACTTGAAAACTGGAAAATAATTTAAAATATCTTAAACATGAAGAAATTTCAATCGGACAGATTTGTAATGGATAACTAGTTAGATAATCATTAGCTAATGGCCTATGTTAAGCTTATTGCAAATCATGAATTTATTAATACAAAATAGCTTCTAGAGGAAAATCTTAAAAACTTTGAGCCTATAAGGAATGAAATGCGGTATCGAGCCACATGTTTTGAATGCATATTATCATGTATTTGGGTTGAAAACCTTTTATTAGATGTTACATAATTGTTATTGTTATTATTTTCTAAATATTAAACTTTCTATTTATGGTTTCTTTAGTATTTTAGTGATTGATTATATAAACAGTGTCTCCCTTACTTACCTATGAATGCATTACTTGGTTAATATCATTATTTTGTTTTAAGTTATTTAGATGTAAACATGTCTAATATGCATCCATAAAGTTTCATTGGAGATTTCCCCTTTTTCCAAATATCTCCCCAATTTCTCCAACTTTTTGGGTGATATCGATATTTCCCCTTTCCCTTAGTGGCCATATATCTAGCAATAGCGACATTTAAAACCTTGACTATAACCAATCCCCATCCAAACAGAAACCAATCTTGAGTTACCTAGGCCAGTATTGGCTAGGTCTTAAAAAGAATGCCCAATGCCCAGGTGAACGCCATTAACAACACCACATATGAGGATATTCAGAAATGCACAGCATAATCTGAAGGAGCATCTGAATATTACATGAGTTGACATGGGTACATTTAAACAACCCATGCAAGAAATAATGACAACCTTGAAGACTTGAAGCTAACTATTTTACAATGACAGAGATTCATTATTTCCTATGTTCCACTTCCTTTTGTAGTATCATGATACATTTCACGAATCACAAGTTCTAAGCTGTGTAGAAACTGGAAGAATTTATTTCACACAAAAACAGACTTTGCATCTTACAATGTACATTTCTTACAGTGTTTGTCTATAATAAACAAAGAAACTTTGAGAGAGAAATGGAAAAGGTAGAAGCTAATGCGTGAACATAAAAAAAAGGTTAGACCTAAGCAAATATCTCTGCTAAATACAACAACACATCCCCAAAGGTCTTCTAATGTGTGACATTATAGTACAATTTTAAATCAATCATCTATCCTCACTGATTAAGTCAACCCAATATATGAAATCCGGCCATATTGACTGTCAACCCAATATATGAAATTATTCACAGGTTGCATAATAAATCCGCCAATGTTGCTGTGTTTTGTTATGTCTTTTTGGCATTGCTGGTCCTGGTCCCAAACAGGGGAAAGGAAGAAGGTTGCATCAAGTTGGCAACCGGCATAAAACTTTTGCTAACTCTCTTCGACATGAACCTTGAACCATCATATTTACAATCTTATGCTAGGGCATTCTCTGGAAACGACGCGCTGCAACAGCTCCTGGTTGCAATGGTAAGTATGAAAGGATTATCATGTCGAAGTGGACGGATACAAGTACAGAAGCAAGTCCAAGAAAGTAGGATTCGTCTAGCTACTTGGAATGTAGGGGGTTTGACAGGAAAAAGGTTCGAGTTAGTAGATGTGATGAAGAAGAGAACCAATGTAATGTGCCTACAGGGAAATGAGAAAAAGCATAAGAGATTGATGAGCATCAACTCTAGTATGCAGGGAAAGGTAACAATAGAAACAATGTTGTACGTGTTAGAAGAATTAGTGATAGGTTAATGGTAGTTAAATTAATTTTAAAACAAGAGATTATTAACATTATTAGTGCCTAGGCACCTCAAGTAAGATTAGAAGAAAACATTAAAAAATAATTTTGGAAAGAAATAGATGATTTAATTCAAGGAATCCCTGGTGAGGAGAGAATATTTATTAGTGGGGGAACTACATGGTGATGTTGGAGAGCATGGTTTTAAATTTCGCTGGCACGCCGGCGAAATCTCGCCAATTTGGGACTTGGTGATACGAAATGAGGGTGTAAGTCGCTGAATTTCCCCCTTTACACCATCTCGGCGAAATATCGGCGAAATTTCACCGAGATGGTGCAATTTCGGCGAAATGGTGAATTTTTTTTTTTTTTTGGCTCATGGAATGTAAATGACTTCCCCCTTCCCAAAAATTTGAAAATAAAAGGGTTGCAAACCTCTGATTTCTTCTGATTCTTCCATTCTCTTGTGAATTTAAACACTTCTAAAGAATCTTCTTCAAGATTTAAGCTTCGGGTAGCATTGGAGGTCCGTTCTTAAGCCAACTTGAGGTAAATCTATTTTTTCATGTTTTTCATATAAAAAGTTAATTAAAAGACTTCAAATCATTATATATATGTAACAACACCCAATCTATCAATGGGTGTTGTTACTTTGATTTTAATTTTCATACAATAATATATAATTATATTTATATATACATTCATGGTTGGTTTAGCGCTTTGTTGTTCGATTGATTATTGATTTATGACTCTATGATGAATGACGATCACTTCACTTGAAGTCTTGAACTTGATTACATTGGGTCATATTTTGCTTCTTTTTGTGTATATAAATGATGAGGCATTTACATGTGAACTTTATTTTTCCCTTACAAATACAACTACAAGGTACTCGACTGAGTGTATCATACTTTCCTAACTATGTGTAAATGTATATGTATGCATGTGTTTTTGCATATTTTAGGTTTTTTAGGTGTAAGTTAACCTTATTTAAACCCTAAAAAAATTGGAATCAAAATTCCCTTGAAAAATATATGTTTCCCCATTTTTTTCCAATCTGGCAAAATATTACACCGTGCCGGCGAAATATCGGTAGCATGTCAACGTAATTTCGCCAGACAGTTCTGGCGAAATCGAAATTTAGAACCTTGTTGGAGAGG
>JAUPMG010000014.1:12127219-12144645 GCA_031762675.1 Pachysandra terminalis | reverse complement strand
CCCCATAAAGGCCCCCCCCCCCCCCCCCCAAGGTAAAGAATGTACAACAATGTTCCATCTTCTCATGATATTAGACCATGAGATACCTTTAAACTCTGGTAATACCACCAAAGAAGCAACCAAAAAAAGTATCGAGTCAACGATGGACCGAGTGTTACATGCCTTATCTTTGAATATCCTCCTATTGCACTCACCCCAAATTGCCTAAAGGATTGCCCGAGAAAGATACCAATACAACATCCTCCCCCTCTTCCCCATCCCTAGAAATCTCCATTAATCAAAAAGTGAGTCAATTTGCTAATGCCACTGATCAAAAAAGTGTTGCCGTGACGAAGATGTTGGAGATGGATGTATGGAAAGAAAAAATAAGGTAAGGAAAGAACATATCCAACCATGAGCCCCTACGAATTTTCCAAAAAGGAGAGAGAAAGGAAACTAGGTCAAGATAGTTTGCCATGTTAAACAAAGACCCCAAGAGGCGCATGTTACAAAGTGCAAGGGCATAATGATCACAAAGGGCCCGAGGACACACCAAAAAGATAAAGAGGGAGTAGGTCAAAAATGATTTAAATGCACATAATCTGAATGAAAGTGGGCTTTCTACTACATTAACTGCAAAGGTGCATGATCGTCAATCTGAAGACCGAAGATCGACGCCTTAACCCACAAGGGGAGAGAGAATAAATACTACTTGGCCCAGATTGGGAAGCAGAACAAGATAAGCATTGCCAACCCTAACTAGTTGGGATAAGGCACTTTGTGTTTTTTGTTGTAAATTAATAAAGAAAATTTAAGTTAATACTTGCTAAATATTTTATTATTTAAGTTAACTAATAGTTAAGGTGAAGTCACTATAGTCACGGTTTTAAATATTGATATATCCCTCGATGTATCCCCTTTCCCTAGGGGGCGATATAAATCCAGGGTCTAATTTTTATTTTACAATTTATCAGGAGATATATCACGATATCAAGCAATATATAGCAATATTTTCCTTTTACTAACGTGCTTAGGTCAATTATAAGAGGTCAAATAGGGATGGTATCCCCTTAGTTCGATCAAACAAAAATGCTTAATATCCAGAAATATTTTTTTCTAAATACTTGAAATTTAAATGTTAGATCACTTCTTTTGGAAAGTTGTGAATCATTCAATTCAGCAATCGTCATGACATAGATTTAGTGAAATTTGACATATTCTTCATCAAAAATTGCTAAAATCAAGTGAAGGTATATTACAACTATTTTTTTTTGGTCCTATTTGATCCAATTTGCATTAAATTGTAAGGATATGCATGCCAATTTATGTATGTGATGGATTGGCATGCATTTTATTATGAATTTGGAGATTTGAGAGATTGAAACCCCTAAAAGTTTAGGAAAATGTAATTTCTTAGATTTTTACCTAATATGTAATGTTTGATCCTCTAATGTTCTAATAATTATTTGCATATTTTTTAATTATGCTTTAGACTTAAAAATGAATTTATTTTAAAATTATATATTTTAATTACTTTATAAAAATTACTTTAAAATGTATATCATTTTAAATTAAAAAAATAGACTTTAACAGTTTCATATGTTCGATATATAAAGTAACAATTTCACTAAAATATTACCAATCGGTTCAACCGTTTTACCAAATAAATACTAGCAAATTATTAAAAACTTTATTTTTACTTGAAAACTGGAAAATAATTTAAAATATCTTAAACATGAAGAAATTTCAAACGGACAGATTGTAATGGATTACTAGTTAGATAATTATTAGCTAATGGCCTATGTTAAGCTTGTTGCAAATCATGAATTTATTAATCCAAAATAGCTTCTAGAAGAAAATCTTAACAAAAATTGATCCTATAAGGAATGCCATGCAGTATCGAGCCACATGTTTTGAATGTGTATTATCATGTATTTGAGTTGAAAACCTTCTATTAGATGTTGGATAATTGTTATTGTTATTATTTTCTAAATATAAAACTTTCTATTTATGGTTTCTTTAGTATTTTAGTGATTGATTATATAAACAGTGTCTCCCTTACTTACCTATAAATGCATTACTTGGTTAATATTATTATTTTTGTAATGTTTTAAGTTATTTAGATGTAAACATGTCTAAATATGCATCTCATAAAGTTTCATTGGAAATTTTCCCTTTTTTCCAAAGATTTCACCCATTTCTCCAACTTTTTGGGCAATATCGATATTTCCCCTTTCCCTTAGTAGTGATATATCTAGCAATAGCGGCATTTAAAACCTTGACTATAATCGATCGCCATCCAAATAGAAACCAAGCTTGAGTTACCTAGGCCAGTATTGGCTAGGTCCCAAAAAGAATGCCCAGTGCCAAAGTGAACGCCATTAACGACACCACATATGAGGATATCCAGCAATGCACAGCATAATCTGAAGGAGCACCTGAATACTACAAGAGTTGACATGGGTACATTTAAACAATCCATGCAAGAAATAATGTCAACTTTGAAGACTTGAAGCTAACTATTTTACAATGACAGAGATTCATTATTTCCTATGTTCCACTTCCTTTTGTAGTATCATGATACATTTCACGAATCACAAGTTCTAAGCTGTGTAGAAACTGGAAGAATTTATTTCACACAAAAACAGACTTTGCATCTTACAATGTACATTTCTTACAGTGCTTCTCTATAATAAACAAAGAAACTTTGAGAGAGAAATGGAAAAGGTAGAAACTAATGCGTGAACATACAAAAAAGGTTAGACCTGAGCAAATATCTCTGCTAAATTCAACAAAACGTCCCCAATGGTTTTCTAATGTGTGAAATTATAGTACAATTTTAAATCAATCAACTATCCCCATTACTGATTAAGTCAACCCAATATATGAAATTATTCACAGGTTGCATGATAACCCCCCAATGCTGCTGTGTTTTGCTATGTCTTTTGGGCATTGCTGGTCCCAAACCAGGGTAAAGGAAGAGGGTTGCATCAAGTTGGCAACCGGTATAAAACTTTTGCTAACTCTCTTCGACAAGAATCTTGAACCATCATATTTAAAATCTTGAGCTAGGGCATTCTCTGGAAACGACATGCTGCAACAGTGCCTGGTTGCAATGATAAATAAGCAAGGATTATCGTGTCGAAGTGAACGGATACGAGTACAGAAGCAAGTCCAAGAAAGTAGGATTCGTCTAGCTACTTGGAATGTAGGGACTTTGACAGGAAAAAGGTTAGAATTAGTAAATGTGATCATAGTGTTAAGTATTGGTTTCGGATCGGGGGTCGTCCCGGTCCAAAACCGAGTTGGATCGCCGATCCAACTAGGGATCGGACGATCCGAAACCAATCCAAAAAATTAGAATCTGCAATGCAGTTCCACGATTTCAAAAGGTGTTATTTAAGTTTTTAATAAAATAATATTTGTTCTCTTCCCTTCCCTAACAAAAGCAGTCAACAAAGTCGGTGGGATATGTGTACAGCAGAATGAACGCATCAGTGAAAAATTGCTGTGAACATCCAAATCAGATGAGCAAAGACCAGCACCTGCTTTTGATTATCGTTGTTTTTATTCTTGAGTAGACTTTGCTCATCTGATTTCACCATGGCCCAAGAAGCTGATGAGGACGACGACCACACGGACGATAAAGACGACCACACCAACGATGAAGACGAGCATGAGGTCGGATTAACAGGAGCCCTAGTAGTCAAGGTGGATAAATTACCTAAATCAAAATGTTAAGAGAGATGATTTTTCAGAGGAAGAAGATGATCCCATCATTCGACTCCATAATCTCCTTGGAAACAGGTTCTTAATCTTCTTCACTTCCTTTAATTCATGTTTCCAACGAGTTCTTCTTCTTCTTCTTCTTCTTCTTCTTCTTCTTCTTCTTCTTCTTCAACTAAGGTTTCACAATTATTCTTTGAAAATGGGTCTTTAATAGCCGAAAGGGTACCGGGACGAACTGACAATCAAGTGACGAACCACTGGAATAGTCATTTGAGCAGGAGGATGAAGAACTTCTGGAAACTTCTTAGTTATTTTAAAAAAAAAAAAAACCGGACGATCCAACTCGCCGATTCCGAGACTGATCGTGAGGATCGGCCGATCCGCATCGGGATCAGACCGAGTCAGTACTTTCTTAAGTATTTTGGGACCGGTTCGGATCGGGGATCGTCCCGGTCCAATCCCGAGTTGGATCGGACGACCCAAACCGGGATCGTAAGATCCTTTACACTCTGGATGTGATGAAGACGAGAATCAATGTAATGTGCCTACAGGGAAATGAGAAAAAGCATAAGTGATTGATGAGCATGAACTCTAGTATGCAGGGAAAGGTAACAATAGAAATAATGTTGTACGTGTTAGAAGAATTAGTGATAGGTTAATGGTAGTTAAATTAATTTTAAAACAAGAGATTATTAACATTATTAGTGCTTAGGCACCACAAGTATGATTAGAAGAAAACACTAAAAAAAAATTTTGGGAAGAAATAGATGATTTAATTCAAGGAATCCCTGGTGAGAAGAGGACATTTATAAGGGGGAACTAAATGGTGATGTTGGAGAGGTGAGCGAAAGTTATGATAAAATACATGGGGGATAAGGGTTTGAACCGAGAAATGAGGGGGAAGCAATTCTTGAGCTTGCAGTGACTTACAATCTTGCATTAGCAAACAGTTTCTTCCAAACGAGAGTTTAACATCACATACCTTTACAAGTGGATGATCAAATTGGAATCAAATTGAATTTTTTCCTTCTTAGAAAAAAAAAAGTTCGGAACTTACATAAATTGCAAAGTCATTCCAGGATTTGGAAGAAAAAAAAAGTCATTCCAAGGAAAAGTCTTACTTCACAACATAGGTTGATGGTGATGGAAATTTTTATTACGAGTTGAAAGAAAAGAAAACACATTAAAAATGATCCAAAAATAAGGAGGAACCTAAAACAAGAAAAATTAGTGCCTTTTAAAGATAAACTAAGGAAAGAGTGAACATGGGATCTAGATTCTTAGGAGAATCTAGAGGTAAAATTCAATCCCAAAAGGAGACTTGGTGGTTGAATGATATTGCTTCAAATAGCATGTAGTTTTTAACAGGCAGTTTAAGTTGGAAACTTTCCCTTTCCTCATAAACATACCTGAACTAGACCGGCTCCCATAGTACGACAACTGTGATCTATATAAGAATATAAAAGAAAGTACGGCAACTGTGATCTATATAAGAATATAAAAGAAAAAAAATTTATTTTAGAATTTGGTAAAGAAATACGAACCAAAAAAACTTGGAAAATAAAAAAAAAATGCTAAAAAAGAAACCAAAAAGATAGTATGTGAAGCTAAAAAACTGGCATTTGAGAACCCATATAATAAGCTAGGTACAAAAGTGGGTGACAAATACATACATAAACTTGCAAAACTGAAGAGAGAAAAATAAGAGATTTAGATCAAGTTAGATGCATTTAGAGCAAAGACTTAAGAGTCTTAGTAAAGGATGAGGAGATTAAAGAAAGGTGGAGAGAATGGGCTAACTCAATCCATGAGTTCAGCCATATCCTATACTTTCAGCTTAAGGGGAATTGGGATTTTATGTAATTCTTTTCTGTGTTTTTGTGGGAGGTGTGGGATTTTAATGTGTATACTCTTTGTATACAGGTGTATGGTGGGGGTTATTTTTGTAAATGGCTAGTAAGTTTATAGCATACTAATACAATACAATACTTTTACCGGAAAAAAAAAAAAGTGGAGAGACTATTTTCAAAAATTATTAAATGGTGAAGACAAAGACGGGTTTGTATTGTGCAGATGTGCTCATTGAAGAGGCAAGTGAACACTGCTATGTTCGTAGAATTAAGGTCTCCAAAGTGAAGGGAGCTTTAGAAAATATAAGAATAGGGAAGGCATTAGGACCCAAAGTAATTCCAATTGAAGTGTGCAAGTGCATGGGAGAGATCGGCATACAGTGATTGGCCAAATTATTTGATAGAATTTTGAGAACTAGAAAAATGCCAAATGCTTGGAGGGCGAACACGATGTTACCTATATATAAGAATAAAGGAGATGTTCAAAACTATACAAATTATCGTGAAATTAAACTTACAAGTCATAACATGAAATTATGGGAAAGGGTTACGGAGCAAAGGTTAAGAAAAATAACCCACGTGTCAGAAAATCAATTTGGCTTTTGCTATTGAGATCTACCATTGAGGCCAACTTTTTACTTCAACAATTAATGAGGAAGTTCAGAGAGAAGAGAGATCTTCACATGTTATTATTGATCTAGAGAAAGCATATGACAAAGTCCCTAGAAAATTAATTTGGTGCGCTTTAGGCGTGAAAAGGAAATCAATCAGATACATCGAGGTTATTAAAGGCATGTATAAGGGAACATTACCTAGGGTGTGAGCGATGGGCATCAATACAAATGAGCTCTCAATAAAGATAGGTTTACATTAAGGATCAGTTATGAACCCTATCTTTTTTGGTTTAATTATGGATGAATTGACTACTCATATTCAAGAGGAGGTGCCTTGGTGTATGATTTTAGCAAATAATGTGATTTTGGTAGACCAAACTAGCTACGGAATAAAGGAAAAAAATAGAATTATGGAGGGAGACCCTGGAATCAAAAGATTTTAAAAAAACTCGAATTAAGACCCAATACATTGAATGTAAATTTAGCACAAACAATAGTAAAGTGAAGCAATAGTAAGAATTGAGAATCAAGAGATTCCTAAAAGCAATCAAATTCGTTATTTAGGATCAATTATCCATAAAGAGGGGAATACTGGTGAAGATGTTGCTCATAGAATTGGAGACGGATGGCTTAAATGGAGAAGTGCTTCCAAAGTGCTATGCGTCGACATACTCCACTCAAACTAAAAGGAAAATTTAAAAGACAACTATTAAGTCTACTATGATGTATGGGTCAAAATGTTGGTCAACAATGAAGTAACATATGTATAGGATGAACGTTAATGAGATGAGGATGGTGAGATGGATGTATGAGAAAACTAGGATAGATAAGATGAGGGATGAACATATCCGAGGGTGGTTATGTGAGGCCCAAATTGGAGATCAGATAAAAGAAAGTAGGTGAAGATGGTTTAAGCATGTAAAGCGAAGACCCATAGAAACAGCTGTCGTAGAGGTGTGGGAAAAAAAGTTTAAGGATCTGCGGGGGGAGAAGAAGACCAAAAATAACATGGATGGAGTCAATCAAAAAAGATTTGAATACATGTAATTTGACTGCAGATATGTTTTTTGACAGATTAAGATGGAGGAACAGGATTCCTGTTGTCAACCCCAACTAGTTGGGATAAGGCATTTGCTGCTGCTGATGATGATTTACAGGCTGAATGATTAATCTGTATATTCTGCCAGTGAAGAACAGTTTCAATCCCAATCAAGTATCATCATGCAGTATTAAAATTTCACTTTTCTTTTTTATTGAACTACATCTAAAATAAAGGCATGCATTTCCAGAAACATATCGTAGTAGAAGATAAACATGTAACATTGAAATACTTCACAATGTTCTGAAGTTCAGTCAACTGGCTCAAACTGCGCTGAGTTAGCTTGAGCTACCTATCTAGGTTCCAAAAAAACTCACTTGCATCAACCAACAGAGTTACACAAAGAACTCAACTAAATAAAGCATGATCAAAAAACTTCATTCAGGTTAATTTTTCTCCGGATTTTGGTCAACATCAAGGGAATCATGCAAAGGAACACACACACACACACACACAAACCCACGCACACGTGCCATCCCACCTGCACACACACAGAGTGAAAAGAATAGAGAGCAATCAAGAGTAAACAAGCCAAATATCAAAAGAAAATAGCTGCTTTCAATGTTCAAAACAAGCTTTTTCGGTCTTACATTTAGTAAAGTTGGGGGTACAAAATATTAAAGGGTGCTATAGTCTACCTTATAGTAATTTACATAAGCAGATATACGAAAAGTAAGATGTGAATGGATATAATGGACAGTCTACCATTCCCATTGTGTCCACACAAAGGGGTAGAACCCATCAAATGATGGACCTAAATACCTAATTAGTAGGTCTCTTTGTAAACAACCAACAAGAAGACCTGGTCAAATGATTGTAGCTTAATAAAATCAAGTTGTTCTCTACTTCCCTCCTCATCATGTGACAACAAATAATGAAACATATTGGGTAGGCTATCTTTAAATGGAGTTACAACACCTGAAATTTATCCTATGGAATTGCAGAAGAAATTCACTTTTCCAAGATTACATTTAAAGGAGGTAATTTTAAGTATGCCAAAAACTGACTCATGGGAGATGTGTATAAGTGTTAAACTTCATATCCACCTCAAATAAATGGAAGAAACACATTGGTTTCCTTTGCCTACAAATAATACAATAATGAACCAAACACGCTTGGTGAATATATAATGTTGTTTGACATATGCTTTTAAATGACATGAAATGTAAATAAGCCAGAAAGTTTTTCAGGTATAAAAAGCTCAAAGTGACAGAAAAAATTAAAACATAAAAGCACTGATGAGAAGGAACAGCAATTTTCCTTACTTGCTTAGCTTTGGTCTCATTGTCTGCAGCTTCAAAGCAGGAATTGAATGCAAGACTTTAACACCATGAGCAGCACGCTTTTTTGAATGTGATTTCAACTGAGAGGTTTTCCTGTTTGAATAATATTTGTCATTAGAAATATTGAATCGCCCAACAGATAGAGCCCCTTGACCAGGTAGATCAAAAGAATCCCCAACAGTGGACTTCACAGAACGAGTTACTATCATCGCCCCAGCATGAAAACAAATATCTCTACTATCCTTGTTCTCTGAAATTTCAAAAAGCATCTGTTCATCCTGAAGATCAAGAATTAGCTTTGGTTTCGAAACGAATTTGTCTGGTTCCCAAATAATTTTGTCCAACCAGGATCCTTCCAGCATGTCCATGTTGTGCATGGAAAGTTTGTTGAAACGCCTTATGATATCACTTTGGAAGAGCTCCCCGTTGGCATTTTCTTTTCTCATTTCTGAATTATTGGAAGAATCCATTTCCAAACGAGATTCTAATCTCAAAAGCTGGGGATGAAAATTCCTTTCTGGAAATGAAAGGTTTGTTGAAGTTCTTGAGCCAAAGGGCTCCACTAAAACAGGATAGCTACGCAAGAAAAGACTATGATCCTTCTCATCTGGTTCTGTCTGGAGCTCTGACATAATTTTTTTTGGCTCAACCTCCAATTCTGTTTCTGTGCCAGTAAGAACTTCAGAATCAGGTTGAGAGAATACACAATTCTCTGGGGACCCATGTCTCACTGTCGGAGAATTGCCCCAAATGATTTCGTCTTCCCAATCTTTTTGTTCAAGAGGGTAAAATTGAGGACATGACGGTGATCTCCATCCTTCAGACAGACCAACAGTCACACCTTCCTTCATTGGCTCAGCACAAAGACACGAGTCTTTCCTTTGCTCATCAACCAGAGTAGGTGTTTTTGCAATCCCTTGCCACATGCCAAATGCTGCTGCTACATTATCACCATCCATTGCTACTGAATTATCATCTTGAGTTGTATGCACATGTTTCATAACAGACAAACCTTTGCTAGAACCCTTTAGAAAAACCTCTTCATCCTCCTCAACGATATCACAAACGTTCATGGCTTTATACCTCTCTGGAAAGATTTTAAAAAATAAAAAAATAAAAATTAAGAAATAAAAACATCAAGAAGAAAACCCAGGATAAAGAAAATCAAGTACAATGGTCAACTGATTATCACAATTAGGTGCTCATTGATATTGTGAGCATAAAAATAGAAAACAACCATTAATGCCGGTTCAAATCTTGAAACAAATGACAGCAAATACGATGAGCAAATATCTATATCCAAAAGAGATTCCACATCACATCATTACTGGAAAGAATTCCATAAATCATGATCTGTAAGAATATGAAGCCATGAAGAAGTTCCAAAATCCTATGGGACTATATACCTCGGGAAATAGAATATCGACGGTTCCTCTTCTCCCTTTTCTTCAAGGGTCCATGAATACCAAAAATTTCAGAGAACCGTAAGATCACCGTTCCATCTTCCACACACAATATAGGCAATGATGTCTCACTTTTACAATTGAATGGCTCTTCCAGAACTTCAGGTTTGTCCTGCTGAAACGGGGAAAAAAGTAATAGAAATTTGAAAACTTATTGTAGCACAGTATGATTAAGAAGAAAAACATGTAAATGTTAGTGTTACAAATTTGACAAGTTGGCATGGGATTGCACTTTTTGTTCCTCAGTAAAGAAAATGTCCTATATCTGAAGCAATTTAATATCCAGCTCATAATGTTAAAATACATAACCTCGTATCAGGCCCAATTTTAGAAAACAATTGTATTGCATATTGTATGAGAAAAGATTAAATATTGTGCTTGTGCTATATGAATAATAAATCAAAATCGTCATCAGTTATACTTGATTATTGTTTGGATCAGCAGTTGGATACAATACTACTTATTTCTATAAGTATGTGATCCATGGGTTGACTGTCATGTCATATTACATGCACATACACACACAGATGCACATTGTATAAGAAAAAGTTTTGTGTTGTGCTTCTGCCATATGAATAATGAATCAAAGTTCCATCAGTTATACTTAATCACTGCCAGATCATATAGCATGATTTATAAAATCTGCAATCTCATCCCATATGTAGAGAAGATACAAGTAGCATGTGTATGCGTTTGAAGGGGTGCCTGACATGCTGCAAAGGTACTCCTCTGTCATCATATAAGGGTGTAATATATGTGTGTGTGTGTGTGTGTGTGTGTTGGTCTAGTTCGGTTCGATTCATTTTACATATATTTGTTTTAGTTTGGTTCAGTGTTCGGGTATGATTCAGTTTAATAGAAGCCTTAACAGAAAACCAAACCGAACAAATTCGGCTTTGCATTATTCAAACCATAACAAAACCGAATTGGAAAAAACAAAATTGATTTTTTTCGGTTTGGTTCATTCGGTTTCGGCTGAGACCGAACCAATTTACATCCCTACATATAAGTAGGTCTCGAGTTTCCATTCCTTTCTTGTAACATGAGGCCTCCAAGCAGTAATGTTAAATGTTAAATTTTCCAACTGCTGAGAATAAAAAAGTAATCTACTTGGAAACATGGAATCATTCACAGGATCAGATGACATGTTGGAGATATCCTTTCTTAGAGAGCATCAAAAATTAGAAAGAAATAGGAGTGAAGAAAATGATGACATCGATCAGAGAAAAACACCAATAATAAAAAAAAAAATAATAATATCAACTAACCTCTTGAAAATCTGTCAAGTCAACATCCAGGTTTTCAGTTTCAAAAGATTCAGTAAAGAGAGGCGTATCTTCAGGAGACCTCTCTTCCCCAGAAACTACTCCAAGCTGCTCAATTTGCTCACCTGAGGGGGGGGGAAGTACATGGCATAGTTAAACTTCGTGATGCAGTGGCAAGAAAGAGTTACTAGATGTACAGCAATCTAGATGAACAACTACCGGACATTCTATTATCAATGGAAGACAGTACAGTAACCTGTGAACTATGGAAGAATCATCCAACAAAACTTAAGAGCCTTCCCCAAAGGGTTTCAATTTTTTTTAATATATACATATTATATGACAAAATTATGTATTTTGCATAAAAAGTAGGGGAAGCAATTTCTCTCCATGAAAAGGAATCTACATGAAGTCATGATTGAAATGCCTCATAAAGCATTCAGAGATTGGTTCAAAAGTCAAAGGTGACTTCGAGCTCACACAACCGGAAGTAAGAAAGAAAGGAAGAAAAAAAAAGGTAGTGGCTAGACATAACAGTGAAAAAGGACAGACCATCAATGCATATCAAAGCTTAATAGGAACCATTGTAACCAAAATACAATGGAGAATTGACCATACACAAAACTATGTTTATCCAACCCCTTTAGCAAGAGAACCTGCACTTTTTTTTCTTCCAAAAATGCAAAACAGGACGTAAAAACCTGCCATACCCATTCTTTATTAACTCGTGTCCGGGACAACTCTTGTTTTAATGTTTTCTAGAACCTGTATTACTCTTTTGACGTCAAGTAGGTTTCTTGAGGGGTTTGGCACTTTGGCCTATTGCTTTGTCCTGATCTATGGAGTTATATTTTTAGCTTAGGGGTTGTTTGGGCTTGGATGCAGTTTCTTTTGAACCCCTGCCTGGTTGATTGACACCATTTAATCAAACAGAAGGCACAATATCTGTTATAGCATCTGAAACAGGAAGGAAAGTTAGCACTAATGATGGGAGAACAGACTGAGAAAGAACCAACTCTTTAACAACACTCAGCAGAAGAATCGTACCGTTCTCACCAAAAAAAAAAAAAAAAAAAGAATCGTATCGAGTTAGGTCAGACAAGTCAGACCAAATACTGCATCCAAATAAATCATTTTGGTGCATTTAGAAGTGGTTATAGCATGTGAAAAAAGGCAACATTAGCTAGAAGGAATGACATCTGCACATATACCTGACAAAATTACAACAGAACAGAGAAGATCAGGATGGCCACAGGGCAAGGATGACATGCACAAATCAAGGAGTAAAGAATAAAGAAGAAATTGGGTGAATGATTTTGACACTGCAAGAATTTGATGATTGAACTCCGTGTATAGCTTTATGAAATTATGAGACAACTGTCAAGTAACTGTGAAGCTAAAAAGTTATGCATTGTGACCATATATCAAATTCACACCATGTTCAAGTCACTAGCCAGATTTTACGGTTGGTTGAAATCAAACTCTTAAGAACTAGTTGACAAAGCTTGATGCACTCTACAGAATTCTTGCAAGTGTTCTCACAAAAGGGAATAGAGAACCAGCCAATGTCTGAGAGTTGACTGATATCAGCTTTTTCGATATCTTGCACATTGGTATGAAACTTTTATATCCCGATGACATCAGAACTAAGTTTGAAGATCATTTTGAATCAGTGATCATGCAAAAGAACTCCTTAAAACATCCAAAAAATAAAGAGAGAAATTTTGGGTTTACATCAATTGACGGTGGAAACCTATGGACGAGGAAGATATAATAGAAAATTGATGAAACCAAGTTGCAAAACTTGTGTTTAGAAGCTAAAAAGTACAGGAAAACAATTGTCCTGACTCTCCACGTGAGTTTTATATCTCATTTTGCAATCAGAATCATTGTTTTAGAAAAAAGAGAAAGATATTCTATCAATTAATTTTCATTGTGTTTAAACACACAGCAAGCCAAAAAAAATTATTTCTCAAACTTAGTTGAATCTAAAGTTCATATCAATACAAGTTCACATATATTATTCTAATACCAACAAAAACCACAAATCAAGGTTTTTATGTTGCCTTTGTATCTTCTTTTCACAATTCACACTGTACTTCGCTAGTCAGCTTAGGGATTTATCTCAGCCCCATGCTGCAAACCATCTTTGTTTCTTCATTCTGTTTTTATCATCAATAAGATTGTGTTATACACCAAACAAAAACCAGAGATCAAGCTTTAGCAATCAGGGACAAAAACCCCAAGACCTATTAACATCGAGTGATAAGCTTCTACTATCCACAGAACCCAAAAAGTAAAATATTGAATTGAGAAAAAGAAAGCTACTGAATAAGCTCAACCAAAAGTACTTTAGTTTAACTTGGTAGCATGGTTTTATATTTCATGGTATATTGAGTATCGCCGGGAGGTGGGTGGAGAACTTACCTGATTTTTCTTAAACTATCAGGATATATCATGAAACGTCACAATAATTATGTCGCAGTATGAAACTGAGTATCTTTGGTATCTTTTTAAAACTATTGAAAAACATGAGAATATTTCGAGAGGAACCCCCCATATCGATCTTGGGCTCTTAAAAATCTCCCAAACCTATTTTCTCCAATCTCTTGGCATAGATCCTTCTTGGACAACTTCAAACAATCCCATTTCAAATCAAATTATATTTTTACCGGAGATAAGTTGAAAAGCCCCAAGCATACATCCATTTGTTTTTTTGATAATTAACAAGATTTCATTAGATAGTGGTAAAATAGAGGTACGACATATGGCTATTCGAGGTGGACATCCAAGATAAAGTACTACAAGCACATACAGAAAAAGACAATGCAAACAAATACGAAAAACAAGAAAAATAAAACAGGACCAAACACAAGAATTACATCAGTTACCTCCCTCCAAAAATATCCTTCGTAGGGATCCCAAAGAAGAAAGCACCCCCAGCCTAGCTCCTCCTCTCGCTAAGAAATCCGCTATTGTATTCCCCAAACGTGGAATGTGAGAAGATGTAACCCTTCCCCCTACCAAGTATCTCACCTCCCTCAGGCCTCAACAAGTGCCAGAATCTCCACGACCATTGCCGTGCATCAGACATCCACGAGATAATCACAGTAGAGTCCCCTTCAATCAGTAAGGCCTCTACTCCCCGTTTCCTATGCCTCTCATCCCCATAAGTAAAGCCATTATTTTTGCCCGTGGAGAGTCCCCCTCCCCAATCGACCCTGAATTCGCATGGATAATCTGACTGTCAGCATCTCTAAACACTCCACCCACACCAGATAGACCTGGGTTGCCCAATGAGGACCCGTCAATATTCAGCTGGATGTAATCCCTGGGAGGACTCCTCCATATATAACACTTTCTTCCCCGCCCTTGGAGAAGATCCAACAATAGTAGCCCAATCTCTAATAATCATATCGAACTGTACACCCTGAATTCAGGTCTGACTATAATCCATGATGCCACCATCATCATAATGGAATCAATAACAGATCGTATGCTGCTCCTGTGCTCCTCAAAATCAAAAATACACCTATTCCTTTCTGTCCAAATCGCCCACAAAATCGCAAGACAGCTCCGTGCAACACCTTTCCACTTTTCCTCAGACCTACCTCTCTACTGTTTAAATAGTGATACAACCTTGGCAGACATCAGCCAATCCAAGCCCACCATATCCAAGAAAAATTTCGACACCTGCCTAGCAAAATTACAATGAAGAAATAGATGAGCAATCAACTCCTCCTGAGCTCTACACATCATGCACATGTGTGAGATAGCCAAACCAGCTCTCCTTTTTTGAAGCATTTCATAGGTCTTTGATCGTTTGAGACCTCTTCGATTCGCATGGGTTTGCCCCCCTCCATTATCAGAGGAAAGAAAACCTCCACCAGAACCACATTTCTTTTGAGTGTGGAACTATAGGAATGGGATTCGGCACGGTGAAAACCTACGTCCCCTTTTCCCTTGAGTCACATATTTAAACCAATACAGAATATAGTACTAGTTTCTGATCTAAAAATCAACCTATCAATGTTAGTTATAATGTAAATAGATCAGATATACACAGTAAGGCACATCTTCTTTCCATACAAATATATCAGATATACACAATAAGGCACATATTAATTCCATATACTATCCTTACATCATCAATATAATTGCTTTTCCTAATGCTTTTAGTTCTTTCGGTCTAAATAAGTCTGTTTCAGCCGTCGCCAAAGTTCTGTTCCAATTCTCTCTCCTCTCAATCTTTCCTCGATACCTCCAACTTTTTTTTACAATGTCGAGACATTCCCGGTATATCCCTCAATAATGGGGAATGGGGTCCCAAAAGGCACTTTTAAAAAAAGTCTCAAAGGATTTTGACATGCAAACTTGTGCCCCTTTTCAGTTTATCAACATTGCTGAGCTTTTTAGTAACTTCGGTGCACAGCATATCCAATGGATCTTATGTAAGGTTTTAAAGAACACACGAACTGACCAAAAAACTAAACCACTTTCATATGCTAGTAGGTATGCATGCATCAGTATCATGAAGGATTTCAATAGAAATATACAAAATATTTAAAGGAACTTATCTTTCAACATGGAGCTATCTTTCTTTGTAGGATAGGTCTTTTGTTAAAAGCAGCTTGCTAGAGTTTAAGATAAGGCGGTGGGTCTAAGAGGTTTGGGAAGCTAACAAGGGACTTCCATTTTAATTGGAAGAGAAAAAAAAAAAGAATAGATAGCTCTTCAAGCAATTGGCTCTACCTTCTTAAGAAATTTAGGGGATCAGGGTGACAAAGCCAAGAGTTATGAGAGAAGCTTACTTGGGTAGCTGGCTGAGCAAATATTGGTGCCCTTGCAAAATTTTCACTATATTCGACGGAAATTTAAAACATAATTCATAAGATGTTGAAAATTCAATATGAGAGAATAGTTGGTATAACCTGCACAAGAAATAGTTTGGACTTCAGAATTATTATCCGTGACAGCAAGTTCCTTTTCAAAGTCCTCATCCTCATCATAATTTTCCTCATCAAAAACAGAAACTTTGTTCTCCAAAGTAGCCAATGAAATTTCAGCAGAAAAAAACTCCTTTTTGGGCAGCAAATGGTCCTCCTCAGTAGTGGCTTCAATCTCAGGACCTTCATATTGCTCCTCAATGTCTTCATAATCAACAGCATCTTCAGCCTTTTCATCATAATCTACATGTAGAAAAATTAACCAAAACATAATCAGTAAAATTGACTTGAAACATATCATCAAAGATGATATCAGGTTGACCAAGGTTCTACTCAAGAACCGTTACAAGAAAGGAACAGACAAAAGAACAAGGACTAAAAGGGAAAGAACGTCAAGCATTTTTGGCATAAGAATCTCACAACCTAGGATAAGAAATTAAATTTATTCTTTTAGACCTACTTGCACTTTACAGTGGCATAAACATCAATAGTATCTTTTTGTTTTGCTTTTCATTTTGGCATCAATTCGCCATGTTATTTCACTATTGCCAAATATGTGTATCTATATGTATAAAGCTTTGATAATATCATCTCCTTCATATCTGTATATGAACATATGCATGCATGTACATAAGTATGCATTGTGTAGATGCCACATTGATATCTGTTTTCTCATATCAACTCGATTTTAACACAAACAGCTTATGTAACAACAGAATTCTTAGGCTATCAGAAAAACTTTAAAATTCAGTAAGAATTAAAGATATTTCAATCCAAATATATCAACATCAATAACCATAAGATAATTAATCTTCCCAAGGAAATAATACAAAGGAGTGCTTAAATTGAGATGTGAAAATAGCATGAGTGCACTTTTCAACCCATTATAGGACACATTGATTTACAAACTCAATGATGACCACAGCAATTTCAATGTTATAGTTCCTGCTTTAGCATTACAATAGTTCCTACCACGAAAAGATATGTTGTATTTGTTACCCATGTAGTGCTAGTGCTAGTCTACATCCGTTTCGTTTTGTTTTACCTTGGTTTTTTTATCACAGTTCATGTTCTTGTATATTCTCAAAATTGATATTTAACAAAATTGTTGTTAAGTATTAAAAAAAAAATGTAGTGCATCTTCCACAGTCCATTTAATGTCTCAATATATTAAAGATGCATAAATAACTGCATGAGA
>JAUPMG010000014.1:12105312-12120856 GCA_031762675.1 Pachysandra terminalis | reverse complement strand
AAACCAACTTCGGTTAAGTTTGGGTTGGGTTTCTATATATTTGGTTCGGTTTTGGTTTTGAAACTATAAAACCAAATTAGCCTGGTTTGGTTTCGGGTTGAAGCCTTGGTTAAACTCAACTAAACCGAAATCCGAACTATAATGTATATATATATATGATATTGTATAGGAGAGTGGTTTTTGGGAGGAGGGTGGCACTTTTGTGCTATTTGTTTTCAGCCATGTGTCCTCCAATGTAATTCTAGAAAACATTATACTAAACTGACCTAACTCGAACCGCAACTAAAATTTGGGTTGGGTTGATTTGGATTTCGGGTTTCACATTTCAGTTCGATTTGGGTTTTAGGCTGGGAAGTTCGGGTCTCGATTCAATTCAGTTCGGTTTTGGGTTAACCTTCACCAATGTCAGTTTGGTCTTAAGTTGACGTCAAACCAAACCGAGTTGCTCCCCTAGTAAGGACCATGTTCACATTCCGTAGCTACTACAGTACTACTGATCACCGTGGTCTGATTTCAAAATCAAAGGAAAATAAATTGCTAAGAAACCGGAAACAATTCCTGATTTGATTGGTTCAGCCTTTCCGGTTCAGTCCGGTCTGATCATTAGACAAACAAAAATCAATCGCATATCTCATATCAAAACCACTACACCAACTACCATATTAAACAAAGCTAACCAACCCACATTGATTTCCCATAATCTTTACTTTTTTCTCTTCACAGTTCACACCTATACTTATCGCAAAACCCCAATAAGTAAACAAATCTATACGCGTGTATCAAAAAGTTCCATAAATGTACGGCTAGAAATTAATTATTAGCAATAGGTTGTTGGCAGAGAGAGAGTCTCGGTCGCTTATTCCCCGAACCCACCTGCCCCAACGCAGCAGACATCGCCGGTTTATTGAGAACGGCCTTCAAAGCCCGTCTTAGCTTCCCTAAGACATTATTATCTCCTCCACCAGCACCGCCACCACCACAATCGCCACCGTTTATTACAAACACGTTCTTGGTCCGGCCTCCGACCGTCGCCATCTCCGCCTTCAACACCCTCACATGGACTGACCTCAGTGCTCGAGTCAGATCCGACAACAGGTCATGACGGTCATCACAGCACAAAGACACCCTTATAAGGTTCTGCTCTTCTCCGGATTCCTCGTAGTAACCCAGCGTCAGCTCGTCCGTCTCACCAGGAAAAAGCCATTCTCTGCTGCTGCTGCATCCATCCCTATCCTGGAGTGCCATATCAGCTGCCACCTTCTTCAGCTCCTTCACGTGTTGAACCACATTTGCCAGCAACGACGCCTTATCCGTCTGCAACCAATCCATGATCAAAGTCATCAAACCATCAGAGTATTCAATTACAAAAATAGCCTCGCAAAGCGACCGAATATTACGATATTATTACTCACTTTAGCTGTGTTGGGAAGACAAGTACGAAGGGTAGCAAGGCGACCGTTAATTCGCTCTCTCCGTCTCCTCTCCGCCTCGCTATGGCTCTTGCATGCAGCAACTGCTTTTGCCTCCTCCACCGTCGATCTCGAACTCGACGTCGAACCACCGCCGGGAAATTGATGAGTCATTACTCCTTGAAGAAACTCATCTCCAGTCGCTGAAGTACAGTAGTAACTCTGAAAGGGAAGCATCGATCACTTCTTGATCTTCGTTGATCACTTTCTCTAAAAGATAACAAAAACAAATAATATAATCCATAATAGAGAGAGAGAGAGAGAGATGTAACTATGTAAGAGATCCTTTTCTTATAAAACAAACCAAGTAAGCGATCATAATAGAGCAAATGGAGAGTATCAAACCTGAGCAATAGAGAAGATTCCGATATATATGTTCCGGAATATCCTCCACCAAAAATCCGAGAAACTTTTATTACTAAGAGCAAGAGAACATAGAAGACGAGGAGGAGAGAGATTAAACGGAGAAACGATTACCCTTCTGAGCTGTGCAAGTGAAGAGATGTAGTAGAAGTGAAGTGGAAACTGGAGAGGGAAAAAATGATTCGCTGGTTTCTACTGCGAGTTAAAAACTTTTGGTCTCAAGCTTTTTACCAAGGAAAAAGGAATAATATTCTCAGAATTAGAAATAGTGTTTGAAAACGAAACGTTGGGCAATCATTTTCCGGCACAGTGCTTTACGGCGGAGGTGACAGCTATTCTGAACGGGAGAATAGGGATCGATGATGATGATGGCTGATGAGCCGACAATCTCTTCTTGAATCGCAGAAAAAAAGTGTGTTTTCACTTTCACTGTCGCCTCTCTTGTTCCTCGGACATAAAACGATAATAACCTACACTACTTCCCTCCATTACAAACAAAATTCTTAAGGTACTGTACGAAGCAGAAGCTGTGTGAGGGAATATTTTTAGAGAACAGATCAATGGTGTTAATCGTTTGGATGCTTGAATCGGATAATTATTATTATAGTATTCAACCATTTGATAAGTATTGTTATGCCTTGTTTTTAATAGTTTGAGTTTTTAGAGTTACCGGTGTTTAACATAGTATGGAACAAGAAGTCTCGGTGTTTGAATTCTAAGCTATATGTTTCTGTATTTATGCTTCCATGTATGTGTTGTTCTTGTATGAGCTTGTGTGTGATGTGTGTTTGTCTCATTGTTCTGTGTTCTCTCACAGATGTGTTGTTCCTGTACGGATCTGCACGTATGGAAGAATATTGAACCATTTGATATATATTATTGTGCCTTTGTCCAACAACTTGAACTTTTAGAGTAACTAATGTTTAACAGATAGGATTGTTGATGGAAGGGAAGAGCAAGGACAATATCAAGAAAGTTGGCAACTAAAAAATCTAAAAAATTATTGTTATAGTCTCTATTTTAAATTTTTATTTGAAAGAATTAATGTTGTTTGAATTTTTGTCTATTAGTAAATGATAAGAATATGCTAAAAAGTAAGTTGGAAAAGTAATAGGTCAGAAAGTAATATGTTAGAAAGTGAAATTTAATTTTCGTGAAAGCTATTTGGTAGTATCATGAATAGATACATATATATATATATATATATGACTGACAAAAAACTTTTGATTTTGATGTTTGATTAATAGAAATGAATGAGAAAAGTTTTTCATCTACCAATTTTATCCTTCATTGTACAAGTGCAGGAAAAATGAAACTTTGATGATAAATGGTAAGATGGGATACATCTTTTCTGTGGGACCCATAAATTCCTTTATTTTTTTTTATCAAAAAACAAAATTTACCACCCACACTTCCCTAGTATCCAAATATGCATGTCATGCAAGAAAGCCGTCTTTATAAAGGGAGAAAATTATCTTTACAGGGAAGGTATATGTGATGGCCAATGTTTGAGTGATACTTGTTGCCATTATGACAAACCCAAAGGGATGTGAATGTAACTTACCCTAAATGAAAGGTTGAGGAGAAAGGCACATTTTTTTCAGAAAAAAAAAAAAAATCAAGATTTTCTATCATGGATATAAACGTTCCTATTACAACCAAAAAATTAAATTTCACTTTCCAACATTTACTTTAATATTACTTTCCTAACAAATTTTCTAGGTTTTCTTGATATCCAAACTGATTATTATGAAAGAAAATGTCTACCATATTTTGATGTGTGATATTTCCAACATTACTAATCAGATGATACCACTTACACAATAGCAAAATTGATAACCGATTATTCTGATTATGGTGGAAGCCTAACTAGGCTTCATTTGTCACTTGTGATTTTAGATTTATCAATAACCGATTTTGCCTTGGCCTCATTCCAAGGTGCGGATCTTCTGTGATCTCTCACAGGAGGTTGACATGTGTCCACATGTGAGCCCATTAAGAATGGTGACTTGTCATTTTTAAATCCCTAAAAAAGGGTGAACATGGGCCCACCACTTTAACAGGCTTCTACCTTAACAAATAGAAGCCAATTAAAGTGGTGGGTCTACCTAAGATCGTGTCAACCTCTTGTAAAGTTTACAAGAAGTTTCCTGTGATCCAAATCACAGAAGATCCTCACCCCTCATTCCGTTGGTCCCATAGGAAATATCACACCAAAATATGGTAGACGATTTCCTTCCTCTTCAACGACATTTCTTCTACAGATGTTGCGTTATTTTCCAATGAAACAATGTCTTTACTTTGTCATAACTACTGAATGGGTGAGGATCTGCTATGATCTGGATCACAGGAAACCTCCTGTGATCTGCATAGGAGATCGACACCTGTTCATAAGTGAGTCCCATTAAGAGAGAGTCACTTACAATTTTAAAAACTCTAGAAAATGATAAAACCCGGGAGGCCCACAAGTTATACCAAGCCAGTACAACTTGTAGACTTGCCGAAGACACATATCGATCTCCTATGATGGATCCAAGAGGTTTCCTATAATCCGGATCAGAGAAGAACCTCGTCCTCCAGAACAGGTGGTAGTCAAGGTTGATGAGAGAAAGAGTAGTTTTCTTGTCGTAGCAATCAAACCCACAACCATCGATTTGATACCCCTATACGTAATCTACCCATTGGATCAATAGTCAAAATACTTTTAAAATATTTTATTTTATTTATTATTATTATATTTTTTTTTTTGGTTAACTTTCTTCTGAAGAGCAGAAAGAATGATTTTGATCGAAGGTTGCAAGTTAGGGTGCCGCTGATGTTCAGAATGTTGGTACGATGGCTGAAACAGCTTTCAAAACCCATGTATGCCCTGTTCACTGTGTAGAGTGGAAGGTGGACCCCACCACTGTATTTTGCAAAGCGAGTGATCAACATCGAATCATCTGATCTTATGTGTGAGACATGAATGACGTTGTCATGATGCTGCAATTGGCATGTTAAACGGCCATAAGCTGATCGTATTAAAATGCTTTGTACTCTGTACTGAAATACAACGCAAGGTTTGCAGTATTACACCACGGGTGCAGCAAATGTTCCCGACAAAATGCCATAGAAAATGGTCTTCCTATTTTTTTTTTTTGTTCCTCTCGTAATCCTTAGAATGGGACCCACCCTAACGTGATATTTTGACTGATATTTTGTCGGCTCGTCACAGTCAAATTCAAACTTATAAAGTAAAAGAGCAGTCAGCAAAGATCCTTCTCCTCTTATTCCTTTTATTTTGTAGGGTAAATTACAGTTGCCTCCTTCGAGGTATACATAATTTACACTTACCCCCTTTCACATATCAAAAATAACACTTTACTTTCACAGATGACGACTGTTAAGAGAATTTAACTGATATTAGATTCTGTCTGAAATACTCTTAATATTAAAAACAAAGCTTGTGATTTAATTGCAAAATAAAATTATTAAAATACCCTACTATAGTTCTCGATGGAAACTAAGCTGAACCTTTACTCTTTTTTCGTGGCATTCATTTATTCTGACCGTAGCATCTTCGACGAATTCAACCGGACAAAATTGTGTCGGCCTTAGCATCTCCGATGAAAATTCTTCATTTCTGTTAGGGTAACTGACCACAAACTCTTCTTCTCTTCTCCTGTGATGAATGAGCTGAACTATTTTTCAGTTTTGTGTTTAGACGGAGACTCGACAACAAATAAGAGATGAATGTAACTTTCCTTAAAACCTCAGGTAAAGTGTTATTTTTAATAAGTGAAAGGAGGTAAGTGCAATTTACACATCCTTAAATGGAGAACATCTTCAGGGGATTACAAAATTCCTACAAAGCATAATTTATTAATATGTCGTTCGCATTCATTTCTTTTATTTCCTTTTTTTTTTAAAAAAAAACAAAAATAAAGAAAAAGATTTTTACTCACATCATTTGGGGTTTGATTCACGGGAGAGCCCATATCACACCATTAAGGCCTCGTTTAACTGTCATTTTGGAAATGCATTCTAAGGAGAGTGAGTTCAAGTAGAGGTGAAATGAGTTCACAAATAAAATGGTCAAAGGCAGAATGAGTCATCTCATGATGACGAGAATTAATGGGTGACACGTGTAATACTGTACGTTAATATTTTATTTAAAGTTGAAAGAAATAAAAATAATTATTTTAATTATTTTTATTTGAATAAATCAAAAAAAATACATTATAATATTTTATCATATTGAATGATGGTTTTTGGAAAAAAAATTAGTACACTTTCCAATGGACCCTTTACCTTAGCAGTATTGGCAAACTTATAAATAAAGTGAATAGTGGTAAACTTGTAAATACATTCTTTTTTATTACAAATTATTTTGAAGTGTTACTAATACTAATCAAATTTAAAATGATTTAATTGTACTAAGATTATGTGTGGATATAGGATTTTTAGAGCTTGCAACAAGTCGAGTTAGGTTGGGTTCCGGTGATTTATAAATGGATTTAAACTTAACGGGATAGGAAATCATGAAGTCAAACCCAATCTACCAATAAACAGGTTAAACCCGCCTAACCCATTTATTATTTATTTTATATTAAAGTAAAATGTAACAATATTTCATATATTAAATTTTAATAAATATTATAAAATTTTTAATATAGACAATTTAATTAACGAATATAATTTATTTTCAGAATAAATAAATATTTTTATCTTATAAATAAATTTAAAATAACTATAAATAATAAAAATATTACATATAATTATAAATTTATTAAAGACAATTTTAAACAGGTAACCAACATGTTGGGTTTGGATTGACTCATTTTCAAACAAGTTGGTAAAACTTAAACCCAACCATCAACCCAAACTCATTTAAAATGGTTGGATTAAGGCAGATTGGCAGGTCAGTTTTTGAAATTACCAACTTCAGGAATTTTATGAAAACAATTATAATTAAAATAAAAAACTACGTTAACCAACCATATTAGGTCAAAACTCATTTTGTTACATGCTAACCAAACGCAACCAATAAGCCTTCAAACTTAGTTTCTACAATGAATTTAGGGAACTAGTTCTTGAAATGAGTTCCTAATCCAAAATAACAAGCAAACGAGGCCTAAGGGTTACAGGTCATTTTGGGAATGAGTTCCAGTTGGTGGAATGAATTCTCATGGATTCATTTCGCAAATGGAGTTTGAAGCATTACTTACTCATTTGAAATTCTTGAAGAAAACATATGTAGCTAACATTTTCTTTCACAAACAAGAAATGACCAGTAGCACAAAATAAAAGACCAGGTTAAGTTTGTTTCAAGCTAAATTTGAAATGATACCTTGGCACCTTCAGAATAAATCCTTCCTCCTTCAATCCCAATGTAGTAGTCCCGAACAACGGAGGCTTTAAGTGTTAGACAAGGATCCACCATGCGAATGACATCACACAAAAACCTGATTGTGTGCCATTGGCCAGGCCAACGAGCAAAATTTCATTTACAAGAATGGATCCATAGCCGTAGAATGAAGCATGAACAAAAAGATTTCTTGATTCACAGATTTAGCTACACAAGCTCTCTTCTATGGAATGGAGATCCACAAGGAGCAATGAGACCAAGATTTTGCATTACTTTAATTCGCCATGCACTCAAATCTTGCGATTTCTTGGATGTCGTAATTACCTGGTACCGCATTTGAGTTAATTGATCAATACATCAGAAAATGCACAAGCTTTTTAAGAACAAGGGCTTGTATGTGTAAAAATAGGGATACTCACAGAGACAGGGCTATCTGGCTTGAGTTTCTTCAAAACACCATTGCGCTTCGGGTTTACTCTTTCAGCTCCCTTCTTAGCTTTCTGCAGAATTGGATTATCTTGTTTTACTTGTGTTCGTGGTGTACTGACACTTCGTGATTTGCAACGAGATGCCGGTGGTGCCTGATAAAGGGTTGTACATGCTTTATCCATAAGATCCAAGTCCAAATGTCACATACATGGAGAACCCAGCAAAGAGAGGAAACTTACAGAATCCCTGTTATCTCTCTTGTTATTTTTCTTGACACCTTCTTGCTTTTTATATTTTGGAGCTTCATCTTTGGACTTTTTCTTAGATTCAAAGTGTAAAATAGGGATACTCGCAGAGACGGGGCTATCTGGTTTGAGTTTCTTCAAAACACCTTTGCACTTCGGGGTTTCTCTTTCAGCTTCCTCCCTAGCTTTCTGCAGTTTAGGATGATTGTCTTGCTTTACTTGTGTTTGTGGTGTACTTACACTTTGTGGTTTTCTAGGGGATATGGGTGCCTGGTAAAGGGTTGTACACATTTTATTCATAAGATATTCAAGTTCAAATACCACAAAAATGGAGAATCAAGAGAAGAGGAAACAACTCACAGAATCCCTGTTATCTGTCTCGATATTTTTCTTGACACCTTGCTTTCGGCTTTTGTTTTTTGGAGCCTCATCTTTGGATTTTTTTTTAGAATCAATGTCAACCTTTGTTGCACTTGTCCCTCGAACACTTACACCTGATTGTTTTCCTAATATACCCGGTTTCTGATAACAAAGTTATACGAACTGTCTTAATAAATGGTATTAGGCTATTTGCCAACAAGAAGCTAACTGAAAAACAAAGGATGCAATACAACCAAACTCACTGCATCCAAGCCTTCTATTTCCTTTCCTTTCTTTGACATTTTGTTTCTAGAAACTTTAACTCTAGCTTTCTCTGCTAAAGTAAATCAAATTTTCAGTAGCCTATAGCACATCTATATGAATCTTGTAGAAAACTATGAATTACTTAAACTTCATTAAAACCACATGTGAGAATGAGTAGAGATATCCTGGACTACGCAAAGACCAAAAACTAATTAACAAAGTATCACTAGTACTTTGAAGCCTACTTACAATATAGCTATCTGTCTTGACACAAATTTCTGGAATGGCAGACACGCTATGCCTTTAACAATTGTTTCAATTCCTAGAAATTAATACAAACTAAGTACACTTGCAAAGCTGCCCAAAATGGATTTTGTCGGTAGTTTTAAAACTAAAAATTAGTCCATAATTTGTAATGTTTCTGTGGACTTTGATGAAATGTTATATTTTCCATGTATTAAGTTATCAAATTTTCATCTAAGCTAAGGATTACTATGTTTGAATATTGACTAGTGACACGGGAATCTCAATCTTCCTTTATAAATCTTCTGCAACTTTTTTTCTCAAGTCCAAATTTCTTCGTTAAAGAAGAAAATAAAAATGCAAATCAACCATTCACATCAAATATTTCCAGGGGCAAAAATCTTCTCATTGTCTGCTTAATGATCCAAATTTGTTCTTCACTGGAATCAAAATAGTACATCAGAAAAATCCTTCACTAACATGTATTTTAACCGAAAATTTTGAAAAATCCTTCTAACGTCCTATTTTAGAAAAATCAAAATAGTACGTTAGAAAAAACTTCTATTCTTAAAATGTATTTTAACCAAGGTTGTCAAATCATGAATCAAATTGAAAACTGTTAGGGGCCAGTTAGATTCAAATCGTAAATCGTAAGATTCATAGTCATTTTAGTAGAAGTAGGGCTTGGGGTTTAGGTTTTAGGATTTCTCTTAGGAAAAGTGCTTTTTATTTTTTAAA
The DNA here is from genome assembly GCA_031762675.1 of Pachysandra terminalis. Taxonomy (NCBI): domain Eukaryota; kingdom Viridiplantae; phylum Streptophyta; class Magnoliopsida; order Buxales; family Buxaceae; genus Pachysandra; species Pachysandra terminalis. The sequence continues at coordinate 12,111,398 of JAUPMG010000014.1, read as the reverse complement.
ATACATAAAAATAATTCTTTATGTATATTTACTTGTTTTAGAGTACCATAGTCTATATAAACAAGGATCAAACGAGAAAAAGGAAAAATGTTCAATAAAAAAGAAGAGGTCATTTTTCTTTGGTGTTGCAGAGTTGAATCGTTTAAATCATACGACTAAATTGTAAATCGTAAGATTCAATGTATAGATCGTAAGAAACATAAACCGATTTCTTCACTGATTTGAATCGATCTAGGGCCAACTCGAATTGAATCATAAGATTCATACAATGAATCGTAAGAGTTTAACAACAGAGATTTTAACTGAAAATTTTGAAAATTGAAAGAATTGTGGGTCAGTCAGAAATTAAATAGCGAGAAATGCCTCTAGAGCGCCTACCATACCCATCAATACTCTTTGATGATGTCACTTTATGGAAAGAAAGCTCCATTGCAATGTCTAAATTCCTATATTTTGGTAATGTTCCCATAGAATTGTGGAAATTGGCACTGGCATGTATTGATACTGCCAAAATAATGTGAAGTATATTTAGCATGAGGAAATTTTGAATGAATCTGTCATATCTAGTTTTTGATTTCAAGCTGACCATTTCCCCATTGTGCCAAAGATACTATAACCTCTATTAATTATTAAAGAACATATTAAGGTTGAGATTGAATCAGACAATAGAAACTCTGGTTGCTATCCAAGAGTTTCTCTTTATTGAGCTAAAGAATGTCTAGTTCTATAAATCATTTAAGTCTTTACTACTACTTAAGACAGCAGATGCATGAACTTTAAGTTGAATCAATGGATCCTAATGCAAACAAGTGAGATCGATATGATATTTCTTGGCTTTGGAAAACATTAACAGGTTTCTTTTTTATGGTATAAACACAAAACAATCTAAGGTTCAGTTAATAATATCAAAATTTACATCCATAGAAATAACAAAAACTTTAAAAGTTATAAAATTCTTCAAGTTTCCAAGGGCTGCCATCCATGTTAGTGCACATCTTCATTTTGTCAAGTATTTCTTTGGCTATACATGATACGTTCTCTTAAATTTAAGTTATAACTATCCAATCAATAACAATATTGTAGATCATGCTAATTTTGAGCCCTCCGCAGTTTCTAGGATGGCACATCAAGTTCAGCTTCATTTGAAAAAATCTGATTCCATCACTTCAATTTCAAAAGAAATTCATTGGTTTCTTCTCCATGTGCTTAAGTCATAATTGTATCTGTTTATAGACATAAATAGTCAGATATTGGATATTAAACATTTATTTTGATTCGTAAAGAGGGATACACTAATGGTGAAACAAATACAAAATACTTAACCCAAGGGAAAGGCTCAAAAGTAAAGGATGGGCTTCACAGAGTTCATGTCAAAAATAAAAAAAGAGCCTTCAGTTGTTTTTTTTTTGGTGGTTGATAAGAGCCTTCAGTTATAGTCCCTTGGTGTTTTCAGTAAAAGCAAAACATCTTGGGGTTTGATTTCAGGTTTTAAGGCAAGTCTGGAGAGATCTACCATATCTCATCTTTAAAATACTGATGAACATCTTTGTCCTGGACGCTTTGATTGATGATTTGAATGGCCCTAAAGAACTTATTCCTTGCTGTGAGGTGGTGTTCAGTTTAAAGGTAGGTTGGAAAAAGAGCATGTTGCCTGGGGTGGGAGAGGGCGATCAAAGAATTTTGGGGTCAATGTGCAGGGAGGAGAGTGTTAGGGGAAGTTCCACTATGCTATCTTGGGAATTCTGTACAGATAATGGCTAATTCAAGTAACATTTGGGATCCAATCTTGGAAAGGATGAAGAAGTAAGCAAATTAAAAGGGATCCTTTCTCTCCAATGAAGAGTAGACTGACATTTACTACGAATTCTCTTGGGAGTGTTTTAGGTTAGATCTTAAGATGTTAAGCTAAGATGGCTAATCGTATTGAGAAGTTATAGATCTGAACTTATTAATAAGGTAGGTATGAGGAAGTTTCATTTAGTTAGGCGGGATAAAATGCATAGGTCTAAGAAGTTTGGTGGTCTGGGATTGAGGGTCAAATGGATGGACATAGTCTTTATGGGGAAATGAGTGCAGATGAGATGATGCTGTGGAAAATAGTTATTTCGAGGAAGTACTTGTGGAAGGGGGAGATGAAATTGTAGAGTGGATGCTTGGAGTTTGGGCTATAAGTGTGGAAGGAGATTTTGAAGGCAAGAGGAAGCTTCCCCAAGGTCCCCAAGGGGTTAGGTTTCAAGATTGGTGATGAAAGGCACATCCAATTTTAGGAAGATGAAAGGTCTGTTGTGAGTAGGCTTTGTGAGCTTTTTCCTTGCTTATACTATCCGGTGTCAATGAAAAATCTCCTCGTAACAATTTCGGGACGAGAGGGGGTCAGAATATTTGGGTGCCTTCAGTTTATTGGCATTCGTCAATAAATAAGAAAGGGGTGTGAAATTTTAATGGGAAAAAGAGCGTTTTACAGTTAAATCATCCTATGAAACCTTGGGTGACTTTAAAGGTGGAGAAGCTAAACTATGGGGCCACAAGGTTTTCCCTAAAGCAGAACTCTGCTTTTGCTACTTGACTTTAGATAAGATCCTCACTGCAGACCATTTGATTAGTAGAGATTTAGTGATGCCTAATCATTGTATGCTATGTAAAGTGTACGTGGATGACACATCACACTTGCTTGAACACTATAAGTTATCGAGGGATGTATGGTCTTCTCTATCCCTGTTTAATCCCTCCGGGATTTTCCCACAGGTTTTCAGACCCTTTTAATGGTTGCTGGGCTGATGTTAGTAAACTTGTTCTCTTTGACATTTGATTTCATTTGTAGATTGTAGTTTACTAGAGAGTTTGAATGGAAAGAAACAAAAGGACATTCGATCATAGAAGTAGCTCCACTCCAGTACTTTGTACTAGTATTGGAATCTTCTTGTAGTGGTACGAGTAGGTTGCTCAACTCCCAAAGTTTGTTCATACCCTTGGATCAGGAGTATAGTATTTGCATGAGTTCTTGGGGATTAGTATCTGTATTTTCTCTTTGCAGACTGCCTAGGTGTTTATTTGTGCAGCACCAGCTCTCTATGTAATCTGTTCTACTTTCCTGGAACATACATTCAATAAAACCTCAGCAAACTTGATACATAATAGTGTTTTTTGCTCTTATTATCAGTAATAATTTTTGAAGATTATCATATTTATTTAGAACAAGAACTTGTAGATCAAAGGTTTGTTTTTCATTTTTTTTTTTTTTTCAATTTAAGAGGGTATCAGGCTTCCTTTAGAAATTATGTATAGCTGACTCCAACTTTGTAAGTTGGCCCTAAAAGGCACAACCAAGTGTCACCTAATTATACAACAAAAGAACACAATACCTAGAAAATGAGTCCTTTCACCTTACTCAAATTCTTAAACATGCTGGTGCCACAAGAAATTTACCAAAATCATACCAAAAAAAAAGAAGAAAATTAATTATAAAACCCATTTATCAGAATTTGCAAAAAACAAATTGAAAACAATAAAAAAATTAATTATTCTTCTAGACAATACAAACCCATCCGCTTGAAATAGGAACATACATGCAGATTATGAGGTTCGAACATGATGTGCAAGGAAGAATATAAAGATGGAAGGGTGAAGCTGTTGAGGAAGATGAGCCAAGTGAGAAAAGAAAATTGGCTAACCTCTAGGTTCAGAAGCTCGTCTCTTCAATCTACCAGACTTGATTTGAGAAAGATCCTAACATCAGGTCAAACATCAAAGGAGAAACTATCAGTTCAGAGCTTTTGAGATAATTCATTTCCTAAGAGATGTAATGAGCAAATTGAGAACCTTCTTACTGGCAGCTTTACAAACTTACATGCTCTAATGCTTTCTGAAATATTTCCCAATGATTACCATTATTTTGCTTGAGTATCTGAATAATATTCAAAACTACAGTAAAATTAGACCCCAAAAAAAAGAGAATGATCAAAAAATTGGAAAAAAAAAAGATGATTGAGAAAAAAGAAATGCTTGAGAAAAAAAAAAGAAATAAAGGAAAAAAATTAACACTCACATTCTCAAATTCAGAATGGTATTTCATAGGGTCCACATACAAGCTGCAAGGAGAAAATAAGAGTAGAAGCTATATGAACCAAACCTTTTTTGACATATAATTGATCAAATATAGTCCCCTTTTTACATTTTTATAATAAAAATGAATAAAAGTTGAAGATTCTGTTGGATATGTCTCTAATTGTGGGCCTTAATATGGTCTTTTCAAAGTTGGGCATATCTAACAATGCTTTTGTTGTATTCATGTTTTGTCTTATATGGTTTCAAAGATTTCATATTTTGGCTTTGACTTTTCATGAAATTTAAATCTTCCCTCCATTTTTTATCTTTGTGTTTATAGAACAAGGAGAATCCCACATTGGAACTCCATCTCTTCTTCCTTGTGTATATATATAAGGATTGAATCTAGTTGAGTTGGAGACCCAACAAAGGAGAGTGTGATGGAGAGACATTGCTGGGTTGTCCGGGGTTGCCTTTCACACGCGCGCTCGCCGCCGCCGCCGCCGTCCTTCCTTCGGTTTGGGTCGGGGCGTGGCGTGGTGAGGTGAGGTGTATCATTAGATACATAGCTTACCCGCCCCTGTCTTCATTAATATTTTGTTTTAATAAATTAATTATAATTTATTAATTAATAATATTTACTGTTAAGTTTGTAACCGTTGCTAAACGGTAACAATACTTGGTCAAGATAGAGAGAGATTTCAGGGGCCAGTAAGGGACACGTCCCTTAGTGGACCGCTGCCATCATCTCTATTAATAGAGACGTGAGGTCTCTTAAGAGCTACAAGAAAAATACTCTCTACTAATCTCTGATTCTTATTTTATATCCATGTTCTCTGAGATTTCTTGGGCGTTCTGACAAGTTCGAGACAGCAGTACTGCAAGTGCACGCTTACTGCATCTAGGTCGTTGTATCCTGGAGATCGATTGCCGGTAGCCATCTACACTACGGAAGTTTAGAGTGGAAGGACAGCGGATTCTTTCGCGCCTCGATCAACACTAACAGATGAGTTTTCCTGTTCTGCTATTATTACAGGTCTGCTTAGTAGCTGTGTTCCTGTTTCTAGGATTGATCACCTACAGATTTCTGTGAGTATTTATTTTGGATTTATTGTTTCCGGTTTATTATTAATTTTTGTTAATTAAACAGTGCAATCTTATCAGATTACTATTTCCAACAATCTTAAGAATCGAGTTCGTGCACTGTTTAATCAATCATATGGGTAATTTACCAGATATGTCCAACTTGAGCCCTTCGATGGAAAACACTACCGTAGGAGGTCTGAAATTTTTTTGTTTCTTTTAGAAACCATCAATGTGGCATATGTCTTGTTTACTGAAAGGGATTTTGAAGATACTTTCGAACCTGCTTGTTCTTTTGATAAATCTGTATATGAAAAGAATGATCCTATCTGTCGTGGACATATCTTGAATACATTGTCCAATTCTCTATTTGATATTTACTGCACTAATAAGACTGCTAGAGGGATTTGGGATGCACTGAAAAAGAAATACATTACAAAAGATGCTGGTAGTAAGAAGTATGTGGTTGGGAGATTTTTAGACTTCAAAATGATTAAAGAAAAACCTGTTATGGAACAAGTACATGAATTTCTGAATCTTATTCATGAAATCCACACTGAGGGAATGATAATAGATGAGACCTTCCAAGCAGCAACTCTTAAAGAGAAACTGTCACCATCATGGAAAGAATATAGGAATTCCTTGAAACATAAGAAGAAACATGTATCTTTAGAAGATCTTGTTGTCCATATTCATATAGAAGAGACCAATCGTTTGAAAGATGTGAAAGATATTTCTCATGAATTTTCCACTAAGGCTAATTTTGTAGAGACCAAAATTTCAGAAAAGTCACATAAGCCAAAGTTTGGGAAATAGTCCAGTAAGAAACCGTATTCCAAAGGCACAAGGTTCAAGAAGAGTGATAAAATACAAAAGAAGAAGAAGAAGAAGAAGGGACCTTGCTTTGTCTGTGGGAAATTAGGACATGTGGCTGTTGAGTGCTGGAAGAGGAAAGGGCA